>JALMQS010000074.1:6513281-7026521 GCA_024734495.1 Forficula auricularia | reverse complement strand
CATCGTCATCAACGATGCTGAAGGCAGCGAAGCCCAGCGCCTTAGCCAGCTCGGCCAACCCGACTCCCCATTCAAAATCTTAATATCCTAGAAAAATTATATTATGAACTTAAGCTAGGTATTGACTGAAGTGTGAAGATATTGCTGTGAGCTAATGGTTCAACACACTCTACCAGAGTACTTTACTTTTTACTAAGTTTTTTAAAACTTTACTCTTTTTCAAGCGATTTGTTTTAATTTTGTGTAACTATTACAAGTTACATAACCTTATTAGTCAACGGCATGTTGAAACCACTTGAATCCATTAGATCTCTAATCTCTATATATCGTAGTTAGTTCTGGGATAAATGAGATTCTAAGAAAATGTGTATTGTTCGGATATGTACAACCGCCTTTATTTCTTTTATGCTGCTTGCATCTTTCTCGAATTAAGTAGGAGATATAATTATCTACAGCGAGTTGGAGTCTTTTTAACGCGATGCCCCTTTAAAATTATAGGATAGCAATTCTTAAAAAAAGAGAACACTTGCTTTTATAAAATATACATTCTCATTATCTTCCTTATATAGAAGTTTCGTGAGTAAATTTCACTATAACTAAAAACTGTTATTTAAATTTTGATAAAATATCGTTCATGAATAGACACACTATTAATAATAAATTCTTTCGACATTAACAGAATACCGTCTAATATTGATAATATTGATGTTAAGTGGTATGTCATATTCTGTTTGTATTGTTATTGTTTTGATGATGTATTGTTTAGAGATATAACCACGTGTAATAACGTATCTTGTTCAATAAGATAGAAGTTGGTACTCCAAATGTCTCACCTCAGAGAGCATCATTAAGTGAATAAATAGAGATTTAGACAATAACCATTCAAAATAATTCACACTCCTAATAATTAAAAAATGTTAAAAAATTAAGATGTGCTATTAGGGTGCTTCTTATTTTGGATATTTTTGAATATTTACGCTGACAGGGGTTCATATGGTTCGAAATAAATAAAAAAAATATCCACCAAGTTTCAAGTGTCATATCTCACTTTTAAACTGTGCCGCAGAGCGATGCAATTTTCGCATCTTAAATAACATTGGGTTTTTGGGATTGAACAATCAATTTTTTTATTATGGCCAAAGTAATGGCTTGAAAAATTTGAAATCTGTAGACATTATCCTTATAATAGTAGCTATACTTCAGAATTTTTACTGATGTTTAGCTATTACAATTTTGGAGTTACATCTAGATAAAATACTGCTATATCTTAGTATTATTAAGTTAGAGACTCCAAAATTATAATGGCTAAAAATCTGTAAAAACTTTTAGAGATAGCTACTATTATAAGGATAAAGTCTACAGAGTTTTAAATTTTTTGAACTATTACTTTGGCCGTAATAAAAAATTGATTGTTCAATGCCAAAAACCCCCATGTTATTTAGATGGGAAAATTGCATCGCTGTGCGGCACAGGTTAAAAGTGAGATAGAGCACTTGAAACTTGCGGGATGTTTTTTTAATTATTTATTTAGAACCATATGAGACCCTGTCCGTGTAAATATTCGAAAATATCCAAAATAAGGAGTACCCTAATGTCTATTAGATTGGCTAATTAAAAACACAATATATCTACTTTAACCTACACATTTTGACACTGCTTTAGAATGCTTAAGTACGTTTAACTTATTGCAAAAATTTCAAAATCTTTTTGCTTATTTTATCTTCTATTTTCGGGAAATCTCGTATACTCATTGTTACGTTTTTTGAAAATTTTATGCATTGTTGGTGAAAGAAAGCAAAATACATATTTCGAATACTATTTTTAGAATATCATGGAAATCATTTTAATATGTTTCCCATCAAAATACACAAGGCTTCGATACCTTAATCTTAGATAATTTTTAAGTTCTATTTACATCTTTATAATATGATTGTTAGACCATTATTATTATAATTTGTTTTGACTAGCACAATGTTTCAGTTGCATTTGAAAACTCTTTCTTTAGATATCGAAACGTTGTGTATTCTGCATGAAAAATCATCTAATGAGATTTGACATAAATAAATATACCACTCATATTTTTGGCATGTTCCAATTAATAAAAATTTAAATTCAAATAAAGATTACAAATTTCATTATTTTTATATACATTTTACTTGTGAAATATTTATATAATTTAAAGAAACGATCAATTTCTTAACGTCCTATTGACATTTGAAACAAGTTTATTATCCGCTATTATGATCCATTATATGACAATTTATACCGACATTTTATATTACTTCCAATTAAATCAACATTTTTTCTCTAGATAATGATTTGTAAATAATATTTTGTAGCTAAGTTATAAGTGAAGTATTTTTTCAATTTTCAATTACCACGTCGTAAACTTTAAAAGCAGGTAAAATTATATATTATCTTACCTAGTATAATTAGATAAATATCCTGATTTGAATAACACATTAAATAATAATTACTAATAATTTTAAAAATAAATAATTATTTGAAAGTGAGTGTAGAGGAAGTGATAGGAATAAGTTTCAAATGTAATTAAAATAATATTAATTTACTGTATAAATCTAAATATAATATTGCACATTTTTACTACCATATATACGTATCATATATATAATTAAGAGATTTTTAAATTAAATTAGTCCCAGGAAATCACAAGAGGCTGTCATCTAATAAATTCGAGATGGAAGGGATTATTTTTAATAAATACCATATATTTATATATGTATTTAAAATATTTACAGATTAAGTAAAAGACTAAAAATTGTGTTAAAATTTAAATTTTTAAATAAAGTTTTATCCGGGGACTACAGGAGGGAGATTAGAATGATAGACAGAGGTGGAAAACGGGATGCGATATGCGGAATCAGCAGTAAAAAATGGCAGATTTATTTATTTATTTTATTTAAAAAACTTTTCTTCCACCATTTCTTACCAGTCCAGTTCTAGAAGGGATTTCTTTGGCAATCAGTTGCTTTTATCTATAAAACAAAAAATAAAATAAATTAAAAATAATTCAAACATTACCTATGTCATTAAAACACTATAAAATACTATTAATTTATCTCTCATTTGATTAATACATTAACTTTAATTATTCAAATATCGTTTTAATGAAATATCATATGAAGAAAAAAATGTAATAACATATAAGAATATTAATGGCTAGGCGGTTACCTAATTTGCTATTAGCTCAATTGACCTTATCGGTACTGGAAAGAAACCCGTTCGTTTTAGTTATTTTCATCTCTGATAGTAAATTAAATATTAAAAGTACTGGTTCTCCTCAAATAAATGGCGATGTGTGGTGTTGGGTAGGTATCCGGCTACAAATTCTTTGTGTTATTAGCATTTTTACAGTTTTCCCAATTCCAGTCGGTTTGCATTCATCTGCATCACATTGGGGAAGGCCTAACCTAAAGGGAGATAGTGGGGCTTGCGACCTCTTTCGACCCAGAAACGCAACAATTTACTTCTTAAGAGTATATGAGATTGTCAATATAGACAAAAGATAGACAAAATATTAATTAAAGGCCACTCACCATTATATTAATGTTGTACTTCATTGGCATCAATACTTTGTATAAAGAAGATGTTTTCGAACTTCTCCATTTCAAAAAATCAATTTTTTAAATGATATTGATTCGAGAAGGAGTTTCACCAAGAATGTGCAGCTCCTAAAAGCCTGGATTAGCCCATCCATCGTGTAAATTGAAAAAGAGGAGATTTTATGGTCTGGCTAGGAGCCAAGGTATGTGTGGATGAGGGTCTTAAACAGCTGAAGATTATAGTTAGCGGGGAAGACTGTGGCAGGAAACGAGTTCTAGGTCATAGGGATAAACGACTTGGAGATAGCATTTATTTGATTCTTATCCAATTTGTCTGCGAAGGGGTGATGACTGCGTGTTTATTATAAATAGGGATTTAGGAGGAATTATTGATTTCATTTGAAATAAAATGACATGAAGCTAATTTATCAATCTCTGGAAAAACTGGCTGGAATTCATTTTTCATAATTTTGGCCCTATCTTTAGGGACGCATTGCTGATTTAGTCGGTTCACAAAGATATGCAGAGATTTGGCATCAAGTGGATAACCTAAATTAGGACGAAATGATATTTTAATGCTGCCCACCAGCTTTCAGGTTTGGGTCTCAACTTGCAGAATTGTTTTCAAGTGTTGAAAGATGCAAAGAGAGAATCAAACGGTATTAAAAAAATAAGAGGTTCCTACTAAGTAGCATTTCAATGTCAAGTGAATAATTCTCATTGAATCTATAAACAAACATTTGCAAATGAATCCGCAAGTAGAGGTTAAAAGATTTACATCCTACTAGAAAATTTTAATTAATTTTACTACTTCCATCATAGGTGGTCTAATCCAAAAAATAGTTGATAAAAAAAATACATCTAAAAACAACCAAAGTTTAAATCCTTTTATTTTCCAACTACAGTTAACTTGCACATTTTTAGTTTTTATCTTACGTCATTGTACGGTATCTCTATAACTTTTCAATTTCAAATTGATGGATTTCGAAATGCGATGGGATTAATCAATTTCCAATTTGGACTATTTCTATTCGAATCTAATTTAATTAATCTAAGTCAATATATATTTTCTCGAAATTCCTATCCTTAGTTGGCTGGCGTTCAGTGTCCCATTTGACTGTGAGTTCGGTGGTTTGTTCGCTGTCCTTTATTGTATTGTCTAGGTGTCTAGCTGGTCTCAATTTCGAATGGCGTCAATTAGCATGCATTCCGTTTCCTTCATCAATATCCTTTTATGATCCGATAATGTGTCGATTCATTGGATGGCAGCCGCTCTCGAAAGCGGAGGCGATCCGACTCTCTTCCAACTGTTGACTTTCGAGAGGACAGCTGCCTTTCGACAACTCTCTCTCTTGTTCTCTCACTCAATACCTGTACCTTAGATCTCTTCCGCTAGGGTAGTCAAATATCGATCTACTCTATGTATATATTTTTTTTAATAATAGAAATGAAAGACCAACCTATAAAAATCTATCCTGATAAAAACGCATTCCACTGATTCCACTGATGCTTATTCTATAATAGCAGGCAGAAGTTCATACCTATTAAGAACGTTCCCTAATAAATCGACTTTCTTGCCATTCTTTTAAAACTTTGAATACACATATTTATAAATGTCCTTTATACGTAGAAATTTTTTTCGATAGTCCTTGCGGCACTAAATTTGTAGATATTGACGAATTAAAATTTGCATATTCAACCTATACCGATTGAAGTTAAAACGACTGTTTCTTTAAATAACAATCGTAATTTTCATGAAATTATTTTGAAAAACTGATAATCATTAACTGAACAAATAACAAATATTTTTCTGTTAAAATAATAGTAGCAAGCGGTATTCGTTTTGTCTGAAAAATGTTAAAAGTTAAGTATTTTGATGATTTTCACATAAAATATTTAAAATAATTCCTAAAAATTCGTTTTTTCGCAGAAAATATCAATTTTAATCCTAAAATACAATAAAAATCAATAACTTTTACGGAGTTAGGTCTTGGTTCTAGGTGAAACATTTTAATATAATATTAAAACTTGAGCAGTCAGTTTTTCTCTGGCTCCTGATGATGGGTCTCACCCCTGAAATATAACGAATTCAAAACTCAATTTTGTTTTTTTTTCTTTTTTTGTGAAACCTACCTCAAATCTTGATACAATAAATATCAATTTATTTAGATGCATTTCAACATAAAGTGGGGGTCCAGATGCATCTCTGGCTCCGGCCATGACATTTTTTTTATTAAATTACACTTCATAAAAACACATTCTTATTCCATAATAAGGGACCCGCTTCATATTTTGGGCCCCAGGCCCGAAATTTCATGCGGGGGCTATGCATATCGAACAAAAACATTCTTAACTCGTTTATCCCTATGACTTTTAGAGTTTAGAATTCTCTTTCCATGACCTACAACCAGGGCCGGATCTAAGTCTTTTGTCAGTGGGGGGGGGGGGGGGGGGCAAGCTTGAATTTGCCGCTGTTCCCCCCCCCCCCCCCAAATAATTAAAATAAAACAACTAAACTATGATAGCAAATAGTAAATGGGTTATAATCTTATAATAAACAATCATTTCGAATTTTAGTGTGAGAAAACAACTTTCTGTTTGAGTATGATTCTAAGATTTTTTATCGCTTGACAATATTTATATTTATACAGTCTTTGCGCGTCTCTGTCAAAGACCAAAAACCACATCTTGCAAAGCAAATTTTAACACCATTGTATTCTAAAATTACATTACAAAAATTTCCCAGTTCCCAAAATGTGCCATAAAATCTCCCGCTTCTTAAAATTGCCGCAAAATTATTTTTTTGGAAACGGTATGTCTGAAGATAGAAAGCTCAAAATCTAATCACTTCTGGATTATAGAGATACACAAACACTTTGGTACCAGAACGATCTTTCTATGATCTTTTTTTCTTGCTTTATTGTGGATATCAAACATGCACCTAAAAACACGCACGTACAAAAAGACAAATAGATAAAATTGTCTCAAGCGCCTTTAGTTTAATAGTATTTATTGAAAGTTTTTTTTAAAATTTGACAAATTTTCGAAAATAACACTGATGAAAATACTCTTGACATTTTGGAATTTTCGGGATGCGCCGCATCCACAGCAACCTTCATGGACTTCACGCCACTGCTGTGTACGTATAAGACTTATTGCCAAGACTTACTGGCTTTAACAGGATAGTTTCTTATTAGTTTAATAGTTCGTTCGATACCTCGTTCAATAGTGAATGTTGCAATCCATATTGCCTGATGATTAATCCTCTGCCTCTTTTTCAAGAAAAGCTAATTAAAAGTTGGATTTGGGATTGTATATATTTCCAAAGGTTGTTTACCGGGACGGCTGGTTCAACCACCTGACCATCCCACATAGGTGCACTCCTTTTTTGCGCAGAGCCTCTTCTGCCAGGTTGATCGGCGCCTACTTCCACGGAACCCACTCATCCAGCCAGAACTCACTAACCGTGCATTCCTTGGGTTTCCTTCGTGGACCGACCCTTCCTGTTCATCTCTCTTTTTAAGAATCCATTTATCATTTGAAAAAAAAAACAGCAACATGTTTATTATTTTACAGCAAGATAATAATTTTCACAACCCTTTGGAGTGTGAAATTAACACTTTGGAAAGCTCACCTGAACTGAAATAAATTTGTCGGAGATTCTAGATTTCTTTTTTTATTATATTAAAATACTAAGAATTCAGTTTACATAAAAAATCCTTACCACTTACCTCTGATGTTCCAATTTAAATATTGTTACCTTTGGTGTTTTGACCTACCACAATAAAAACCTAACCATATGCCTACTATATAATCTTACTAATATAATAAAATAGTTATGTCCATGGACCTTTTACTTTTTTATGTATATTAATAGCAAAGATATACCTACATTAATTAAGAATTTATGCTTGGATTTTGAAGTGACAGAATTTTGTAAATCTTTCTAAGCTACTTTTTTAATTCAATTCGTTAAGATTGAGCTTAACATTAACTCTAGAAGTTTATGGGAATTAAGGAAAAGTTTTTTGTGTGATTTTTTAATTTTTCAACCAAGGTTTCGTCGACTTTGCCGACTTCTTCAGGTTGAAAAATAAAAAAATCACACAAAAAACTTGTCCTTAATTCCCATTATAAACGTTCGAATTATTACACATTATAGACGGAAATGATAATAATACTTAACATTAACTATAGCTTTTGAATTCTATTCAAATTTGTTAATAGCAAGGAAAATCTTCAATTCTAATATTCCTATGTCGTGCTGGAATTTTTTAGGAATAATGTAAAAATTTATAGAACTTGGAAATTGTAATCTAAAATTTGACAGCCATCTATTATATTTGATAAATAATCTCTTAAGAAAATTCTGGGCTTAGGTCTTCCCCTTAATTTTATTTTTTATACTTTTTCTCAATAATTTCCTAAAAACTTATTTTCTTCAAAACTATAGTCTTTTTAATTAATTCATACTTCATTACTACTTCCTATTTTATAATTTCTTTCAGTCGAATAAAATTTTTCATAATCATTTATGAGACAAGTAAACGCTTCTTATAGCTAGCATTTAAAAAATAGAAGCAGGTCTCCGCTTCCTTGGGGATTAAGCAAGTCAATACTTATTTTTTCGTGACTTCAACTGCAGTAACTAATGTAAATAATTTTTTTTGGAAATTAATTTAAATATTTTTCTTTTTTGGATTTTTCATCGTTGTCTTTATTTGTATCTTCTTGTAAAAAATCTTCCGTAACTCTTTTTAGCATTGACAATATCGTGTCTTTGTGGCGTGCTTATCTCTTAATCGTGATTTATAATGTCACACCTTGTTCACCAGCAATTTGTATCCTTCACAATAAAACAAATTATCTGATGATGCCATTAATGAGCCCAAAAACAAGCGAAATTTTTCTGATTTTTTTTCTCTATTGTTTAAAAGTCTTGGGGACTTTTTATTTGCACGTGCTCTTGGACACTGAATTCTTCCTCCATGGTTCATTTAAGATCGGCTTATACAGAAACTTCTTATAAAATGGCGGTGGTCGTCTTTGTGAAGTAGCCATCTTGATTCCCAAGAAAAATTGTTCTTTTCCAAAAAAAAAAAAAAAAAATACGACAATGCTTTTTATCAAACATTATTCAAGGATACAATTTATCACTTGAATTGAAGATGCATTCAATACATTGATAGGGAAATCAATGCAAAATGAGTCATCAAGAATAACGACTAAAAAAAAGAATCCGGAATTAGAATCATAAAACGTCTAGAGATTCTTCTTAAAGATGATTCACTTTATAATATCGTATTTTCATCAATTTTCGTTTTTTTCGATTATCACTAAAATCACTCATAAAGCTTTCTACTAAATTTTCCATTTATAAATTGCTCTGTGGTTAGCGTGACTTTAACTTTATCACGAATTTTACAATATCGATTCCATGATGGCCATTGATTTTAACGGGGACAATAATCCCAAATGCTTGGGGACAAATTAGAAAAAATAATAATAATAAAAAACAAGAATCGATATTTATAATAAGTTGTAAATGTCAGCTGAACAAGGAAATTCAAAGAGCCATTATATAATTATTTGCAATTGATTAAACTAAAGCATAACTGTAAATAATTCTTGTCTTTTTCCTTTTCCTCTCTAATTCTAGTGATTATTCTTTCAAATATCACAAACGTTTATTTGATTCGATTGTTTTATATTAAATCATTGCAAAAATGACTAATTGATGATTTTTTAAAAAGACTTCAATAAGCGAATTTTTTCATATTTCATTAAGAAACTTCAACGCACGATTATTTCCATTACTATCATTAATGTCAATAATGCCTCCTATAATCTCTTCAATATTCTTCAAGATATTAATTTTCATAATTTAATTATTTAACGTTTAACCGATTAAATAGATTAATTGAAATTTAAGCCGAAAACAAAAAAAGAAATAATCTAAGAAGGTATTTAACAAGGAGAAAATTCTAAAACATATTTTTTTCAAATTACTAAAATTAAAAATCATATTCATTATTTTTCTTGGCATTGACCTTTGGTTTCTATATATTTATCTATAATTTCTATTTGAAAGAAAACTACATTTCGAAATAAATTGCAAATACTAACTTTGGAGTAAAACATCATTAGATGTTTCCTTAAAAAAATAATAATAATTAAATATGTTCTATATTAATAATTTTTTCCTTTGTTTCAGGTATGTACCGTTTGTTTTATACTTTTTGAAAAAATCTTCAAATTATCTTCATAGAGTGAGTAAAATATTTTTTTCAATATAGATAGTAATTTTATTAAGCTGTTAAGTTTGAGATGCTTCTTCGGAAGACTATAAGAAATTCCTAATAATTCTCGTTTTTTAAATACATTAAGTTGTTCCTTTGACAATAAATAATTATTATTCTGTTAGAAATAATTATAAAATATGGTCCTAATGGACTGATTATTACCCGAAATGTTTGTGTTGGCTAATAAGATATTATCACTAAAAGTAATAATAGATCAAAAATTTTTACTTACTCAAGTAATATCGATTAAAAATTGGGTTCCTTCAAACCTTCCTTTATTTAAAATAAGACCTTAAAGATGTAATAATATAAATGTTTTGAATATATAATTAAATTCTAGGTTATAAACATAACAAAAAATTAAATTGAAAGTTTCTTTTTGCCGAGAGTAGCATAAATTTTATAAATTGAAGGAGACAATAACTAAAAATTTTGATACGAATACTCAGTCAGAAAAAATGGTTGTGCTGTATATGAGAGATGGACATTTTAATTCTCATAGGTAGGTAATATTAAAAACTTCACTCATTATTTTACCGAATTTTATAGAAAAATGAAAAATAACCTAACTTTATGCTTAATTATTTATTTAACCCCTTCAGACCTGAATTAAATATCATCGATAAAAACACTATTTTTGCATTTAAATAAGTTGCTAGGAGATAATTTAATATATTTCTACAATATTAGTAGTATACATGAACATGTACATTCGGTTTCAGTGGTTTTATCTATTAAATATTTGGAATAAATTGATTAGAGTATTATGTACATTTTAGTGTACAAGGAGTCTGAAACTCTGAAATGGTTAAAAACTAAAGAAAAGTTATTCATTTTCTTATTGAAAAAAATCGTAATTAATTATTTTGAAAATTTAAAAGATCTTTATAAAAATTATATCTATAGAAAGGAAATTTTTTCCAAAAAAAATAATGAGATTATAATTACTACATTAAATAGTTATGAATGAAAAAAAATTCCTCAAGCGAAAGGAGTTCAATTTTCCGGTCCTCCGAGGGCGAAAGTGATCTGACAACTCAGCTTCTGTAGCTCCCACACCCAAAACAAGATACATTCTTTGTACACACCCCTCTTATCTCCTTGTTACCAAAAGACACTTAAGAGGTATTCTTATGACAATCCGACTAGATAGCATCTCTAGCGCCTAGAAATAATAATAGCAAATGGAAGATGATCTGGACTCCGTGGGTGGGAACATGTTACAAGCTAAAGGGACCAAACATCAGCTAACTGTACTCGACTAGGGATATAACAGGACCAGATCGAGCCGATCGCCATTTATTGGTTGCAAGTAGCATGACAATATGTCACCAAAATAACAAACAAAACACCATGCATAGTTAATCAAACGAGGAAATTGTTTCGAATGTTAATTCCAAGAAGGGCCTATACGACGTCCAATAAGACTATTTTATAAAATGGATTGTGACATTTTTATTAATTGACTAGGTACTGTTACTCTAACAATAAATTCAACGGCATTATAGTATAAAACAATAGCCGGGTTTTGATTTGAACACACCACGTGACTTGTTTAATGTTCATTAAAATAAAATATTTACAGTAATATTAAAATTTAATAAAAGCAATTTTACAAATGAAAAGTTCTTGAAATTAAAGAAAAAAGAACATGCGGAAAATTTTGAGGAGAACTGATATGGTAGGCCACACTTTGATTCATGGAGAATTGCTTGGAGATTTCGTGGTTAGCGTAGAAAGAAATAAAAAGGGAAAGGAATTCCAAAATTTAAGTATTTTGCCCAGATAATGAAGGATTCGGGACATGGGACTGATATAAAATAAAAAAGAATTTGGCATGAGATTGAGCCGGATGAAGGCAAGTGATTGCGTCAAACCAGCCTTAACAATTCATACTCTACGGTAATGAAAAAACATAATTATCTTTTAAAATTACTTAAAGACATTTTGAATTAAAAACAAACCAATCATAAAAAATGGAAGCAAAATTTTAAGCACAGTTTCAATAAAAAATACATCGAATTCCCGTCAATCTTACCCTTTAGATTCACATGTTTTCAACCTAATTTACATAGCTTACATACATACATATAATTTTTATAAAAATTTTGTCAACAAATAGTAATAAATACATTTTTAAAAAATAAAAATCCCTTAAGTCGTTTTAAAAAAGAATATTGGTTCTCGAAATGAAATAAAAATGTTGCATAGTTTCAAGGGGCAATTTAAATGAATGATTTTTCCGAAAAGGGTGCCGATAGAAGGTTTGAAGTCCCTGCCTGGTATATCTTCCAGTTCAAGCATGTCAAAGACAAGTCCAGACGAGTTTTAGTCGAATAAAAATTGTTATCGCTGAGGAACTATTAAAATAGTAAATAATACAAAAAAAGGAATAAATAAAGATGATTCGAGAATCTTTGAACTAATCCATTTCTAAGAACTCTCAATATATAAGATCGGAAATAACTAAGAGTGCTATAGACAAGTCATAGCTTGCTTATAGCAATAGAATTAGGAGAAATTTAAGATTTTCTTATAGGACAGGCTGATTCATTGTGGAAGATGGTCGATTTTCATCTCAGGGACTGTGGAGTTTAAGTCACAAGATTTAATTTCTGACTCCTACCCTCACTCACACAAAGCAGTATCCGTTTGGGGCGAAGGTCTCAAAATATATTTTTTAAAAATCTAATGTTAAATTTGAAAAATAACGAAAATGATGCCGTATCGATGAAATTTGCAAAAAAAAAGCGAAGATTAAAATAAAATTTCAAAAAATGAAGGGTACTTTTTTGGACAGCATCCCTTGGTTGAAAAGTCACCAACCGCCACTGATACAGATATATTGCTAGACTGACCAGACCAAATAATCCAATGAATGACTATAATAATGAATTTAATGAATTTAGAGGATATCAAAATTTATATTTTCAGTGCAAACTCTAATTTGAAATTTTGAGCTCATTCAAATTATACCATTTACCATGTGGAAGTAAAATCAGATTAAATATAAAAAATATAATCGATTATGCTAGGAATTGTAAAGAGAATTAGAAAAAGAAAATAATCTTAAAAACAAACTTATAATTTGGATAAGAGCTTATTATTTGTTGCTCAGACAATAATAACATATTTTTATTATTAGCGAAATATCTTATTAGGGATGCATAAAGTCCGAAAAATTTATAATCGTTCCCTGTATAGATACAATAATCATTAAAGTTGGCATTATAGTATATTAAAATTAACAATTAATATATTATATTTTTTTTAACATGCTATTAAATTATCTAGATTGATAAAAAATATTAATCTAAAATTGGATTGATAATTTCATATTAGAAAATTGATATATGTGCATATAGGCAGATGTTATGCAATTGCCCAAGGATATTAATTATTGGCATATATAATCTATTTCCAAATATCAGATTTGATCAATCTATACATAACATTTTATTAACATTATTAATTATAGAGATTTAGTTCAGTTCAGCCTTTCATCACGAATTCATTCACTAATATGCTTTTCTTGCTGACCGATATTTATATAATCCAATTTTTCTTCAGTTTTTTTTTATGGTTGTAAATAAATTTAATAAGGAAGATCCTTTTTTTCCGGTCAATATGAAGATATATAACAAACCTTTTAGTGTAATCATGAAACTATATAAAAACTTTCTAAGTGTAATAAATATTATAGGATTAAAGAAATCACGAGAAATTGCCATCTACTAGATCCAAGATGTCACGGATAATTTTTATTACATGTCGGAAGGTTTGTATTTATTCCATTGGGAATTGAACATGAATGCCGAAAAATCAACCTTCGAAGTGACCACATCTGACATAATATGTACTTACAAATGATGACTAAATATTTGAATGAAATATTTAGCTCGATAAATATATCAGATTGGTTTACTTAAATGGTCAGCCAATAGCCCTGATTGTTTTTATTGGCACTTGGGTTAAATTACCAAGGGTGGTAAATACAACACTTTTTATAAGTAATAAAAATATAAAATGAATTATCCAAGAGAGGTTGGATTGAGATATGACAATCCCTCAGGGATTACTTTATAGATCTTAAGTCTGCTATTATCTGTGATTTGAATTTTAATACACTATACATAATTCTAAAGAAACATAGTAAATGAAAAAAACGCGCATTCATGGTCTCACCTTAATGAAAAATTAAAAGGTGGTAAATTAAACTCTCTTGCTTAAATGACTATCAAGCGGAAGTATTACTTTGCACCCAAACAACATTTGAATTATAGTTTCTACTGAAAATAATCGCTTTGTTCCCCTCAATAATCTGACTACCTATTAGGGTGAACCGCAGACTCTTGGGCTGAGTTCGTATGAATATAGAATGAATATAACTGTGATTTTTCAAAAACGATAAATTCGGATTGAATTACCTAAATTTTGAAATTTTAGCCAGGAATCTTCTGTTAAAGCAGCAAAATTTAGTTTAAAATTGGCTTAACGCAGAAATGTGGCATAAACTTGAGTATATTATATCTTATTATTTACCTTGTTTTTCCTGATAGAGCCCTTTCGGAATTTTCTTACAAGTAACCTCATACAACTCAACATCTAGGAATGTATTAACAAAAAATTATTAAAGAATTTCACAAATTATTTCATTCTCTGCTTATCAACGACAAATACGAACGAATTTGATATCCCAAGTTTTTTGGAAATTATATGGTACCAAACCCTCAGTATGTGGTCAGATTTCTGCTTGGTCGGCTTATTAAATTTTCTAATCCTCAAAATATACGCATGATTGCTAGAAGAGGCCTGTGTATTTTAAACTCTTCACCCGCGATAAATACCTATTATCTCTTAAAAGAATAGAATTTTATTATCATCCCTCGGCAAAGAAAAATTCTAGAACTGGTATATTGGTTAGTATCTTCTAAATGAAGATTTGATGATTCGGTAGTTGATTTGTTTAATCAGGAAATTTGTTTCGGCTTAAACCACTTACACTACACATATTAATGTGATATGGTAAACTTAGCAGAATGCACGATGTTTCGACCCCTATTTCTGGAATCGTTTTTAGGATGAACTCTTAAGATAGACTGTCTATCTCGACTTCAAAACCTGCACTTGAAAACGACTCTAGAAATATGGGTCGAAACATCGTGCATTCTGACAAGTTTACTATATCACATTAAAACGTGTAATCTAAGTGGTTTCAGCCGAAACATCTTACCTGATAAGTATCTTCTAAGTCTTAATATTTCTCTAAGGATCACTTCTGTTTTGAAATGGTTAAGTTAGTGACTTCACTTTACATTAGATGCTTTTAAGAAGCGATGATGCGACTCTATTTCCTTTTGCAAAGCAGAGGATTTATTTTGGGAACCGATTGGCTGAATGGGCTGCGGAGGTGGCTCCTGGCTGTCCAGCTGCGGAGGCGGAAGGCCCTTGCTCTTTCTTGAGCAGCCTTGCCATGTTTAGTCCGGAGCCGCCTTCGGATCGCCTCCGCGATTTGACTCATCCAGCTTGCGACCAACCAAGGTCTAGGTCTGATGGTCTCATCCCGGACTTTTTGCTAAGCCATCTCTGTTTACAATTACGAGCCGGTAGCATAACAGCAGGACAGGCAGTCAATCTTTTTCTACACGTTTTGCGATTTATTGCTTGAGATTTTAAACTGACGAGAGTTTGAACAAACAGAAACAAGGGTGTGCCGCTCTTAAGGAACTTCCTTTTTGGAAAATTAAATACTATGTTTGTGTTTCATCTCATACGTTATGGATTTCTTTACATTAACTTTGATATTTAGTACCAATGAAAAATATTCATCAAATACCGTTTTATCATCATCAATTTAGCACTCTTAAAATGTTTGAATTAATCATATTCATAACCGTTATCTAGTACTTTATGTAAAGAATCTATTATCCAACAATTGATATGTAAGACATTATTTTACAGCTTGGAATTTATAAATTATTAAGGTTAACATAAAAATTCATTAAAATTTTAGGAAATGATTTGCATTGAAAGAGTATTATATTTTATATATCGCATATTCTTACATCTAATAAAATTACTTAAAATTTAAACAATTTAACAACATATATCACATATTAAAGAATAATCGTATTACAAAACTTATAGAATTCACTTAACGGAATGTAAAACTGTTATTTTAGTATAATGTTAAACAATTTCTTATTATAATTACAGAGGTTACCACACCGCTTGAACCCCTTCTGGCTATAGGGTTGAAAAATAAAAGGAGCTTAAGATATTGAATTTTGAAAAAAATAATAATTATAAGCATAAACGTATAAAAAATGCTGAAATTTTGACAAGGAATTCATAAGATGCTGGAAAATTAAAAAAATCAATTTTTTCGAGAATTCCCAATTGGTTTAACAAAAATCAAAATTTTGAAATCCCACAGTCTAAGTTTCATAAAGACGCCATGTTTATAGATTACAAATCTAAATCTAAAATTTTGAATATTATTATATTTCTCATTCTTTCTTATAGTATCCGAAAAATTTTCACTAGAGTGGTATCCTCTAATTTGGTTAATTTCTCCCTAGCTAGATTTCGAGAATCTATATAGCCCCTAGCTTGCAATAAAATAAATTATACTAACTTGGAATAGAACCCATTTAAATAGTTTTTACTTCAAAATTCTAATAATAAATTTAAAAATATTTCAATATTTTAACTTTAGTTTTATTTAATTTAGTTTGAAATAAAGTAAAATATACCCAGGCCCCATTAGGGTAGTAAATATACTCCAAGTCTTTTGCGTAATAATAATGCAACAAGTAAATAGGTTTCCATGTTTATTTGGAGTGGTTTTTAAATAAGATGATGACTACAAAGAAAAATGACAAAGATCGCGCATTAAAGTCTCTTTAAATGAAAATTTTGAGTATAAGTAAAAAAATAGGTCCAATAATTATTTGAATTTCTAATATTCCATTTGATTTTAGAAGAAATTTGAATTTTTCCCGACTGATTTAAAGAAAAAGGTAAAAAAAATTTAAATGAATAAAATAATAAATCTCCTGTAAACGACATACGTCAGACTTAGATTAGAATAAATTTTATATTCAAAGAAATACCTACTCCTTCACTCACAAAGGTAAAAAATAAATAAAAAAATAAAATAAATTCACGGAAACTGACGGAAAAAAATTCGCAACACAGATGTTCAAAAAAAATTCTCACAATCTGAGAGTATTATTTATTTATTTATTTTATTCTTGAACGTCCTTGGTGAGTTTAAAGCAAGAGTAAAAGTGGAGGCGGGACTTAAGATTAAAAATAACTTAAGAAAAAAAAAGCATTTCTCAAAATCAGATTGAAATCATGAATTGTGGATGGGTGGTTAGAATAAACTCGAAACGTTGGATGATTTAGGTCAAATTTTGTGCATTTTCCCAGACAAGACCGAAAGAAGGAAAGGGGATCTTCACGATTCTCTCCTCGGCGATCCCTAAATTTCCGTTTTAAATTAATATGAGAACCAATTGAGAAACTTTTTATTTTATTACTCGTATTTTTTGCCTTTTTGTACAATTTTTCCATCCGGAAGTAATAAGAGTTTCCCCTTTGCTTCCACTTCCCACACGACACCAATTTGATGATCTATATCTTATTATATTTTATTATATTTTTTAGCTTCGTGACTAGAAATCAATTTGATGAAATACTTTTTCCTTTGTTAACAACAATTCTAAAATTTAAACTTTCTTAAACATTTTAATATTTTATATCTAATAAATACTTATTCTGCCTGTATCGACAGTGTAATTTAAAATTGAATTGATTGAAATTTCGTGTGATAATTTAAAATGTATCCAGGACTCATCACGATTGTCTGTCGGGCCTAAATTTTCTTCAAAATATATACGTTTTAAAAAACTTAGACGTGAAAAAATTAAACATAATTTTTCTTTACTTCGTGTTGTTATGTTTTTTGTGTGTCTCTATCAATTTTGAAGTCAACAATAACTCAAGAACGCAAGCTCGTATAAAGTTCGTTACAGTACCAACATGTTTCTATTTTGAAACCAAAAATCTTATTAGAGTAATTAGTCTTTCTAGCACCAGCACTTTGAAAACTGGAAATCAAGAAAAAAACTTTATAAGAGAGCTTTTGAACAGTTGTAGGCGTAGAAAAAATTATTTTCAAACATAATTATTTTTCTATTAGGGCATATGTCTGAATGTTTGTCTGTGTGCCTGTATTTTTTCTGTTTATATCTCTGAATACCAATACTCCCGATATCTCGAAGCATAGACAGTTTTTTATGGTACTAATATGTTTGAACTTTCAAAACTTTTTAATTTTGGACTTCATAGCTTCCAGATGAAAATGAACTGATATTTGGTACAAGAATTAAACTAATTATTTTGACTTTTGCACTTTTAGTTACGGTTTTAACCTCAAACCATTTGCAGACAAAAATTACAGAGTGTACCTAGTCTTGAAAAGTTTACATTTTTCTCTCTATTTTTTTTTTTTTTTTTTTTTTTAAAGAATCAAATTTTTGGTAAATTATCAATAAATTCTAGTTTTTCATTTAAATTATTACCTCATCGTTTCGATCAAAGAAAATACCGAAAGTATTTGAGAAATTTTCGGAAAAGTTTTTTATAATACACTCGAACTTTTTATTCTTCTCTAAAATTTGACTATTAATCTTTAACAACAATAGACCAAGTTGTCAAATTTAATGTCTTGATTTATGCTTTATTTTTTCGAATATTTTAACTACTATTATTATATGTTTATTTTTATTATATTTTTTGTTAGATCGATGCATCGTAAATTTACTTTAACATTTTTTAACCTTTAAAGTCGTATGACTTTCATATGTGTGAGAATTATATACCTTTTTTTATTTTGACGAAATCAACTCTATGTCTCTAGGGAAAAATTATTTCTAAACGTATAATTTTATTATTATCAAATATAAATAAATAAATAATTAATAAAAAATTAATTCGAAATATGAAAAATATAGTTTTTATCTTGAATATTAATATTTTTTCAACTGTTGTAAGCCTTCTATGCTTCTAAATTGAAAGCATATTTTTGAGAGTGATTATACTCTACCACGTCTTGTATCAGTCACATTGTATATGTCCTGAATTTTTTTTCGGTGGGGGCGAAGGGCAAAACTTGATGTTAATAAAAAACTGCGAATTTTCTCAAAGTAATATATGTATTAATTAATATAAATATATTGGGATAAAATTAATATTAAATAAAGTTGTAAAATATACTTTATATTAAACTTTCGCGATTTTAAATTTATTTATTGTCATCTAGATGAATTCGAGGGTGAGGGGCATGAGCCCCATTGGTTCTTCCCTTAGGTATATCTTTCTCTGTCTTATACACCTTTAAAGGGGTGTAATTGGTAATGGAGGGCGGTAGCTTATAATTTTCTCTGATGAATCATTTCTTAGCAGTTATATAGAAGAAATAACAGGTTTTGGGTCTACTGTGATAATTCAAAAGCACAGAGCGTTCTTAGGATTGAGAGCATTCCAATCAAGGACGTTGGAAAATCTTATTAATTGCAATAAAAACTTATTTCAACGTTGTTATCAAATAAATAATAAATAAATAATATACACTTTTTATTATTATTTTTGAATTAAATGAAGTATTATATATCAAATGAAAATAAAGAAGGGCAAAACTTGTTAAAAAAAGTTCGAATTTTCTCAAAGTAATATATGTATTAATTAATATAAATATATTGGGATAAAAGTAATATTAAATAAAGTTCTAAAATATACTTTATATTAGATTTTCGCGATTTTAAATTTATATTTATTGTCATCTAGATGAATTCGAGGGAGAGGGCCATGAGCCTCATTGGTATACCTTTCTCTGTTTTATCCACCTTTAAAGGGGTGTAATTATATTTAAGCTGGAGGGCGGTAGCTTATAATTTTCTCATTTCTTAGCAGTTATATTAGAAGAAATAACAGGTTTTGGGTCTACTGTGATAATTCAAAAGCACAGAGCGTTCTTATGATTAAGAACATTCCAACCAAGGACGTTGGAAAATCTTATTAATAATTGCAATAATAAAATGATTTCAACGTTGTTATCAAATAAATAATAAATAAATAAAATGCACTTTTTATTATTATTTTTAAATAAAATGAAATATTATATATCAAATGAAAATAATTATTTGAAGACATCACAAGGTTGAGAGATAATTTTCTTCATACAGTGCATAAGAATAAGTGTTGTATATTGTAATCTTCGACAGTTAGGCGACAACAGAAATACATTAACGTTCAAGGATATAATGAACAAATTACATTTTGTGTTAAAGCATGTCATGAACTGACATCACGTAGTGCAACGAACAGGTATTAGATAGAAAAATAAATAAATAAATGGAAAATTCGAAGTTCTTTTTATTACTCTATTCAACATCATTCTAACGCCCGTTTCAAATCAAACGATTTAACGAATTAAACTATGTCAAGTGGATAATAAATTTATTATGGATATAATAATATTTATTATTAATATTAAATGTGTAAGTGGGTTTCATTACGAAAGCATTACATTAGATGCGCAATTAAAGAGAGAAAATATTGTAAGAATATGGGAATTATGGGAAAAAGTAGGTAAGTAATAAATTAAGTAATATATTATTATTGAATAAAATAAATATGTATGCACCTATGTAAATTTGTACATGCAACAATAAAAAAATTATTTTTCATTCATATTGTATAATTAATTAAAATTAAATAATTTGATGAAAACATTCAATTTCAATTTTCAATTTGGCAATTTGACAAAATAGTGTTATATAGCTAAAAAGTAATAGCTTACCACAAGGGTACAACTTAGGTATTAATACAACCTTCAGTCACAAATTCCAGCTCATAACCTACAACTATTTAAGGGCTGAGTCTCTAGCACGCAATCGGATGATTCTCTGGATTTTTTTCATTTTTCCTTCAAAATGTGAAGCTAGAAAGGCCAAAATTTAATCAGTTCTTATTGGAACATTTTAGCACAAGAATGAGCTTTCTGCAGCATTATTTCCTCATTTTAACGTAAGTCGAATATAGACAGAAACATAGACAGACAAATAAGTCATTTTTGATGACTCATCACATTTGCTTTGTTGCCTATAAATTTTGTAATAATAATCAGGGGTTCGATTTCCAAGTATTGGAACTACCAAACTATACAAGATGACATCATTAACTACGTTATTAATATAGATATTTTTTCAAATCCACAATTAGTGCTTAAAAAACGTCTAAATAATTTTGGTCAAAGATCAATTATATTTTTTTCTTTTGTTTTTTATTAAATTTTAATATTTTAACTAATTTGTAAGCGAAATAGTTCGGTTTACAATTATATAAGTGATAATACTTAATATAATATAAAATTTTTAACACTTAAGTCTCATTCGAACACAAAAGAGTCGTTAGAAATCAATTACAAATGTTATTGAAATTTTTTCATATTTTACGGGAACAAAACAATCAAGAAAACAAATGATTTCCAAGGTCTCCTCAGTGCATTTAGCACTGATTTTAAGAATAACTGCATCATAATAATTACTATTATTAATAATAATTATTATTACCATTTGATAAAAAACAAATAAATAAATTTAATTACACAAATTATAAAAAATATTTTTTTTTAACACAAAATATTGATATAGATAAAAATGTGCTTTAGAGAATTGAACGAAAATAAATAAATAATTAAAATGAAAAATAAAAAATAACATAGATTTTTCTAAATTTTGACAATTTTTTTTCTTCCATCAGAAAAAAACTCAAAAAATAAATTTGAAAAAGATTTGGCTTCATTTATCATAATTAACAAAACCACCGTGGGACATATTTTTAAGATAATTGGAATTAATAATTACTATACTGTAAAAATTAAATGAATTCATCCTCCTCACATATTTCTGTCTAAAGCTATATGGAATTTATTTTGCCGCGTATTTATAATAAATTTTACATCCCCATTAACTAGCACCTCTGATTTTCAATTTTTATTTAATTTAAATCAAATATAAATAAATGAAAGTCCATGCTATGCAAGTCACTCCAAATTATTATTTGGATAATTTATATTTGGAATAAAATTAGGTAGGGTCTTAGAGAATTCGATCTTTTTTATAAAGTTGAGAAAATATTTTTTATTTACTTTGGGAACAAAGCCCATTTAGTCAGATTCTATGTGATTACTTACTGTTTTTTTACGTATCTGTTTATATGTGTGTAAAGTGGTGTAACAATCAGATTATAGCTGGACTTGAGCCAGGCCCTTTTGCTCTGTAATCACATACACTACACCTTACTCCTAGAAAAGATTATAGAAGATTGAAAAAAAATATATTAAAAAAAAACTAAAAAGCACGCTTCTAAAAATTACAAAATAATGTAATACTTAATCAAAAAGTGTGGGGCGCAGAAACATGTACTTTTAATTAATTTCGACAAAGTGGCCCACGCCGATTCTATCCGTGGAACCGCTACAATATTGTACTCAAGAGACCCCGAAAATCTAAGCAAAAATTTGCAATTTGGTATAGTTCGATTTATTTATTATTATATAATTAAAAGTATTTAATTCTTAAAACTTAGACAACACAAAAGAGACATTAAAAATCAATTATTGTGGAATTTTCGCGCATTTTACGAGAACAAAACAAACATCTTCAAGGTCTCCTGAATGCATTTAGGAATGATTTTAAGAAGAACTGCATTATAATAATAATTATTATTAATAGATATAAATGTGAATGGGGATTAATAAGGCGACGCCCGTCCTTGCAAGCATCAGTGTATCGCGACCCAATCGCGTATTTTCCCATTCGTCCTTGCGAAATTCACCTTTTTGCCCACAAGCCCCTTCGGCAAGGTCTGCAAGTTATTTACTTAGACCCCCAATTGGAACGCGTTCGATCGCCGGGCCTATTATCAATTTATTCGGCCTCGCGCTTTTTTGTAACGGATGAATAAATCATTTTGTTGTTCCTCTACCTACAATCAGCTTAACATTTTTTTTTCATTCTGCAAGCCCCGGGCGGTTAATTTCGTTTTTGTCAGGATTTTCTTTTGTTCATTGAGACGCTGCTCATGTTAACGAACTGATGTTGGGACAAACAAAAAAGAGAGCAAACTCATCCCAAAAGGACAAGAGAGTGGAGAAAAGAGAAGTTGCTGAAGACGTGACGAATAGCCGATGCAGCTTAATTTGATATTTTTAGAACCGCGATGTACTGACCATGAACCATCCGCACTGGACGAAGCTGTGTAAAAAAAATTAAGAGAAATGGGGGCAAGAAGTCTCCTCTTCCGTTTCTATTCACAGGAAATACTATTATTACAATCACAAGTAAAAAATATCCACAAGATCTTATTTGAATAAGAATAAAATTTACTGCTGAGGGAAGATTGAAGCTATTTAGAATTAGCAAAGATTTTTTTGAATGACGATTATTTAATTTTGTTCATTTTGCTTCTTTATAATAATCTGACTCAGTGACGTAACTATAGACAGACTGAACCGGCGAATTGCCAGAAGTTTTTAACTTTGGGGGATCCCCATCAGTCATCAATAAGCTGTCAGTTCTCCCGGATCCAGTTTAAAAGTTCTATTTCAATGTTTAATACCGCGGACTACAGACGTTTCAGTACAACTTCTTTTTGTATCATTATCATTATATAAAAAAAAAATAACAGAAACCCCTATGGACCGGGGGTAGAATAGGTCCATAGTATCCTCTGCTTGTCGTAAAAGGCGACTAAAAGGGGTTGGACGTGAAGCTAACAAGCCCACTTCGTAAAAAAACTTCCCAGTCATGGAAGCAAGCATTTGCTTCCATTCAACAGGGAGAAGATTATTAAGACACCTAGATAAAACAAAAATAATAAATTAAGATTCTAAAGAAAAAAAAATTCTTCTTTGAGACCGGTATGGAAATAAATAGATTTTCGAAATATGTTTTTTATATATTTTTTGAAAATATATTAAAGATGTGAAATTTTTGTGTTGAATTTATATGAAGTTTATGTTTTCTATATATTCTTAAAATATAATTATTTTTATGTCGCTCTAGTATGAACTTTATATAAATTTAACACAAAAATTTTAAATTTTTAATATATTTATTTATATTTTCAAAAAATATATAAAAAAGATATTTCGAAAATCTATTTATTTCCATATTCTCGTGTAAGTTCCATATTCTCGTGTAAGTTCAAGACGCTTCCTTGTCAATATCATTTTAATTTTTTTTAATTCTAAAAAATGTGAATTATTTTTATTTTTAACTCCAACATGTGATATATATTTATCATTTTTATATTAAGACTAAAATTTGTTTTGATTATTTTGACATTATTTTTTTATTAATTTTCTTCCAGAACTTAAGTGACTTGATTTAAATTTTTCATTAAATTGAAGGGTTGGTTTTGTCACAAAAATAATAAAACCAATGAAGTTGAAACTATATATACAATATGTTGATGATAGCCTGGCTATTGTTAAGAAGAACAGCGTAGACCTTTGTATAGAGGCGCTTAATAGTTTCAATGATAATTTAGATTTCACATATGAAAAAGAATTAAACAATAACATCAGTTTTTTGGATATTAAAATTGTCAGAGTTGAGGAACGTTTGAGGACAGACCTGTATGTGAAAGATTCAAAATCAAATAGAATGTTGAACTTTAAATCAGTACAGCCACTTCAGCATAAGATTAGTTTAATATATGGAGAAATAGGTAGATTGGATAGAATATGTGATGAGAGCTACAGAGACATAAGATTGATTGAGTTACAAAAGAAATGTGAAAGCAATGGATATTCGAAACAATTTTTCAATAAAGTTCTAACTAAATATAGAAAAAATAAATTAGTAACGGAAGTGATTAAAAAGGAAGATAAAATTATTAAAGGCTCCATCCCATATATTCATGATTTATCTGCGAAAATCTTGAGAATTCTGAATAATAATGACATAAAATTAGTACACAGTGTTGGCAGGCCACTCATGAACATATTCAATAATAAGACTCATCTTGAAAAACTTGATAAAATGGGTGTTGTTTATGAGATAGTTTGTGATTCATGTAAAAAAGATAAAAAAACACACAAGTATATAGGTGAGACTTCAAGACATTTGAGACAAAGAATTAAAGAACATATTTCATCGATTAATGGAAATAAATTGGTCTCCGCGTTATCCATTCATGCTATTGACAACGAGCATACTTTCGATTTTGAAGGAGTAAAAATGCTAGATTATGAGAAAAATTGGACCAAGAGAAAATAAAAGAATCTCTTTATATATTGAAGGATATCGATAATTCTGTAAATTTCGGAATGGATTCTGAAAGCATATCAGAATGTTATAGTCTAATTGTGTCATTGTTGTAAAAATATTGATTTGATTTGGTGTGTTGATTGAACAAGTATTGATTTTGAAAGAAAAATGTAATAGGAAGATGTATGTTTTTTGATATTTCATTAATAAAAAATTAAAAATAAAGAATGAATTTAACTTATAATGTGTTTTTAGAATGGATTATTTATAATGGGTTTTTTAATTGTATAATAATTGACGATGCAATGAGATAATTAGAAAAAAATAAAATTGAAAATAGTATTTAATATAATCATTAATTCAAAATAGTTTCTAGTTCACTAGTAAACGTTTTTATAAATTGTTGCTATATATGTATATAGTGTGTGTGTGATTGTAATGAATTGTGTGATCTATCTATATTGAAGATTTAAGAATGAATGTTTCATGTGAAATGACAAATTCCGGTTCTTGAACGAGATGTATGTATGATTTCAAATTATTATAAAAAAATATTTTGTGTTATATAATTTTCTATAAAAAAGAAAAAATGTAAATAAATGTTTCATTTCAATTTTTAGAACTACTGAGGATGGTCGACCAGTGGTGACCGAAACTGTATAGTAATCAATTAAATAATTCTAATAGTTATTAAAATTATTGTTTTATTATTTTGTGACAAAACCAACCCTTCAATTTAATGCAGAAAAAATTATTTTTTAATCTAACAAATAAATTATATATTTTGACAAGGCGAACCTTTCTGACATAAATGTATACACTTAGCGTGCTTTACGTATATTACCCATGATTTCATGATTGCCTGCGACGTCGGCAACCATGAATACTCTTATTTATTTATGCGAGTTCTATTTTTGGATTTCTACGTTAAATTAAACCATGAGAATAATTTTTACATCAAGTGCTAAAAAGACAATTTTCTAATATCTGGTGAATAAGAGATTACTTAAAAAAAAAAAATAATAATGCCCCCAACTTATATAAACTCTGAAATAAAAGGTAAAAACTAACAAGTAATGACATTTTTTTTTTGAGAATAGATTGAAGACCATTACTAAAATAAAGTCAAATACACTTGATGTAAAAAATACGGAAAAACATCTTCTTTTTATAAGCTTTCATTTTCCATATATGAACATTTCCAATTCATATCACTTTTAAATTAAATTTATTTATAAAAACGATTTTTAAATTCACATTTATATTCTATAGAATATACATTGAAGTATTGCGATCACCTGCCTCGGCCCTGACAAATTGAGAGCTTCTATCTCAGAGATGAAAAAAGTTAATTTAATTTTGTAACTTCTAGGTGGAAGCAATCGATGCCCTTAATAGTTGTAAACCAGATTTAGGACATAAAACCGGATATTGTGGTCCCCAGAGACCAAAAAGGGGCCAAAAATCCATTGGTCATTGCGTACGTATGTATGTACCCCCTGCGTTTCGCAACCATAAGTCTCAGAGCTACGAAATTCGAAACTTAAGTTCGATATATTCTAGAAGGAGCACACCAAGCTTTTTGCAGAAGTTGACATTTACATGAAAGATTTTTTTTTTTATTTTCTCATAAACGGTACTAACGATTTTTTTTTAAATTGCTGTACTTATCACGTGTCGCGAGTTATTATTCGTGTATAAATTTTAATCATATTGAAATAAAGGAAGAGGGTGTAAATTAGGAGTGTCGCGATGATTTCAAATAAGTGAGAATGTGAAAGTCGTGTGTTGACCACATCAGTTGATTAACAATTATTATTTTTTTTAATTTAATAACTAATATGCCATTTGAAAATAAATTAATAAATAAACAATAATTCTTTACTCGAATTTCACTTGCTAGTATATAACTTTCCTCAAAGAATTAGAAGATGAAAGGGACATTTAAAATTTCTCTTTTTGCATTTTCTGCCTAATCAATCAAAAATAATTTCTGACATGCACTGAGTGAGTGAGAAGATCTCGGTGGAAATGTTTCGACGTGACTCGGAATCAGATGCAAACAAACACCTGGCAAAGTTGGCAACAGAAGCCAAAAGCCTTACAGATCAGATGCAACATATCATTAAAAAAAAAATTAAATATATAAAATAAAATAAACAAATGCATCGAAAATAATTGAACCATTCATATCTATTTATGATTTGCTCCAGAAGAATTTTCCCTCCGACCGTCACATTCTGTCGACGAGATTCTAATCTTAATTTCTAAAATTCCATCAAGACAAAGTTCTATAGTAACTTTACAGCTTTATTAGAACAATTTCACAACGATATTTATATCATCAAGATTACATTTATCAAATAGCATCCTCTTCGGTTCCTAATAGAATATAGAAAAAATTTCGCCTAGGAAACAATACAATAAATTCTAATTCCTTCTTAGGTCTGAAAATGAACGATTTGCGCGATTTATTTCAAATTAAAATAAAAAAGGGTTAAATAAATCATAGCAGCGTTTTTTTAAATTCTGAACCCTTAATACTATATCTACACTTTAAATACTCCATAATACTTATAGATTAAGGTAAAATGATATATTGAAAAGTTTTTATTTTGCCGAGAGTAGCAGAGTTGTTATTCACAAAGAGTACAAAGTGGTTGTCCTGTGCTTGGTACAAATAAACATACACACACATATATATGTGTGGTATTATTATCAAACAAATAAATAATATATATATATGTATTTTTAGACAAATTAACTTTTAAACTTTTAGTTTTAATTTTTTTCTTAAAGCAATTTGAACTGCGAAAGTTAAATAATATGATCAATAAATTTTCATGTTAATTCTACATATTAGAAAATTATTTTATTATTTTTTGAAAAGGAAAAATAATCTAAAGAGCTTATCTGGCGGGAGGATCCGTAGGCTAGTTGGAAAGCCGCTCTTCGCGTAAAGGAGAGAGACACGTGTTCAAGTCCCGTCAGATGCTCAATTTATTTTTCCTTTTCAAAAAATAATAAAATAATTTTCTAATATGTAGAATTAACGTGAAAAATTATTGATCATATTATTTAACTTTCGCGGTTCAAATTGATTTATATATATGTAATTGATATATATATATATGTGTGTGTATTTATTTGCACCAAGCAGAGGGCAACCTCTTTGTTGCTCTTTATAAAATGATATATCTGTCTGAATTCCGATACCATTAAAATTCCAAAAACAGAATATTGTACCTGATAAGTTCGTTTTGCTGCAAAATGTTTTCATTTCCAAAACAAAGATTTTATAGTACTTCAAGGTTCAGAACTTATGGGTGAAAAATACAGAAAATCAGAAAAAATCGAATCGTTATATGGAAAGCTCTTAAACGATTATAACTAAATAACTGGAATTCTGGAGAAAAGTGTAATAATTACCAGAAACTTTTTGCGAAATTTCTACTTTCTAGTTCAGACAAAATTTTTTCGAAATCTCATATTCGATATTTACAAAAGTTTTTAATTTTTACTTCAATATTATAGATAAAATAATGAAAATCGACTACCCTATTCAGTTGATTTCATCTTAAATTTAAAATAATCCAAGAAAGGAATCTTTAATTAATTGAATTTTTCCGATATTCTTCCTTTTCTTTATCTTCACTAGATTAATAATTATAATTTATTATTTATTTATACATATTTATTTATTTTTATTTTCATGATCTTCAAAATATTTCCAAATTTCTAAATAGTCTTTTGATTCTAGTGATTATTTTGTTCTCATATACGTAGATTTTGCAAGAGATACATATATACCAGGTTCCCACACTGTAATCTTACTATAAAGAGAGGTCTTTCGTTTCGTAATTTCATTCAGTAACAGTGAGTCTCCTTTTAATGGCGAGTATATTTATTTGAAAAATTAAGTACGAGACAGAAGCAGTATTTTTTATAAAAGTTTATATAATGGCCAGCTTACTCATCTTATGACACATTCGCACATTTCTATTGATTAAACGAGACTTATGCTCTCTGTAACATTAATCTATGTTAATGCATATGAGAAAAAAATATGAAGGCCAAAGAATGACTCTATCCCGTTAAAGCTAAAAATAAATCGAATTTTGTAATAGGCCATATTTTATCCGCATTGCTTATACCTAATCTTAATAACAATCAAAGCATTAAAGTCTCTCATTATTTATTTCTATTTTTCAAGAATCTTGACAAATTATTTACACGAAAATGAATAAAAAATCCCTTCATTTTTCAATTAGGTTAGTTACAATAATTATAGTGTTGTTTCTTCATAGTCAAACTTGATTTGATCCATAGGTAGTTGAATTGTATATTGAAAGGGAAGTTTCCACTGAATTCACCTATATGATAACATTTAGCGAAAGCGGTGTAGGTTTATAGTGAAACATATTTAAAAAATTATAAAGGGTTGGAATTAGTGGTGTTTCACAAAATTAAAATTGAAATAAAGTTTGAGTTTAATAGATTCTCTATTATATTTCAGGTTTTTAGCCCATCATCACGAGTTTATACAAAAGACTGTCTTTTGTATAAACTTCAGATGATGGGCTAAAAACCCGAAATATAATAGAGTATCCATTAAACTCAAACTTTATTTCAATTTTTATTTTGTGAAACACCACTAATTCCAATCTTTTTATAATTTTTTTCACCTGGATGAGAAATTTTCGAATAAGATTAAATTTTGATTTTAAGTCGGGACATCTGTATTCCTCTGCTCACTAAGAGGGATGTACGAACGCACTAGGAATTCCCTACACTCTCAAATGAATTTAATGAATTCTCAAGCACTTGTAAATTAATCTAAAATTAAGTATCGAAACAATGTATATTCTGATCAAAATATCTAATCAAAAATATATAATCTAGGTTGTTTTTAAGCCGAAACTTATCTTTAAATAAACTATACTTCTATTTTGAAAAACGACTAAACTACAGTGCTTCCGAAGCTATTTTAAAATAAATGTTTGTCAATTTTTCTAATTTAATTCAAAACAATAATGTTTAAGAATAAGACCTAATAAGACAGTCCCTAGATTCAGACGTTTGCTAAAATAATCTAAAAAAGAAAAAAATTATAACGTTAATCATTATTACGTTACATTTTTTCCCATTTTTGAATTTTCACAAGTCTAGTTTAATTTAAAAACCTTTTTTCTTTTTTTTTTTTTTTTATTAATAGACCAGGGACGAGTTTGATCATTGCTTTGCTTATTTCACTTTGTATGGACTTGTGATAAAATGTAAAAAAAAAAAAAAAAACACCATTTGAAAATTTGACTCGTAAGAATTTAAATATAATAATAATAGGAAACAAAGAGGTTGTCCTGTGCTTGATATAAATAAACATACACACATAATATCGAAATTATATATCTGTATATATATTATTTATTTGTTTGAGACTATAGTTTCGAAGACTTGGCCTTCATCAACAGTCTTTTTTAATTATAAAAATTATTTTTCATGGGGTCAATATCGTATGAATATTGAAAATTTTCGATCTTTACTTAGCTGAGAGCCAGTTAAAATTAAAAATGTTTCTCTTTGTGAATAAACAACTCTGCTATTCTCGGCAAAACAAAAACTTTTCAATTAAATAATAATAATACTCGATCTTATTTCTTGATTTATTAAAGATTTTTATTCTTTGCATTCATGTTGATAACCAGACTCAAGACTCAGGCAGAACAAATTCCTTCCACTTACGCGTTATAAATATATATTGGCACCTTAAGCCCTGGGATATCCCAACATATGTTTATTCCACTAGAGTCTGAGAGACTATTTAGGACTACAATTCATTCTATTTTTCTCAATATATAAAATCATAATAATATTGTTTTTCATTATCAGACAAATAAATAAAGATTCATAATGTCTGGAATTCAGTCACAACAATATGTATTTGTTTTTCTATTATTTGAACAAGCGGATGAATGGGTTTTTCCTAAATCAACCTTCATTTTTCAGTAAGATCGCTTTATCATTAGTCATCCTACCATTTATATTTAAGATGCGGCCTAAGCAGGTGTTACTAAAATTCTCTGATCTAGTGCATGTGGATAATTTTTTTGTATAAAATCCTAATTTACTTAAAATTAGGAGATTTTCAGACAGGACTAATTGTTTATGATATGAATAAAGCAAAAATTTTAATTAATTTCCATTTCCAACAATTGAGTTGTTACTTCTGGATCGCGATTTCTAAATACACTCAGCGAGATCTTTGTGTCGAAATAGAATGGAATTAGATTTGTTCGGCTTCTATCTAACCAGGAAAAACCTTTCGAATCATCAACCTTTTCATCAACGCTTCACTATAAAGATACGAGTTAACTGATCCAGTATCTTAATCCTTAATCCTTTCATTCAAAATTTATTTAAAAGAAGATTAGTTTTACTAACTGTTAAAAAAAAAACATTTTGAAAATATTATTTTGCAAATTTTGAGTATTTTGTTTGAAACTATTAAAACCCCAATATGCTCTATGATTTCATCAAAGTCCTAGGACGATAATTCCATTTGAGTAATAATCATTTCTTTAGAATCCATTATAAACAACCATTTATAGAAAATCTCTTGAAGAGTTATTACTGAATTTTATTGATTGAAGGAGACAATAAAAGAGTGTGTCTTCTGATGGAATTATAAATTTTATTTATAACGAGACTATAGTTTCGAGGGCTTTGCCCTCTTCATCAATCTATTACAATTGATTAACAGGAATTAATATATGAATGGAGAGTGAGATTTTCAGAAACTAACTTTTTTCAAAAAATCTCACTCTCCATCCATATATTAATTCCTGTAAATAATGAAGAGGGCAAAGCCCTCGAAACTAAAGTCTCGTTATAAATAAAATTTATAATTCCAGCAGAAGACACACTCTTTTATTGTCTCCTTCAATATATAAAAATTCTGCTACCCTCGGGGAAACTTTCAATTGAATTTTATTGAAGCTTTATTATCAAATTCTCCATAAATAAGTACAATTTTAGTAATAATTTCCGGCTTTAAAAGTAATAACATGGCAAAATTATCCGTGATCATGTTTTTAAAATACTCTGGTATTTTTGACACCTAAAAATTATAAACTTGAAATAATGAATTCAAGAGCTTGATAATGTCTCAAATAAAGAACTCACTATTATTTAAAAAAAATTACCATGGCATAATTTCTATTTTATTTAACTTGAAAAATTATGTAGATTTTTTAGATTAAACTAGTTTAAAATAATGCTTTTTAATTTTCTACACTCGTGGTCCTTTAAATAATTTGAATAATTTTGCTGCCCTTAAATATGAACTGATTAAATGTATATTTTTAGATTTAAATTAACTTCATTAATAATCAAATAATACACCCAGAAAATCTTTTGCGATTATCCAGTTAATAAGCATTGGAGTAAAATAAAATTAGGAATTTTGATTACAAGAATTATATTTAATTTAGTTAATTAAAAGAAAATAATACGTGTGTTAAAATGAAAGACAAAAAAGAAAACTATTATTCTAAAAGATTTTTCGCGAAAAAAATAACACGATTCACATGTAGGGAGATTGTTTTCTTAATAAAGTCATAATTTACAGGAAAATTTAATAAAGATTATGAATTAAAAAAAATGTAAATAATTCCAAAAGAAACACTTGATAATGGAAATGTCTTCATTAGTTCCCAAATTAATAACATTCATTGAAAAATATTTAGAATAATGTTATATTTTCTAATATAATTTGACACGAAAAATGTAAACTATTATTATTATAAATTAACCACGGTAACATAGAGAGATATTTAATTATTTTCCTTGATGTGTGATTCATGGGAGATTGCCTGTGGTTCCCATGTGGGATATAAAGTGGAGAGAGGAGAAAGACTTGCACATACCAAATGGAATGTCGTCAGAGGTGATTGTCTTAAACAAGCATAAATTTAATTAAACATCGCTCAAACAAGATACTCCTGATCTTTTGCCAAAGCCGAATCAAAAAAAAATATCTTTTTTTCATCACAATGAAATGAAAACATAGTCGAAAAAATATTTTCAAATTAGTTCATCAAAATGAATGCAACAGAGACTTCAATGCAAGCTTTTCACTTTATGATTTTTCTTTAAAATAATCTAATCCATCCAAAATGTTCAAACTCATAATTTCACAAAATCAAGTAAAAGTAAACATATTGGTATAAGTGAAAGTAATGAATAATTGATTTGAATTACTTTACAAATAAAATTGCGGGAATCTCGAAAACAAAAAGTAAACACTGCGACTTTTTTCATAATCATTATTTTTCTTTTTTTAATTCACGCTGGTGCTGAGGATTCTTATAGGTGTTAAATAAAAGGCTTATTTTTCAGCAGTTTTTTTAATTAATTTTAATTGGTGGTTTTTTAATTTACCCAAATATTTCGGAAATTTTTACAATATTCCTTCTTCAGTGAACCTCTCCCAAAATCACCACTTCAAAAATTTGAACACAGGGCCACAGAGACATTTCATTTCGTCATTTTTAATTCTGCTAATTGACTTGTCTGTTAAACCATCAAAAAGAAATTTAAAAAATTGTTATTGGTAGAGTTTTTTTGAGGGCAGAATTAAAAATGACGAAATGAAATGTCTCTGTGGCCCCTGTATTCGAATTTTGAAGAGTGAGCAAATGGTTGAGGTCCACTGAAGAAGGAATACCTATTTTAAAAAATTTCCAAAATATTTGGATAAATTAAAAAACTGCTGAAAAATTATCCTTTTATTTAACACTTATTATTTTTCTTTATAATAATATAGTACATTCTAAATTTTCAAGCGCATTGTGAAAATTACACTTTTTCAAAAATAATTAGACGAAATTAATAAATAAATTTCTAGATATCTTATCCATTTTAATGAATGATAATATATAAGTCAAAAATTATAACAACAAATTTTAAAAGACTTTTATATTTAGTGTAATTAGAATTTTAAAATCAAATTACCTCTAAGGGCATTTGAGGAAGTCGCTGTATATTATGGAATTTGCTGAAAATTGAATTGCGAAACTGTTCTTGAATCGTTATACATAAAATAGTTATACATAAAATTTGTTAAATGGAAATTCACTGCTTAATTTATTAGTAAACCAAATTCTGTACAACAATTATAAAGTCATCTAAAAATGTCAGTTTAGAATTTCATAAGATAAATTAAAATATATTATTTTTTTAATGCTCCTTTAGAGCATGATAAAATTGTCATTTGTTTTAGTGTTTATTTTTTTAATTACTTAATTAGTATTTTTTTATATATAAAATTTGAAAGAAATAGTAATTTCTTTTTGTTTTTTGAAAAAAATTAATCTGTGAGAGAAAAAAGACATCCTAATACTATGTGTTAATCTAAGAACGTGATATCATTTCTTTCGTTTTATTCTATTCGCTAGATCAAATTCCGACTCTCACTGAAAAATTTGGAATGCATGTCAGGAGAGAGGTAAGCCTGGAGATATGAGTATGGCGCCAGACCAGACTATCAAATTAAGCGAGTCGAGAGATTGCAGTGAGATATTTTATTATCAACCTTTGGGAAGAACAATGAACTTTGGATTCTACATGATTCTTATAAAGATTTATGAGTTTGAAACGTTGATTTTAAATGTAATTTACATCGAGGGAATTCAAAAGTTAGAATTAAAATTCGATAGACATTAGAAAGAAAGCATTTCCAATCGATATAGTTGAAAATAATTTCTTTTTAGTTCTTGGGAAAAATGATTCAAGTCACCGGCTCTCCGATAACTTAATAAATTATATTAAAAAAAAAAAACTAAAAAATATGCTTCTAAAAAGTAAAAAATAATGTAATACTTAATCAAAAAGTGTTTACTTTTAATTAATTTCAACAAAGTGCCCCAGGCTTTTTGATTAAGGATTACATTATTTTGTACTTTTTAAATATAATTTATGTTTTTACTTTATAGTCTTAATTATTTTTATAGAGAAAAGTTTTCTGAATTTAACAGAATGAAATTTATTTATTTAAAAAAAAAAATTGTTTTATCTAAATAGACAATGGTAAACTATTATTCTTAACTTTAAAATAGTTTTTCTTATAAAATCTTAAATAATAAATATTTTTTTGTAAATAAATTATTTAATTATTAATTATTAATTCAACTAACAGTTCTTTTGATTTGGGTTAGATACATAGTTATCTGTATTCTATTACTTTTTCCTGAAAATCAATTATTTTGAAGTATTGAACAATACAGATTCGAATTTTTACTGTTTCGAATTTCATACAAAATAAATATATTTTTTAAACAAACAACAAATATTTAATTTTTGAATGTTTTCAAAATATAATGAACATTTTTTGAAACGAGAAAATAAAATATTAAAAATCTAGCGCATTGAAGTCTCTTTAAGTGATTATTAATTGGAAGTAATTTGGTTAATATGATGGACCACGGAAAACATAAATACATATTTTGTTCTATTCTGAATCTTTTAAGCCCATTTTTAAAATTTTTGGCATTTTAAAAACAATCCCAGAGCAATGCGAAGCTGAAGCTCATATTCTCCAAATTTTAAAATAATATTTTAAATCAAATCATTATATTTTCTGCCCAACGCCGAGAATTTATAAAAGCTATTATTTTTAAAAGTAATAAAAAATTGACCTATAAACTTAAGAATTTCATATCTGTTTACCTTTGGCATAAGATCAATAAAGGAATATCCAAGTGATACTTTTCAAATAAAAATAATAATACCTACCATTTTCTTTGGCAATATAAAGTTTTTTGTTAGTCCCACAATAGCCACTAAGCTTTGCTCCTCAAAAGCACATTCAAAAGCAAATGAGACACTCTTAGTTAAATTTTTTTATCATTATACTAATATTTTATGGTTTATTTATTTATTGATTCTTCCATTCTATTTTGGAGCAAACAATGGGTTATACATATAGAATAAATTCTTTTATTAACCAGATGTCCTCCATCCCGCTGGATTACATCGTCAACTTTAAATCATATTTCTTATGCAGCTTGACGTCCATTGGACAAAAGATCACAATAGGCCCAGCTTAGTCTATCAATTATTATTTCTTTTAGAATAACCTTCAGATGAGGATCTATAAATTCATATAGAGAACGAGTTGTATTATTAAGATTCTGCTCGTTAACACTCAAGTAAAGATATTTGAGGTTTTTACGATGAACTTAAAAGATGTCTTTTAGCTGTTATAATGCGCTGCAATCTCTAATATATTAGCAAACTTAAATTCGATAATAGCTACCTTTATAAGTTACATCAATTCATAAACTTCTTGTCACATTCATCAACATCACTTGTTTGACGAAATTCATTTTTACCATATTCTGTATCCATATCTTTGAAGAATAATGATAATCTAGTTACTTCCTCCCTCTTTTTTCACTCTTCTATATTAAAATAATAAAAATACATATATATATATATATATAATATATATATATATTATTTGCCCAATATTTTCACAGGGTTCTTTAGAATAACTGTACAACATTTAGTCCAAATTTGACTATGGGTTCAAATATTTAACTTCCCTCCCCTTATTTTTGGTCCAATTTCAAACAAAATCTAATCAACTTTAATCTCAATATATAAAATACAAAATTTTGTTTTGATAATTCATAAAATAATAATAATAATTTTAGCCACATTTGCATCAATTTTTCAATTTTCAAATTTATGTCATTCTACATTAATTCCGAAACTACAAGAAGAAAACAGAAGAGAATTAAGATGAATCAACAGTCTCAAATAAATATTTTTTCTTTAACTAAGCAGATCACATCTTCACTTGATTTCTTATAAATAATACAATTTAGACAATGCCCTTATTTTGTGTGTCAAATTCAATAATAAACTCAAAACTTAAAATTTAAAAGGAAGTCTATATACTTTCCATAATCCTTTTATATAATAATAAAACTTATTGAATAATGAAATTTCTTCACATTTGGCTTATACATTTTTTTCTTTTTCTTTTTTTTCAAAATTTATCTTCAATTATTTTATAGATGTGTATGAAAAGCGAGAGGGAGAGAGTGTCTTAAGCAATTATCGATGACGGAAGTGGAAATGATCACTAATCAACCGGGTGGGATTATATTTTCGTTCATAAAGCTATATAAATTTGAAAGTAAATGAACTAAATAGAGATGTAATTCCATTAAGCCTATGATATAATCTCTATTTTAGGATTGAACAAAAAATCTAATGAAGTGCAAATAGACGGAAATGATTTTTTTTAATTTTTAAATACCTATATAAGCTTAAGTAAAACCTAGATACAAAAATTAGACTACCTTTATATGAATTAATTGGGATATAGATTATAATCAATACTAAAATTTGATACTATGATGATGTAACCAAACTATCCAAAATATTTGAAATGCTAGCCTTATTTAATTTCCTATATTTTCTAATACCTTTAGGACATTTGTTCGAGAATTTTATGTTTTGGCATAGAAATAAATATAAATAGTCCTTATAGAATTTATTTTACTTATGTATTAATTTTATTTTATTTTTTTTGTTTCAGGTAAATATCGCTTGTTTTATTCTTTTTGAAGAAATTTTCGAAGTAGTAAGTACAAAATATTTCATAATTATTTTTAACTCTAACTCAGTAGATACACATGCCGGAGATGTTATTCTAATCTGATTGGATGGTTGTAATTTCATTTTCATTTAATAAATTAATGGACTAGATACCAGAGTATTGAAATTTTAAAAGTTTGCCTCTTCAATTGTAAAGAAAAACAATTAAGTGAATAAATAGGTATAAAGGGACCAATATGCATTACAGAATGCATGAACGATTTGTGAGGTTATTTTTATTTTTACTTTCACATAATATATGTCTCTGTATATCATGTAATGATATAGGATATATGTGAAGTATTGCGATCGCCTGCCGGAGTCACTGCCAACTTGAGATCTTCTATCTCCAAGGTGAAAAAGTTAATTTCACTTGTGACTAGAAATAGAGAAATAAACTTAAAAATAAATATAGGTTATCATCATCATCAGTCTCACTAACAAAGTTTCAACAAAAGAAAAAATATGAACAAAAGTACATTTATTAATTTAAAATACAAACGTGAGTCGGTTTTTTTAAATTGGGGTACTTAACAAGTGTCGTGAATAATTAGTCGTGTATAAATTTTAATCCGATTGAAATAAAAGAAGGAGGTATAAATTAGGACTGTCGCGATGATTTCAAATAAGTGAGAATGTAAAAGTCGTGTGGTGACCATACCAGTTGATTTATGAAATTTCCCGACTTACTACCAATAATTGTCAATTGTAAAAAAACAAAGTATTGCAGACTGAGACTCCCATGGACCGAGTGGCAGAATAGGTCAATAGTATCCTCTGCTTGTCGTAAAAGGCGACTAAAGGGGTATGGACGTGAGGCTAAAAAGCTCACTCTGTAAAAAAACCTTCCCAGTCATGGAAGCAAGCATTTGTTTCATTCAACAGGGAGAAGAATATGTAAGACATCTAGATAAAACAAAAATAATATATTTAGAGTGCACTCTAGAGCTTCAAAAGAAATTTGGATTCTATATGGTGAAGCTTGCTCTTATGAGAAAGATTATAAGAAACTTGGATATATGTTTACGCTCGATCTGAGCTTAGCAAAACCGCCTGGTTTTCATTGGGAGTTGCCTCTCCCCAAGTAAGTTCTTTGACTTCTTACTAATAAAAATTTGGAACTCATATATATATTCCATTCATGTAATGGATGCAAACTGAATCTATGATGGAATTTTTCATCAGTTCATAAAAATTTATTTCGGAATTACTTGAAAATCCTTTTTAAGAATGCTAAATAAAATAATTTTTGTCAAATTTTAAATAAAATAGAATCGGAATTGATTTTAAAATAATTGAGAAAAATTTTTTTAATTACAACGCTTTACAATCATCAACTAATAAAAATATCAATTAAACAATAAAATCTCTTGAATTAAAAGTTTAAATTGCAACAATGGACATATTTGAATTCAATTTTATCATATTTTAACTGAATTTTGAATAAAAAATTCCAATTAAAATTTCATATATTGCCATTTGCTTGGTGGCATTCTTAAAGCCAATTTTTAATGATTTTTCATCAAGTGATGGTTGTCCGAGGGGGTAGAGATCACTGCCTAATTAATTAATTAATTGTGTGGGCGACGCCGACAAGTTCAAGACGCGACGTTCTCATTATCATTTTAATTTTTTTTTTTAATTCTAAAAAATGTAAATTATTTTTTTTAACTCCACCGTGTGATATAATAATATATTTATTTTTAAAACAATCATTTTTATTTTACTACTAAAATTTGTTTTGATTATTTTGACATTCTTTTTTTAATAAAGTAAAGAAATTTTTTTTAAATATAAAAATACTAGGTAGGTTTCACATAAATAAAAAGATCGGATGACTTGTCTAGCACGACTTTATATATTTCGGGATATAACTGCCTGTCCTTTGTGAACTCCTGAAGATGGGCTTATACCCCAAAACTAAGATAAACAAGCATCCGATCTTTTATTTATGTGAAACCTACCTAGTATTTTATATTTAAAAAAATTTTGAAAAAGTTCCAAAAAAGACATTTTTCAAAAATTTTTTTTTTACTTTATTTAATATGTTTCACCAAGAACCTACACCATTCTCCCTTAAGAAAATTATTTTTTTAATCTAATAAATTACTATCACCTTGACCATAGCAAGGTTCAAAAAATCCTAAAATTTTTAACACCTCATTATAATTATTTAATTTTTAATAAATTAAATTTGATATTTATCAATATATTATATATTATTATAATATATTAGAAGAATTCGCAATATGTAATATTTAATAAAGTGAATAAAGTGCATGACGTGAATTGTTTAGCCACTTGATACTCCGCATTCAAACAAAATCGGCAAAAAACCGAAACAAGCGGGTATATGAATTAATTTTTTTCATGATGGTGATAGGCCGAACACTTCTTTATACACCGAACACTGTCATTGAATTATTACTTACTAGAACACATATATTTTTTAGGTGATATTTAATTTTAGCTCATTGTCCATATTGAATAGGATGGAAAAGAGCAAGATATTTTTTTCTTATTCAGCAATCTTTTCATTTATTTCTTAAAGATTTATTGATTTAAAGAATGTATAAAAGAGATTGAAATCTGTTTTTTATTAATCTATATTTTTAAACGTTGGACAATCAAAAAATATATAAGTAAAAAAATAAATCTATCATTTTTTTGTAAATTTTCAACTAACAATACACAAAATTGCATTTAAAAAATAAAAAATTACATAAATAGAGTATAGAAAATATTTTTTATCATCAATGGTTTGCATTTAATCAACTAAGTTTTTAGTTAATTTAAATTAACCATTATTATTTATTTATTTATTTTTTTGAGATTTCGCTGCCATTAATCAAGTAATCAAATAATTTTATTTTTCTCATAACTTAACATTTTTTTTCTATTAATTTGATAACGTCTCTAGAATTAGGTAACAAGTAATTTCTATGATTATTTATTTATTTGATCAATTTTAGAGTTAATATTGTCCAACCTTTTCTAAAACGCACCATTCAAATAGATCTCTGTCAACATTGTTATTGAATTAATAAAGTAAAGGGTGTGTAGTTTCATGAATGAAATAAAACTCAAAGAGGTTTATACAAACTTAATATATTTCGGATTATTAGTCCATCATCAGGAGTTTACAAGTTAAAACTAATAATAATTGAACGAGCGGTCACAATTTTTAACATCTAAATCATATGTACCAATATAACAAAATATAACATTCAAATCTTACATACCAACATAACACAAGAAAAACATCAATAAAATTAAAATGTAAAAATTGTTTTACAAAGATTTTTATATTAAAAAAGAAAAATCTTTGTAAAACAATTTTTTAAATTTTAATTTTATTGATGTTTTTCTTGTGTTATGTTGGTATGTAAGATTTGAATGTTATATTTTGTTATATTGGTACATATGATTTAGATGTTAAAAATTGTGACCGCTCGTTCAATTATTATTAGTTTTAACTTGTAAACTCCTGATGATTAACTAATAATCCGAAATATATTGAGTTTGTATAAACCTCTTTGAGTTTTATTTCATTCACTGTGCAACTACACACCCTTACTTTATTAATTAATATCATGTTTCACCTAAAACCTACACCACTTTCCCTAAGTAAAATTGTTATTGAATTTCTATTCCGATAATTTCTTTTACTGAGTATGATTTTTTTGACAAGTCTTGCGTTCAAGTCTTCTACTAAAGTTTAATTCACATCACATCTCGTGCCTTCAAGGTATTCATTTATTATCTTTTCCGGTTCTTTTGTTCTGTTTAATTTCTTTTCTTAGAGCAAAAAAACTCAGTTTTTGAATTTTAATTCAGCTACTAAGTTTTATTTTAATTGGAAATGTAAAATTGAATTATTTTGAAAAAAATTATTGATTATTTTATTGAATTAAATGAATACTATTCTTTGATAGAAACAATCTAAAAACGTTTATTAAATTTCCAAACGTTTCGGGAGAAATTTTTCCTTTATCAATGAAAAATTTGAAAATACCAAATTATAAAGCAATTAGCCCATTAAGTTTCTATTTTTCAAATTTTCCAATGAAATTAATAAACGTTTTGATAATGTTTTTTTTAAATGTTTTTTTACTTCATAATCGTCTAAATCCAAAAATGGATATTTATGAATAAATTGTGTGATTTTGTGATGAGTCTCTTTCTTTGCAGTATTGATGTCAATGCTGACCAACTTAAAGGGGCGAGGGGCACTTTTTATAAGAGTTCTTACTTTTTTTTGTTAAACGGATCCCTGTTAGTATCGTTACGATGTCCGCCTGTTTGTCTGTCCCATTATCTCAGCATTGTAGGTAATTAATAGACAAAATGAGATATACATAGATTTGAAATAAACAAGTTTTCTATATGTATTGAGTTTACCCAAAATCCAAACTCATTTTAAAATTTAGTATGACTATTTTGAGAAAAATTGAGGTTTTTGGGATCTTAAATCAAAATGACATCTTAAAGCTCAGGTTAAGTTGAATAAGTAGTTATGTTTTTAATTTTATAATATTGCGACTTTTTTATGGCCTTGGCCGTGTAACACATCTTATTCTATTAAGCATTTTTTAAATAAATTTATAATTATTTATAAACACGGGATTCGATTTTTGTAGCCCAAACAGTTAATATCTTGGCTAAAAGAGCCTTATAAAAAATATATAATAGAATAATAATACAAAATTTCATTTCTACGACCACAAACATTAATCTTTATAAGTCTCCAATTTTTTTATTTGTAATTTTCAAATTACTCCCACTAAATGTTAAAGTAATATAATCCTTTTAGTAACAGTTTTGTTACCATTAAGAGAAAGCTTTCGTTTGGAGTTCAAAGAATTGGTTTCATTCCTAGACACGATCTATTGATGAATCACTAAAAGACTCTTTGCAAGTAAATTAAGAGAAATCTATTGTTATTCGTGGTTCCTTTCAAAGTAATTTTTCTTTATTTTAGAACATCCGTTAATAAATTTATCAAAAGAGAAGTTTCTGAGACCACCTAGTTCGGACATTTTTAAAGATATTCCCATCTGAACAGAGTTTCGATACCTAATTCTTGAGTCGTTTTCAGATGTTTGTGAGGTAGATCAACATATTTACAGTCTCTCTCGTGGAATGCGAACACTTGAAACAACTGCAGAATTAAGTATCGAAACATTGTACATTCTCTTGTTAAAAATATCCGATCTAGTTGGTTTCAGAAACTTCCTTTGATAAACAAATCATCCATCGAAGCATCAAATCGTCAACAAGATTTAATGTTCATGTAGCATGATCCTGAAAGAATTTATGATATGGCGACTATAAATACTTTTAGCATGTTCTTTTAAAGAAGATCATATTTATGTATAATACAGTTAACTTTTCTAATTCTTCACTAGTATGTCTAATAAATTCCAAACAAACTTTGTCTCGAAATTGATTGATTTTAATCGTATAGAACATTGAAGGATATATACTCTCAAGCAGGCTCCGTTCCAAGAAACGTCATCCTGACATCATGCTGATTGCTATATATCCAAGAAGAGAAAAAGCTTCCTCATTGGGTAGGCGCATGTTTTGGCAAAGATCTTGGATGTGGGCAGATCTCATGAGGCCATTGGCATTGATGGGACACCTCCTCGAATAGGACAATTCCCACTTCATTAAAATCTATAATGGGTGATCATATTTGCATGAGTAAATTAATAACAATCATTTAAATATAGTCAAAATTGAATGTATTTTTTAAAGATTATTTTGAAGGTCCAAAATATCCATTTTTAATTAATGCATGAGTATTTACAGCACAAATTTCGACGCTTTTTTATTGAATAATGCCTTCTTTTTAAAGACAGAAAAAACATTATATAAAATGTTTCATTGATCAAACTCTAATTTGATGTGTTATTAATTATTGCAGTTTTGATACTTTGGTGATTGAGTTGTTATCAAATGAAAACTTTAGGCTCAAGTCACCTAGAATTGAACATTTTTGATGAGGAAAACTCATCACACTTCACGAAAGTCCAAGTCGATTTCTCAAAGCACATGAAAACGTCTCCAGAACTATGTGTGGAAATGTTCTGATGAGTTGTTTTCTCATTAAAAATGTGAAATCTAGATGACTTCAGCCGAAACTTATCTTTCGTTATTAATTATTGTCAATTATTGTGGAAATTGCTGTGGGTTTCAAACATTGATACTGCGCTGGCAGCAGTTATACTAAAACAAAATCTTTTCAATTATTCCTATAGGGTTGGTTTCCCTCTATGGAGTTCAGTTCACTATAGGAAAAACTTTTTTAAATTCATTTTATGAGAAGAAATTATTCTTTATAAAAACTCAAGCTTGTTGCGAAAACAGTATTTCCCACTAAAAGAATCTATGTTTAATGCACATGATGACCTGAAAAGTCAACTTTCAGGAAATGGCTAATTTGATTATTTAATAATTTATAACGGAGAATATTGAAAAAATGGTTAGAAATAGTAACTAAATCAATAGTAATTAAAATTGATTTAAAGTTTAGATTTTTTTAACTTTTTGACCACCCTAGATGAAAATTTCGAACAAGTTTGTTACGAATAAATTACTTCTCCGCTTTATTCCCTATTCTGCTTCATATATTAAAAAAGGTCTTCAGGCTTGTTGTTTTTTAAAAATTATTTCATAAAATGAAAAGTACCTACCTCTGAATTTTCTTTAGGTCAGGTAATATCGACCAAGGAACATTCTACTGTGTATTGTATGAATAAGAATTTTAGCAACATTAAACATTTTGATAAATCATCATCATCATCATTTGCAGTCAAGGGTTAGGCCGTTAACCCTGTTCCGGCTAAGACATTATTCTGTCAACTTCCTCTAGGGCAGTGGTTCTTAACCTTTTATTAGTCGCGGCCTCCTTAAAATTCGAAAGTATATTCGCGGCCCCCTTAAAATACTAAAATATTTTCGCGTCCAGTACCCCCCCTCCCACCATTAGATAGCATACTTTTAATTACTCGTACAAAAAAAAACTCAAATGTAACGATAATTCATAAATAAATCAAAAAGAAGAACTTAACATAACATTTATATATTTGTTAACGTTTTTTAATGAACAAAAAATGTTTTATCATATTGTCAGTAATAACATATTTCTTGAAAAATAGTTATATTTTCAAATGAAAGTGTATTTGCTATAGTATAAAAATTGTAAACCTAGACTTATAAAAAATATTTACACGGTTTTATTCAACTTCTAATTTTGTCTGTCTGTCTGTTTGGGTCAAATTCACGTATGCGCTCAACGTTTTCATTTAGTTTAACCATATGTAAGAATATTGAGATGTCATTAAATTCATCTGTCACTTACATATGTATCACTTATATGTAAAAACTAGTAACATATTTTTTTTATTTGTAAAGAAATAAAAACTTAAAAATTTCTAATATTTTCGCGCCCTCCCTGTTAAGAATCGCTGCTCCAGGGCGTCCTCGATCTCTTTTTCCTTTGGGTTTATAGTTCAGGGCATATTTTGGCAGTCTTGAGTCTTCCATCCTTTCGAAATAATAATATAAATAAAATTGATAATGATCGTTTATTAAGAAAAGACAATATCTTTTGAATTCCATTAAATATCATTGACAATAATCTACAAATTGTAATGAGGAATTCAGATTATTTGGAGATTACCGTGAAATGTCGTGATTGACAATTGTCAGCTTTGTCAATTTTATCTTGGCATTTAATTAAAAGACGACACGAATCGAAAGAGACATGAATGAGCGACGAAATAAGTGAAAAAGTTCTTGTAAACAAGCCAAGTACATTAACTCAGGTTGTTTTTGTATTTGAACGGAACGGATGCTCGTTTGTGGTGGGGAGGTTCCGCATTGCGTTGCCTGCTGTCTTGTTGTCTGTCTTTGAATAGAAACGTGTGGGTCAAGGAAAAATTCAGCGGAAGATAACCTCGTAGATGGGAAGAGCTCACTGCAATTGTTCCTTAAGTCGTAGGCCGAGCAATACAGTATTGAATATTTTATTTTTATTTGTTTTGTGGAGAAACAGCGGCTTACTAATATGGTATCCTCAACAGATAATAACGATTCATTGATTTGATTATCTCTAAATCAAATTCGTATGACTCATTAAGAAAAACATCTCCTTAAATTACACCCGCTTCTTTAAATATAAGTTGGTTATTCAGAAATAAATATTTTTATTTAAAATCAAAATTTTGTTAATGGAGAATGGTGTGGGTTTTTGATGAAACATTTTAAATAATGTAAAGAAATAAGATTGAAGTAATTTTTGGAGACGAACTGATAACTGATTTGAGTGGATATTGATGAGGCAGTCCAAAAAAAGGACCTTGAAGAAGGAGGGAATAGCCTCCGAAACGTCGGCTTATGAATAAAAAGATAGTATAAATTATCTTCTTCTTTTTTTGGACAATATCCACTCAATGTAAAGAAAATTTTTGAAAAATTTAAGAAACTTTTTAAAATTTAAAATATAAAATACTAGGTAGGTTTCACAAAAATAAAAGATAAGATGCTTGTTTAGCACGACTCTATATATATTTCGGGGCCCATCTTCAGGAGTTCACAGGAGGAAACCTACCTAGTATTTTTATATTTTAAATTTTAAAAAAGTTTCTTAAATTTTTCAAAATTTTCTTTCCATAAAAAACAAAAATTGAATGAAACATTTTGTCATTTGTTTTTTTTTTTTTGTACTTACTACCACTGTGGACTGGGGTTAGAATTTGTTCACAGTATCCCCTGCTTGACGCAAAAGGCGACTAAAAGGGGTTGAGCTTGAAGTTGACTCTATCACCTAGTAAATAAATACCAATGTTATAAAATTCAAAGATAAAATATAGCCGAACTAACATTTAAAAAACGTGATTGAAGTGTTTGGGGTGAAATTCTTGGGAAGGCCATGGCTTTTTTTTTTTTTTTTAAATGCAATCGAATGCAAGAAGGGGTGCGCCAGTAAAGATGCAGCTACTATGGATCTCGAAAGACCCTTGCATTACCCAAGAGAAGGGAAAGTTGATTAAGTGAGAGGGTGTAGACGTAGGTGTCTATGCACCCCGGTTTTGAAGGTTTGAAGATTATAAGGGCTGGGAAAGATGGAGGCTGGGAGAGAGTTCCAGTCCCTTGAAGTCATGGGGATATATGTATTGGCGAATGACATATAAGGGACTGTCGTGCCAATGTAATGATGCTGACCTAGAGGGGAAAAAGAAATGTTTATTTATATCATAAAGTTGTTCTTATCATAATCATACAGTCCTAAGACTGGTTATAAAGAAACCATCCGCCCCCCACTCTACTCTGATATTTATTAATATTATCAATTCACTAGTCACTCTCAGTCATCATTTATTGAAGATCATTCCTAAAAATATATTTTTAATTGATAAGAATTGATTACAATATTAAAATAGATTTAGATAAATTAGGATTAATTCTATAATCTATACAACTAAAGAAAAGTAAATGAGAAGAGAGTTGTTTTAATTGAGGATTTCCATAAATTAAAACGATATTTACCCCTGAAGATGGTCAACCAAAGATGATCAAAACTATTTTCTTAAATTATTATTAAAAATACTAGTATACTATCGAAATTATTAAATTTATCTCATTAGTTTAATTGGGTTAATTAGATACTTAACTTTTGGGAAAATATTTAAAATATTATACAAATTATATTTATTTTGGTTTTCGTTCTATTTTAATCATTTGTTTTTGGTCAAATCCACAATTAGAAAGCGATTGGAAGATTAAAATTTTTTAATTGCTTAAATTTTGGAATTCATGATGTCGTAATATTTTAGTTAATTCTCATTAGCCTATAATGAAAAAAGATTCGAATATTGGATACCTAGATAATATTGAATATATTTAATAAATATAACCAGTAATGTTTCAATTTTCAAATATTTAATCAAAATTTTATATGTTAATTAAAATTAAAATTATTTGTGCATTCAAGTCTCAGCGAATCTCATACATTCGATCTTATATCTCATTTCCACAAAGACCGAACAGTTACCTGTCTTTTTGAAGTTTTGGCGGCCAAACTGATTATTTTGGAGAATCTTTTGGGTCGGACCGGACCATTCATGGTGAAATTAGATATGTTAATTAAAATTATAATTAGCTCTCTAATCTTTCGGACCAGGATAAAAAACTCATCTTAAACACAGATCTTTCTAAATTTTACGCTTGGCGGTGTTGTGTGATTATTTATAAGCTATTAAATTCTGAAAAATTCATTTGCCCGTCTTACTTAGAAAATCTATTTGTCGTCGGTCGCTCCACCAGGAAGACAACGCTAGTGCAGGTGCACTGTAAAACTAAACACTTCTTTCAGTCCTTCAAATTGGCGGGTGCAAGGCTTTGGAATGAACTTCCATCCAAATTTCATGCAAACCCGATTCTTGGTGCTCTCAGGTCTTCGTTCTTTATGGATCCCAATAACTGATACTCCTTACTCTTATTTCCTTTATGTCTTCTAATCTTTCTCTACTTTTTTTTCTTCTTCCCCTTCAAAATTTGTGTATCTGTGAAATCTTTTACCAACATTGTAAAATATTATTTCTAAATTATGTATTAACACTAGGTGGGACCTAAGGTCCTATGTTTGTATACTTTGTGAAATAAATAAATAAAAAAAAAATAAAAAAATTGTGCATTCAAGTCTCCGTGAATCTTCTATACATTCGATCTTATATCTCATTTCCACAAAAAGCAAACAGTTAATTACCTGTCTTGCTGAATTTTTGGTGGTCAAACTGATGATTTTGGAGAATCTTTTGGGTTTTTCTAATATCACCATGAATGGTCCCATGGTGATATTAGAAAATAAATTACAATTTTCTTGAATTTTTTCTGACGAAAGACCTTGAAAAAAATCTAGAAAATTTAAAATATAATTTCTAATTTCTCCACCCAAAACGTGGATTTATCGCCGGTTTGTCCACATCCGGTTAATCTAAGCTGGAACATAGACAGGTATATGGCTATTTAAACGGATCTAGACTTTACAATAATAGTTGCCTATTATAGAATCTTTTTTCTTTTGACTACCTATTAGAAATTAGAAGATAAAAAAATATAGAAATACATAAATTCCAAGAAGGATGATACTTCCTGCTATTTGCTTAAGCGAGAGGCTATTTTTATATAAAATTAATGGAGTTTAATTCTCGGAGTGAAATGAAGAAGAGACAAGTTGAACAGGTTGTTGTTGGTGCCGTTTTCAAAAGGAACTTGAGCTTCTATCGTTTTTCTTTGTCCATATCTAAACAAATATGAGCCGCGGCGTCAACGGAGAGGCTCGGACACTTTCCAAAAGATACTTTCACTCGAACTGACCTCGTAGCAGCTCTGCCTTCAGCATGAACATATATCTACCTATATGTTAATATATATGTCAAAGAGAAACAGTGGATATTAAATAAAAAAACAAAAACAATGGATACAAACAAATTCGAAAACCTACTATCAGCCTCCTTGTTATTATTCTTCATGTCCTTAGCCCCTGACCTGCGGGCATTTCAATGGTTAGATACTACTCACCATTAAAGATAGGATCAGATTGCTTTTAACACAATCGAACTGATCCTGAATATAAAAATAAATAATAGGGAACCAAGAATATTGTAATTAATAATTAGATTATTGGGATTCCGTATACAAACCTAAAATAAAATTGAAACCTATTATTTTTGTTTGTCACAATGCCTGTCAGTTCGTTCTTAATTTACAACATTGGCACTCGGAAACTAAATAAAATACAGACTTCAAATTTACAAGAAATATATGTACTCGTTCCTTAAAACGTAAGTTTTATTGGTTCTGCTTTGTCTGTCTTTCATAGCCTTATAATTGTCTAGCAAAATAAAATACAGAAAGAGAAACAAAGAGGTTGTCCTCTGCTTGATGCAAATAAACATACACACTATATATATCGAGATGATATATGTGTATATATATTATTTATTTTGTTTGGAATATAGTTCCGAAGGCTGGATAACCATCTCATTAGATCTTCTTCAATTAATAAATGTTTCATAGATTATTAATTGACTCCATGACATCAACGTAACTCTCTTTGTTTCTCAACAGTGCTACTCTCGGCAAAACAAAAACTTTTCAATTAAAATACAGACTTCAAATTTACAAGTTATCTAGAGTTTTATTCGAAATCAAAAATCATATTAAAATTTTAATAGAGTGATAATTTTGTGTGCGGTGATTGAATTTTTGGGAGTCAAAAATAATAAAAAAAACTAACAAATATCTAGGAATATTATCATTTAGAGCTAATTCAGTAGGCTTTTTTTTATTTAATTCACTGTAAAAAAATCACGTGCGTTGGCAACAATTTTAGACAGATTTTACGATATACATTGTATTCCCGGCTATACTAGTATAATATTAATAATGTGAGATTTTTTTACAGTATAATGACGTTCTACTTTGTAAAATTAAATAGATTTTTTGCCGAAAGCATCATATGGTTTTTGAAATCAAATTGACAGACTGTTTGATGGTTAAAAATTCTTGAAAATTTGTCATTAGGCAAAATCTATTTATCCCCATAAAAATAAATATAATGTTCTATGTATGTAAATATGTAAATATCTATAATATATCCGGAACCCCAATAATCCCCACTTGCATACAACGACTGTAATCCTATAAGCGTTTATTTACTGTAGTCCAGAGGTTCTCAACCGGGGGAATTTTAGTATTTTAAGAGGAGAATTAATCTGCGTACGGATTTCAAAAGTTTTAAAGAACGTATTAAAGAACTGGCAAAAAACAACCTCAGTTTCTCATTAGGTAAATATTACTTATCTCTAAATTAAAATATGATACCTTATAATTTTCAATATTAAAAGCATATTATTTGAAATAAACTTTTTGAGTTACAAAATTCTGGAGAGGGAAATGACATTCTTACAAAATTGCAAAAGGGTTTCATTGGAAGAAAAAGGTTGAGAACCTCTGCTCTAGTCCATAATTTATCATGAGTAAAATAAATGAAAAAAAAACTCTTTTGAAAAATTTATTTAACTAGATAGAAGCAAGATTTTTGTGAAATCTTCATGTAAAAATCGAATTCTAAATGTTTTTTGAATTTTTAAAAAGATTCGTAATAAAAAGGGAATTGTTATTTTTTGAAAATTACAAAGCACGTGCTCATTTAGAATTTTTATTAAAAGTGAAAGAAAAAAAGTATAGATTTTGTAAATTGAATTTCGTGATTTGGTTAAAAACATCAAACCATTCATTAGCAAAGTTTCTGAATAATGTTATTAATTTGCAAGCATTATCTTAATCGAGGAATAATTAAAGGGTTATATCAAACAAATCGCAAATTACATTTACATAGATAACCAATCAGCTACACGATTTATTTTTTAAATGAGTAAATGAATAAATAAACAAAAAGTACTTATTGTAACTACAAATTCATTTAATCATGATTCATGGGTGGTAAAATCTTTAAAATTAAGCAAATTATTAAAAAATAAAAAATAATCATATAAATCTGTACGGATTCGCCCAATTTATTCCATTCTTGGTTGGACGCACATCTAAGTAATTAGAAAATGGTAATACTAAATGTTTTAAAACAGCGTTTCTTATTAGGTACTTTTTTTATACCTTTGCAGAAGGCTTGAAATAATTACCTCCTATGTTTAATTTTTTCATTTTTTTCCATACACCTTCACTTTTCATCTAAAATTTATAGCTTAGATGGTCAAATTTTAATTGCAATTTCGAAAACAGGATTTTTATATAAGTAATGTGTTTCGTTTTGGTTCTAGTCTATTGATAAAGGTTTTAAATAAATCGAAAAATTTACAGAGGATTTGAATACCTACACTTATTCTATGGTCATTATATTTATATATTTAAATAATCATTCACGAAAGCTAAGATAAATTTTTTCCATATTTTTTTCATTACAGTAATACCTCGTTTAACTGGCCCTCATTATCCGGATCGGATTTGTAGACATTTTTATTTTAATACATGTTCGCATAGATAATAATTTTTAACTCTGATAGCAAGAATGTAATTATAATTTCATCAAAAATTCGGTTTAATTTTGTTATTTTTATATTTATTTTTAATGTATGTATTTGTTTAAACAATTATATGTAATTTTGATATAAACATGCTTTTTTTATCATAATAAATTCAAATTGAGGCGACTGTGGGGCAGTGGGTAGAGTGTCGGGTCGCTGACTCGAAGTACGTTGGTTCGAGACCGAGTCTCGGGAGATATTTGCAGTCACCTCCTCTTGGAAAGCAATGGCAACCTACCAAGAGTATAATTGCTTAGTAAACCTCTCCAAACTAGCCGTTAGGAACTGGCGTTAAAAAATAGGTCCCGTATATCTGTGTAAAACAACTAAACACACTCATCACAGGTATATGAGGAGAGGCGCCGACGCCCGTTTCGGGTATGGCACTCTAAGAAGAAATTCAAATTCGCTTATTTAAGGATTTGTTTTGTTTTTATATATCCGGATTATCCGGATTTTCGATTATCCGGTTTGTCTTTGGTCCCAGTTAGTCCGATTAAAGGAGGTCCCACTGTACTTTAAATTTTTTTAACTTGAAAATACTCTAAATACTTTGAATAGTATTCCTATTTTTCACTGAACCCTAGAAGCCTGAGCCCAGTTTGTTCAAACCCTTCATATCTTAAGTAAAGTTCTTACTCATTATTCAGTATATGCATTCTTTTAATTTTAATTTTTATTGATGAAGATATAAGAAGGTATACTAAGAAATTGCGATTATAAACTATTTAGACTTTTGTATAACCGAAAAGGAGATCAATTGTTGGTTTTTTTTGAACCATATTTATTCGCCCTCTGAGGGAGTTTTAAAATAGACTATACATTTTTAGATTTTTAAAATTTTACTTTTTGTGGTCTGTCTCGGAATAATATAAATCATAGGCAAAACTTAAATGCAAGCAAATCAAGATATTCTTTAGACCATACAGGTTCCAGAGAAAAGAGTAACATACGTACATTAACCATCCCCCGGAGTAAATTAAAAAATCCAACATTTTGGGCTCTGGTCGAGACCCCATGTAATTTTTTGGAAAAACCATCAGGTCCGAAAATTTAACCTGAATGAATACTACAATTTGTGACTTTGCTTGAGACCATCAGTTCCGTAGTCTTTGCCTGAGGACTCTATGAAATCGCCCTCGTCGCGAGACCGATTAAAATAATTTATCTGCTTTGCTTGTAAATATAGTAATAAAGGTCATATTAAATAATATTTCAAAAGATAATTTACATAAGATTTTAGTGAATTTACATTTATATGTAGTGTAATCTAGAAAATAAACCTCTGAGTATGTCCCTGCCACATGCATTGTACTTTTAAATTTTAATGGTTTCATTATTTAAGGCATTAAAATATTTATTTATTTATTTTAATCTAAATGTTAAATGACTTAAGATCTTGCATAAATTTGCCTGAACATGAAATAAAATTTCCAAGTTTAAATGAGCTATTTTTATCTGCTTAGTCGTTTTGTCCAGAATAATTAATAGGTGGGTACTTAATATATGTAAAATATTTTACCCGGAAACATTCTATATTTTTTGATTCAACATCAAAAATCTTGTCTTGAACATAATGATTTATTTATTCTATTATCTCATAATATATTTAAAATAAATTAGTTAACAAAAAACGCTCTTTCATTTCAATAAATCATGTTTAACCTTCTACTCTCCATATATAATAATGTTAATCATCTATAAATTAATTTCAATCTTATAGAATTTTCACACTTATAATTTGTTTGCAAAATTCAATAAAATAAATAAATAAACAGAATGAATAAATAATAAAAAAAAGTAGTATAATAGTTTAAGTAGCACAAAATGTTTAAAAATTCCTTTTTTTTGGTTAACTTGTTTGATTCATCATCATTTTTAATTATAGAAAGAAGACGAGCTTGAAGTTCTGCATCATTAAATTCTTCCATATAAATTCTAACCCACTTTGGCTGACTGTTTTTTCTTTCTTTCAAAACATTTATTGAGATAATCCCATGTTTTGATTCGCCCCTTCTAAGCAGTGGATTATTGGTTTTGTAATTTCCGACCTTAAAAAATATGCGCCCCAGTATCTGGAGTATTTTATTCGTCAATTTTTTTTTTGGGTTATACGTTTTTATAAATCTCTAAAAGGTCAGAGATTGTATTCTCTCTCTCTCTCTTTATATATCTTCTATCAAGGTTTTAATACCTACACTAACTCAAAAATAAAAGCATATAGAAAGTTCGTTTTAGTGTCAATATATATGGAAATTTTTTCACTACGAATAACTGATTAGATTTGGGCTTTCTAGCCTTAGAAGTTGGATTAAAAACACAGAAAATCGAATCAGAAAAAAGCCCACCTTATAAAAGAAAGCTTTCGATCGTTTGTAACTACCTATAGAGCTGAAATTCATCTCCCAAGTTTGTAGTAATAGGCTTTTTAGTCAAAGTTTCCGCCTTCTAGTTTAAGCTTGTTCTCTGACAAAAATTGCAATATCACTAACCTTTTGTAGAGATCATACATACTAAGATCTTTGAAAATTTTTATTTTTTATTTTTATTATTTTAAAAATAAATAAAAAATATTCAAAAAATTTTATAAAAACAAAACTATTTTCATTATAATGAATGAATTATAAATAACAACATAGAGTGTTTTATATATAAAACCCTATCATATGATTAGTGTTTAATTAAAGATTCTTTAGTGAGATAAGTAAAGAATTATGGCTAATTAGTACATTACAATTACGATACTATCTTTCTTTGATTGTGTTTTTTTATAAATAAAAATATTTAATACTTTTATGTTTATACTACGGTTTCTGGTTGGTACAGTAAAAGTCTTAGTATCTAAAAATAAGATTTTTCTTTGTCCTTCTAAACTGGGGGAGGGGGGCAATATCAAGGGGGGAGTGAAAGCATTTTATTTTGGAAAAAAAATTCCTTATATTAACATAAATGTAGATACCTGGATCCGTATAATTTTGAATTCGGCGGGTGATTGGCTAGCAATGAACCAACACCTATCTCGTTAAAAGTTACCAATGTACCCTTTGCGACGAATTTCAACGGTACTTCCTCAATTTATATAATAATGAAGAACACAAGTTCTCACGTAATCCATTCAATTTCGATATAAACACCCTTCCAGAACACATGCAAGAAAAAGGAATCGACTTGAAACAAGATTCTGCGGCGAAAGGAGATTTTGAATATTTGGAAATTACTTCTTTTTGGATAAAATGCTATACTAGCTATCCTGGAATGGATTTGAAATTTTATATACCTTTCTCGATGACCTACTTGTGCGAGAAAGGGTTTTCTGTTTTGGTGGCGATTAAGACCAAACAACGGAAGATTATTACATTTTGTATTTTGGTTTACTTGTTAAATAATAAATATAATTACACAATTTTTTTTATCATGAAATCAAAAAGCGGGCGCCGTAGGAAAAAGTTTGGGAAGCCCTGTTCTAAAGAGCACAACTCCCAGAATCTCCATTTAGCATTTTCTAATGGGTCCGACTGATAATCCAAGAATTGTTTCGGATGAGACTACTCATTGGGAATTTAGAAAATTACCACAAAGTTTGAGCTTTTGATTCTGAAATAAAAGTCAAAGTTGGCTTCAATCATAGTTCTGTTAAAATTGTAATTTTCTCTACTACTAATAACATCTATTCCAATAGTTTGTCTTATGATACCATGCCTTAATTTACAACTCTATCAATCCTATAGCTGAAGTTTCAATAGAACCCTCAATTTATGCATCGTTACGGTTGTCATTTTCATGATAAACTTAACACTAGAGACAAACCCTTTCTAATGTGTCAGCTACCCCCTCGTTTAGTGACAATATGACTCAGGTTTCTTCTCTAGTAAGTAGTACTCTAATAGTTTTCTCTGGAGTTAAGCGTACCCACGCATGCTAATATAAATCCTTGCCAGTACAAAACTATCCAATACAAGTCCTGTTTCTAGAGCATAATCAACTGATTTTAAATCGATAAGCGCATGTGTATTATTTTGTATTGAAAATATAATAGTAAGTGTGTATGCGCTTGTAGGTTTTAAACCAGTTGCAAACAATGTAGAAACAAACGTATAATTATTCACCTATTATTTATTTTGTTTATTCAAAAGGCAAAAAAATCCCTCCTCGTTATAATTAAATTTTGCTTGAACGACATACAAAAAACTAATTAGAAATCTAAACTAAGTGTAGAAGAGTAGGATAGAATTTGTTTCTGATATTAATCGCTTGTTAAACAATAATAAAAGAACTATAATAAGTAAAACAATCTTTAGATGTTGTTTTTTATGTTGGTGTCATGAATACTCCTTTGTTATTTGGTTCTTCGCAATAAGTACAGATCATTTGAATTGATCCTTTATCTAAGATAATTCCAGTAACAAGGTGCGATGTCTGCTTGTGGGTTGTTGCCCAATTGGGGAAGAGGTGTTTTACCAAATTTAACGACAATGTCTTGGCTAATTAAATCGGAGGGAATGAGTGTGATGAAAAAGAGCCTTCTCTCAAGAGAACAATGGCTGTTTTTTGGGCTGGAAGGTCTTGCGCCGTGCAGCGGAACGCCCGCTCTTCTCTAAAAAAGGGACGCTCTCGGAATCTTGCCCTTGAACTATATTTTGTCTTTTACCTTTGCACTCATCATCTAGACAGTTAGGGTCATTAGAATTCATCAAATATTAGCTATATGGTATATTATTCGCATACTTCAAAAATAAGAGTTCCTAATAATAACTCTTCATTTTTATAAATGTTTAGGTTTACTTTTCTTTTGCTGTAATCAAAAATATTATTGTAATAAAATATACGTTGAATTTTTATAAAACCACGGTCTTGGTATTTTTAAAACGTAACTTTAAATTTTATCAATAAATTTTAAGGAACATGAGATATATGAAGCACTGGAAGCTAAATGTTGATCTATTACAGGGATTATTTCAGAGGCCAAATTTCGGTACTCCAAACTCAACGTATTTTCGAATTAATTTGTTTATATTTCTCAAAGATGATAAATTTTAACATATCTATTTAATAAAAAAAATTATTTTTTAAAAAGATTTGCTAAAATATTTTTGTAACTAAAATTCAGCAGTTCTTCTGCATTTGAAGCCAAAAATTGGCCAAATTTCGGTACTCCAAACTCAACGTATTTTCGAATTAATTTGTTTATATTTCTCAAAGATGATAAATTTTAACATATCTATTTAATAAAAAAAATTATTTTTTAAAAAGATTTGCTAAAATATTTTTGTAACTAAAATTCAGCAGTTCTTCTGCATTTGAAGCCAAAAATTGTTACTAAAGGCAAAAAAGAATGTATTCTTAACAAATATAAAATAATATCTATAAAAGGCTAAGTATTATAGCTAAGACAACTTTTATGCTTCAAAGATCAAAGATGATGTAGAACAAATGTTTTTATTTTACTATTTAAATTACTACCATATATACTTTAAGTAAAATTAATTTATTGTTACAGTAAAATTGTAGTAAACTGATAAGGACTCGTTATTAAATATTTAAGCACTATAATACTCTGAGGTATATGAGTCAAACCATTGACTAGGATGTAGTTGTCGGTTGCCACAGGGTACTTCTCCCATAAGAAATGAAAGAAATTTTTCTGTTTTTGGTTCTTATATATTTATTTTCAAGAGACGTTTCGACAAGTATGCCTTGTCATCATCAGTCTATAAAGTAAATACAAAATAAGGAACATGAATATAAATTTGTCACGAAGAAAAAAATTAATTTAAAATTCTTATTTATTTATTTCTGTTTTTTAAATTTATATTTAAAAAAATTTCATCATTTTCTTGTTGAGTGCTTTACCGTAGTATATAAAAAGATCGATGAAAATATGTTGGGGTTTTAAGCTTAAGGTTTAAATTTTGATTTTAAACCTTTATTTAAAATTTTACTATTCGAAATAAGGGATTATCAATTGGTTACTGATGTTGAAATTAAAGAATCAATTATCATATTTACCACTATATTGTTTTTCAAGATAAATACTTGTAAATTTTAGTATATTTTATTATTGCAATTTACCTACTTGAAAGTTTATTTTTGCCAAGAGTAGCACAATTTTTATGAATTAAAGGAGACGATAAAGGAGTGTTGTGTCTTCTGCTGGAAAGGTATTTTTTTTTTAATTTATTTATAACGAGACTATAGTTTCGATGGCTTTGTCCTCTTCATCATTCTATTACAATTGATTCACAGGAATTGATGTGTGAAAGTATTGTTATAAATAAATTAAAAAATGTATTTTTTCAACAGAAGACACACTCCTTTATTGACTCATTTAATTACCTGAAAAAGTCTTAGAATTGGAAGCCAAATCTTCTAATATAATGATCAAATTTTTGAATCTAGAAATCCAAAAATCTGTTGTTGTTTTTTTCATTTTGGAAATACAAACATTTTGAGAGAACAATGTATTTTTTCCTATATTTTGTTTTTCTTACATGGGTATAATATAATTCAGTCACACTGACAGAAAATCATGCTTGAAAATGATATTTCTCCACGTTTCAGACAGTTCTTAAATATGATTAAGGCAAAAAAAAAAATTAAGTAAGATCAATAATACTCAGACTTTCAAGCAAAATCTAGTATCAAAAAGTTTAAGAAGAATATCTATAGCCTGATCGCTTCAAAGAGAAAAAAGAGGGCGAGTGAACAATTGAATGGGTAGGCGTCATTGAATAATTTATGTTGATTAATTCGTCTCAATTACTACTCTTTTAATGTCATAATCTTTGCGAAATCCATTTCATGAAATGCCAAACGAAACTCATCCATATTGAAAAAACCAAATTTAATCTTACATCGAAAATAATAATTAATATTATAATATATATGAGGAAGTATTATGTTTTGAGAACGAATCAATAATGAATGTAAAAATTAACAAATGATGGTATATTTTTTGTTGTCGTAATATTGCTGTTGAATAACATACCTACTATGGTTTGCAATTTCGAAAATAATTAACAATAATTAACACAGTTATATAAATAGTGAATATGATTTTCAATAATAACTGATTACTGTATTACCTGACGATAAAACTTATATCTAAAATAGATTTGTAATTAATTTTATTCAAACGTAACTACTAGATTTGCCAATAGTTTGAAAATAATAAATCCAGAGATGATTATTTTCATTTAATTAATTTCAGAACTTTAACGAATTTTTGAATTTTTCGATTCTAGTTTTTTGAGAAATAAATTTAAAAAAATGGTTGATTTTTACAATTTTTCAAAATAATTAATATTAAGTAGTGTGTTTAAATTAAGAATTCTTTACAGTTAAACATATTAATTTAATTTTGTTTTTTGTTTTTTGTTGCAGGTATGTTTCACTTGGTTTGTTTTGGTTTTTGAAGATGTTTTCAAAATAAGTAGTGAGTACAAAATATTATCTAATATAATTTTTAGTAATAGAATTCTTTCATTTGTAAATTTAAAAACATGTTTTTCACTATATTGCCTCCTTTTTAATCATTTTGGCGGAAAATACGAAAGGTTGAACTTTTGCTTAAGTATAATACAAAATATTTCTAGTCTTAATAATTACTTGAATTTTAAATTACATTTCTTTGAGCTATTGCCCCTGTGGACCGGGGCTAGAATTGGTTCACAATATTCCCTGCTTGTCATAAGAGGCGACTAAAAGGGGTTGAGCGTAGAGTTGACTAATTCCCCTCGTAAAAAATACACATGATGCGAGATCCCAATAAAATACAATCTGGCTATCATATCGGACTAGACTGAAGTGCTTGGGTGTGAAATTCAAAATTGAAAGTTCAATTTATAATATTGAAATCAGAAAACTGACAAAAGTTCATTTCCGGAGATGCCATTCCAATAATTCTCTTCTTCTTTAAAAGTGAAAGTAAAAATTAGCAATTATTAATTATATTATATAAATATTGAATTTGACTCTCGGTATAATAACTCATGAAATACTATCGGATTCATGGAATTAATTATACATTTACCTGTAGATAAAATTTATATTTAAAGTACAGGAATATTATTTATTCTATTCTAACGTAACTTCTGTATTTCTCAATGGAATATAAATTCAAATTACCTACTTGAATTATTTTCATCTATTGTATTTCGAACTATATTTAAAATAAGAAACCAACATACGTGAAGAAATAATCTTGTTGATTTGTTTTTTCCTACCAAATTATCCAGAACGACTAATAGATTTTCAATTGGTCTCTTCTTAAGGTGAGATGCTTGCTTTCCTTTGCATTAGAACTTATTTCTATCGAGATTTCAACCACATTAGACCGCAATCAGCACTCAAGCAAACAGAATAGGACGCAACCCAAACAGAGAGCAAAAGTAAAAGTGGCCAGGGACCCCAAGAAATGAGAGAAAAAGCCCCCGGGGGCTTCGATTTCCAATCGTAACTAACGAATGTGGGTAGGTGGTGAGGCGATAAACAGACAGACAGACAGTCGGGTTTGTTGGTTTGTGCACTTTTATTGGCAGGAGTTATTGCATTGGCACACGAGATTTATGACTATGGAGGTTTCAATTCAGGTGATAGATAAGTAAAGTGTCTCCTTCTAACTGATTAATGTGGAACTAATAGGAATTTCTGAGTACAAATAATGAATGCATTCGGATTAATTACGTATTAAAACCGGGTGATTATGTCTAATAATAAAATAAATTTCCTCTTGATTGGGTGGAATAAATTTGTATGTGAATTTTGTTAGCTAAGGAATACATTTCAATATTAATGTTTTCAAGTGTGGCTACTGTATCCATATATTTAACTGTTAATGTTTTCTTCTGAGCTTATATCTTGTGGGGAATGGCTTAACAAATCTTCCATGTTAATCCCATGGTTTTAATTTGATTTCTATTACTATACAACAACAACAAATAGTATGAAGTAATGAATATTTATTTTATTCTGATCTTACATATTTAGAGTAAGTTTAAGAATCGAAATAACTTCGAAAATTGGAATTGTCAGAAAACACTTAGTGAGATCCCCAAATTCCAAAACATCATTTAACTTGGTCAATCTGTCCTATATGTAGTCACAATAAGACAAAAATGGCAAATTTAAAAAAAAGTTTCTTTTTGCCGTGAGTAATATAATTTTTATAAATTAAAGGAGACAATAAAGAGTGTCTTCTGCTGGAAATAAATTAAAAAAAAATATTTTTTCCAGCAGAAGATACACTCTTTTATTTTATTGTCTCCTAAAAAAGTGAAATTTTATATTTAACTCAATTAGGGGGCGTCCCTAAATTACGTGGGCGTTTAAGTGGGGGGGGAGGGTTGAGCCGAATCTCACCAAATCTCACCTGGGGGAGAGGGGGGTCTCGGCAAATATCACGTATTTTTTTTCCGCAAGAAACACTGTAAAATTGCAAGAAAACTGGAAAAATCTCACGTGAGATTAGGGGGTCGAGCCAAATCTCAGGACATCTCACCAAAGGGGTAAGGGGGGGTCAAAAAATCGCCAAAATCACCTCACGTAATTTAGGGACGCCCACTTATTGACTCTATATCAGAATAACGTTTTAGTTCAAGTATCTCCCCGGGAAATACCCTACTATAAGTTCTAGGAGGTCTATCAATTTAACTTCCGGGCACAGCATGTTTATTATTATTAATAATAACTATAGTTTAAAAATATTTTGAAAACAAATTAAAGTATATATTTATTTTGGGGACCCGATTGGCTGAGAGCAGAGTTTTTGTGGTTCTGGTGATGTAAAAATTTGACCTCCCATAATCTGATCCAAACACTACACAAACACACATATAGGCAAATATAAAAGGGAACTTCCCCCAAAGATTTGGATAAACGGGCTAGTAACCGAGGTTTTTAATTGTTTAATCTTATGGTGGATTGGTATGAAAAAGAAGTGATAAGTGAAAATAATTTGTCTTGTTGTCGCCCCAAATTTTTAATTAAAAATTTTTTTTTTAATTGTCAACCAGACGATATTACCTGGTTATATTTAATTTTAAATAAAATAATTGATCTCACTATGGTCTTCATAAAACAATAAAGAGACCAGGCTTTTTTTTATCTCCATAAATCTTCATATCTAATTATAATGACTGAAATTATCGTATTAGGTCCGAAAATTTCAATTCGATCTTTTACTTAGTAATAATAACTAATGATAATCCACATTTAGAGATCCTTTGATTCCAAAAGTACCATGGCAAATTTGCAAATTTTCAAGACATTTCCTGATTTGATTGACGACTTGAATTTACCATTCAACAATGTAACAAAGCATTTAATAATCATCATCCTCTTTTAAAGTAATTTTATATAACGATAATTCATAATCATAGATTTCTAAAATAACAATTCATGATATATACCTAATTTTAATCCAAGGGGAAAATAAAATAGCTTTTCAATTGTATAGAATCCAAAGGGCTTAAATTACTATCATTCAAAGTATCGGATGTAATGATATATGGAATTGAGAGAATCATTGGCACCTGCTGATATTATTCTAGTCATTCTGATTAAAGTAGACATTATAAATAAATATGGGTAGAAACTAAACGGTGGCTCATACAATTTTCTCGTTGTTATTTTCAGGGCTCTTAATTAGATCAAGATTTTGACTTTTCCTAACATTTAAGTGAATATTAATATATTATTATATTAATTGTTAAAGCATATTGTGAAACATTCTTAGTTTTGAATCCAAATCTTCAAGGATATCCAATGCGTTTTAGTGGCTTTGATTGAAGTTTCCTGAAGTTGTTTGATGTCACAATCTCAGTATTTACGAATAGACGAGTGCTTCGACCTTAAAACAAGCATGATCATTTTTTTATTAGCTATTTATTTTATAAATTTTATTTGTTTTTTGATTCTTAATTAAATGTATACCTGCTTTCTATTTGAGCATGAAAATGTATAACATTAATTTAATAACTTAGAAGGTGATTTTCTATAGGCATAGAGTTTTCGGTATTACCTTTGCTCGAATCATCTATAGAAAGCTGGCGTCATGAAAATTCGAAGCATTGATCCTTCCACTAATAATTGCAACTGTTGCTATTTTAAGGGCGTTATTATCAGATAAATCAAGTTTAAACCTGTCGCGCCATGCTCTCTGTTTGGCAGTAGTAGGGTTTAATAGTTACATCTCTTATAATGGGAGCCCATGTTAGTTAGACAACTAATTTGCCAGATCAATTAAGGGTATGACTAACCTACAAAAAAGGCGCAAAATCATTTTTACTTTATCCAATACGAAGGGTCCCTGGGTAATATAGAGTGCAGTAAAGTGACATTTGAATTTGAGCGAGACAGTCTCTATTTTAATTTCCTCCTTAGTTTTTCTAGTCTTCACGTTCTTCATGACCACTCTTTAGCTACTGCTATTATTTTTATTTTATACATTTTTTTTTTTTAATACAGATTTGTATTTTTTCCCCCTTTCATATTTATTCTGACAGTTCCCCCATTTGAACAAAAAATTACTTTATTACTTTTTTTTCTTATAGTAGGTTTCATAATTTTCTTGAATGAAATTTAGAAACACTCTAAAAAATTACGAAAAAATTTCACCCCCAAAATATATTGATACTTTGTTTTATCGAAGAAATTGATCTTCTCTTTATTAAACCATGGAATATTTTCTCGAAATACGCAATTTGTAAACAATATTCGACACCCCTTCGCTGTCACATCAGAGATTCTTTGGTAAAGTAATTTATCTTTGCTAGAGAGACTGGAATTTCCTTCCTGTATCCATCTTGCTCGGATTCTTCAAGACCCAGGTACAGAAATTCCTTAGGCTCCGACTTAACCCTTTGATGTCCCTAAAGTTTGTTCACACTATATATTTATGAAAATAAAAATATTTTAGATTCCTATTATTAAATTACATATTTCATAATTTACATCAAACTTATATACCTACCTGTTTAGGGCCCTAAAAAATAATTTGTACAAAACATCACATTGAAGGAAATAGTGAAAAATGTTAGTGAAATGGCAATTTCTTTCTTAAGGAGGTTCGGGTCAACAGCTCTATCTGGTTGATCTACGAAAAAATCTTTTGTATTTCTGCAGAGTTACAACTTCTGCTTACTAAATTTTTTAATAAAAAAATAGTTGATAATGAGGTTAATTTCGAATACAAATCTTTGTTTTGATAATATTAATAAAAATAATATTGAGATAATTTTTTTCATTATAAAAACATTTATTTAACACAAAAAAACGATTTCAAGAATACAGTTGGAATTCTACACTAGTGCTTTTGTTATATTCTGTTGGCTGCAAATAACTTTATAGTTTTTTACATTTGGGAATAACTAATTAACTAGACTGTCAAATCTATTGAAAAATGTAATCATTCGATTCATAAAAGTTGAATTATTGATCTGTATAAATTTGTTGAAAATGGTATAATTTGTATAGAAGTTATAGCCCTTTTAAAAGCTCGGTCCATTTACTTCCACGTTAAAAGGACAATTTTCAATAATTTATTTCTCGGTAACGGGACAGGCGATCAACTTCAAATTTCGGAAATAAATATTTAATACATCAATGATTCGATGGTAAAAATTTGAGAATTTTCTTATAAAAATGATAAACAGTCCCGAACCCTCTTAAGCATGTAGAATTTTAAAATTTATCAGAGAGGTACGGTTTATTAATACAAACAAATATGCCAAATTTCAGTTTGTTAACCAGAAATGCTCAAGTTTTCATATAACAATTCGATTGTATTTCTGATTTTTCTTCGATATTGAATTGGAAATTCTGAAGCTGAAATCCTAAAATTTAATTAGGTACTTTAAAAATGCAATAATACTTAATAATTTTTGACCTCAAAAAAGCTTTCTACGATCTACAATTGTAGAGTTATTATGATATCTTAATTCAAACACAGACATAGTCACAGAAAATGATTGAAAATGATTTATCTTGATATTCCAGGCCTAATTATCTAGTGACACCACATCAGCCCGCCCGGCAGGATTCTCCTGCTAAGCGTATTGAGTAAAAGCGATTAACTTAATACTTTTTTCATTTAAAAAATTTATAGTAAGAACATTTGGAATCACATCACATAACAGAAAAATAGAAATTTTGTACATTCAATTTTCTCCAAAACCATATACGTCTCTCCTGTGTGGTTTTTGCCGCAAATGAAACCCACATTCGATGAAAAAAATATTTATTTCGAGAATAATTCAAACCGTGATGGAAAGATTCTTTTCAAACAATCTTTCCTACCTTAATAGGACTTCGTAATACATTTATTTCTTTATTTTTTCAAAAAATTTTATTATTAAAATTCCTTCGATTTATTTGTAAATTTTTTAGATAATTTATATAGTAGTTATTGATGGAATTGTACTTGAAAAAGCAAAAAAAAATTCTTTTTCATTACCTCACAGTAGAGATTTTTTACTAAATAAATCACGTAGTAAAATAAATATTACAGCGCTCCTAAAATGGACTGTAATTATATAATTTAAAATTCAATAGAAAATATTTTTATTTTTATTTTTATAAAATAAGATTAGTATCTAATTTGTTTTAAGAATGTATAATTATTATTTTATTAACAAATTAATAAAATTATCCCTCATTTGGTTAAATTTTATAGTTAATTTAATACGTATAATACTATATATTTAAAGTTAATATACCTACTACCTTCAACTTTATTTATTTTTCTATGTATTTTAAGCTATATTACATGGTTATTATATAGAATTATTAAAATTAATTATAAAAATTTTAATTTATTTACAGTTCGAAAGTTTATAATGAGAATTAAAGGACACGTTTTTTAGCGAAGAGTTGCGTATTTTTCAACCAACGCCAACGTTTCGTCGACTTTACCGACTTCTAAAGTCATTTTCAAGTGATAGTATAGATAATTAACCAGGTTAATTCAACATAACTTATTGGTCTATTAAAATCGAAACTAAGCATAAAATGAAAATTGAAATCTTCTTGATAATATAAATAATTTTAAGCTTCGTAATAAAATGAGCAATAAGCGAAAATCTTATGTTGTGATCTCGTCTGTCTGTCTATCTTAGCTGTTACATATGTCTGCAACTTTTAAGTATTAAATCTAAGTGACTTGAAATTTCGTATCTATAAAGTTAAATTAGTTGAATAAAAGATTTCACTGTCGATGGTAACAGAATTGTTTTTATTTTTAGGTTAAAAATAAAATAAAATGAGAGAGTCTTCTGTTTTTAAATAAAATAATTTTTAATTATTTCTAGAGACTATAGTTTCGAAGGCATTGCCTTCATCATCAGTCTATCACAAATATTTCAAATTAGTTACAAATTAAGATTTATACATAGAAAATTTTGAAAAATATATAATGTCTTTTTCTTCATGTTTTTCTTCTTGGGAGTTGCTATTCTAATCTCAGCAGAAGCATGAGAAAAGATTATATATTTTTCAAAATTTTCTTATGTATAAATCTTGTATTTGTAACTAATGTAATTATTTATTTGATGATGAAGGCAACATACAGAAATAATTAAAAATTGACACATTTAAAAAACAGAAGACTCTCTCATTTTATTTTATTTTTTAACCTAAAATATAAAGTTAAATTTTTATGATACTTATCGCTCATTAAAAAAAACTTTAGCCCTATCAAAAAAGTGGTACCCCATTGAGCAGAGTACCATTGAATCTGTGAAATAAAATCAAGATAATTTTTATTGTTTCGATTCACTTATGAGACTTTTTTAGCTTGGCATATATTTAAAAATTCGTAAAAAAATCTTACTATAAATAATTTAGTGATCATGTTTTCGAAGAAAATTATTTTTATTTTTGGAGGACAGATGAAAAAACTCTCAGAACCCTTGGAATATGAGTCCCGGACGCACTTTTTATTAAGCAGAATATAATCTTTAATTCATTATTTATAACTTTGATATCGGATGTAAGACTTGTAGAAATGTGAAAAATTTGGCTTGCAATAAAGTTGAGTACAACGGGTGGTCGCGCGTCAAACCAGTCTTAGGACAGTATATAATGTTGATGATAATGTTACCCATATAAAATTATTATCTAAATTTTCATTTGTCTTGTTTTCAGGGTCATTTTCAGATAAATTAGCATGTGAAAAATACTTAAATTTTAATTTTCTGATTTTACCATGAGTGGTCTCATCTAAAACATTTCTATTATTGCAAGAAACAGACAAAATTTCTAATTGCTCAATTAAATGATTTTGACCATTTATTTTTCTTTAATTTTAAATTCATCAACTAAAATTTCAACATTTCGGGTTATTACCATGAAAATTCATTCACATCATTACCACTAAATTTAAAACGGAATATTTGAATGAATTATTTTTTTTAATATAAATAATTTGCTTTTTGTTGGAATCTAGTACAATTTCTTCATTACTATTCAGATTACAAGCATGAAACAATTTCCGATAATAGAAATATCGTGAATCAAAAATCCATTATTACTCCATGCTAGTTGCATAATAAAGAAGAAAGGATTATTTTTTCAAAATAATCATTTTGCGTTATTATAATTATAGCTTCGTTCAAATCTATAATTTTATGTGTCATTGAAAATCAATATAGAAGCAAATTCAATTAAAATTGGAATATGTGTCAATTTAATAGGCAGATTAAAAAGAAATCACTATAGTTGGAAGAAATGAAGTTGTTTTTCATTCACCAAAATACATAGTATATAGGTACCTATATTATTATACCTAGTGAAATTTTTTTCTTATTTTAAAGGAAATAATTAATACAAATTTGTTTTTTCCATTTCATCCGACGTCTGTCTATCCAGAATCTATTTATAAGCTAAACCTGAATCACTCTTTAAGAAAAGAGAAAGTTGACGACATACAAGTGAAAAGGAATTGAGAATGAATTAATTGGGATTTAACAAAGACTATACATCCATCAATAAAGATCGAGAAGATAAAATGATAAACATGTGGTGTGTGATCTCCACACGACTTTCATTTGTTTTCTGTACAACAATTTTAACTTTTCAAATGTAATAAAAAAAATCCTTGGGGTCATTTTGGAGATCCTGGAGTAAATGGATGAGTACTTCTCTGTAGGTTTATTTGAACCAAAGCCTTTGCAGTAGTTGCTCTTCTAACTAATGTATAACTAAAGTGTTTTAACCATTAAAAAAGCTAATAAAAATAAGCTGATGTGGCCACCCCACATGGCTTTACCATACACCTGGCCCCGGGGGCGGATTAAGACAGATAATAAGGCCCGGAAAACAATAAAAATATCTTTGGAAATTAATTAATAGGTATTATAAATATATAAACGTAATTTTAATTTGGAACAAATATTACTATTGAATTATGTTATTTGTTTTTTTACATAAAATTGATAGCTACACTTAATATGAGAGGAAATATAATGTTACATGAAACATTAAAATAATGATTGAATTTCATAAGTTGATAAATTTTTATAAAAATGAAATAGAAATTTTATATCACGATCAAAATTAATGTGATAATCAATTTTTGGGGAGCCCCGCATTCGACGGGCCCTAGGCGCTGCGCCTAGTGCGCCTTTCTCATATGATCCCCACTGCCTGGACCCTCTTTAATATTTAGTAAAATAATTTATAATTATTTTATTTGAGAAAAGCACCCCTCTTAATTTTTGAACCCATTTTATCAAATTAATAATATTTCCTTTTAATTATGCAGCCTATTTTATTAGAAATATCGGTTTTCTTCGATTTTTATTTGAAAATATTTTTGAACCCCCTACTTTTCGGTCACTATCAATTTTTTTTTTATTTTTTTTTTTTAGTTGGAAACTTTATAATTTTAATTTTTTTAACCCCCTCTTCCCCCCCTTAATTTTAGGTTCGTTTGGCTTTACCCAAAATCTAATTTTATTTTGAAAACATTTTTGAACCTCTCCTCCTGTGGTCACTCATCAATTTTTTGTTTTTTTGGTTGCGAAATCCTACAGTTTAAATTTTTAACCCCTCTCCCCCTTTGTTTTACGGTTCATTTACAACCAAAATCCTAATCAGCTCTTAATCTCAATGCACCAAAACTACATTTTTGAAGAATTATAAGAATTCAACAATAAACTTTCAGACAAACATTCGCAATACTTGAACTTATACCTATTAGTGGATCAAAAGTAAAATTAACTTTTTTCATCTCTGAGATACAAGCTCTTAAAGATTCAGGACCCAGACAGGCGATCGCAATACTTCCACATTATATTCTATAGAATATAAATGTGAAAGTAAAAATAAAGAAAAGATTCTCTTTCATTTGAGGATTAAGAAACACGTATAAGATGAGGAAAATAAACATCAGAAAACAATTCGCTTGTATGTTAAATTTATTCCCTGACATTGATCGATAATTTATATCTCATTTAAAGTAATAATCTCTCGATTGAAAAGAACAGGTACTCGGAGTAACAGTATATAAAGTCCCATATATATAAAATTCAAATGAATTGCACAAGGTGAAATGATGCAAGTATTTTGCGTGTTATTTAGTTCGGCTATTTAACCAATATTATCAGTTCATTGAGTGGATATTGATGAGGCAGTCCAAAATTCAAAAAAAGAAGAAAATTTAAGCTATCTTTTTTATTCAAAGCCGACTTTTCGGAGGCTTATTCCCTCTTCTTCGGGGTTTGAAAGGTCAGTGAAGGAAATCCAATGTGACATTCCCCTCGGCAGTAACAATATTATATTGTATTTCATTCTCAGTAGAATCTAGGGTAGTCCGAAACATAAAAATATTGAAGGAGACAATAAAAGAGTGTTTTCCAGCAGAAGACACACTCTTTTATTGTCTCCTTCAATATATAAAAATTCTGCTACTCTCGGCACAAAAACTTTCAATTTAATACAAATATTGTTTAAATTATCTTCTTTTTTGAATTTTAGACTGCCTCATCAATATCCACTCAATTTATTTAATATTTAAGTTTATTTTTAATTACTTATAAGGGAGTCTAGTGTAAATAAATTGGCATTTTCAAAAACCACCCAAGTCAAACAATCAGAACTTTTCAGGAATCAAACTTAAGTCACTGACTTGTGTCGTTTAAGGAATGAACGGCCGACGACTTCGGGGTGCTGTTTGAAGAGGAAGGAATGTACTGACGTACATGTTTTTTACTCAGTTTTTTTTTTTTATAATGATACTTATATAAGAATAAGTTGCACCGAAAAGGTTCAATCTCTGTAGTCCGCGATGGACCATTATATCTTGGAAATAAGAAGAGATTTAGGAATTTCATCGGAGTTGAAGGTATTCGTAGATGAGTATCTTGAAAGATTGAAGGTTATATGTTACTGGGAAGACGGTCGGGGGAAGAGAGTTCCAGTCTCTAGATGTCATAGGGATAAACGAGTTGGCGAATGCATCTGTTCGGTTAGTATCCAATTTAAGTTTTATTTGTTATTTGTTGAGTCCTAAAAAATCGTGTATTTCGTGCAAATGAAGCCTTTGGAGGGATTATTGATTTTATCTCTTCAGAACAAAAGGCATGCTGGTATCTATAAAAAAGATAAAGGGTGGAGACAGATCTACGATTTACGTTTACCTTTAAGAAAGTGTTCGCGACAAAAAACCATGTTTGAAAAAATCTTGACTTATGTGTTTTTTGAAATGACCGATTCAAATAATTTCTCACTTTTTTATTAATAAAGCGTAGTTGAACCACTGAAAAAATTTAACTTTTCCATCCAATTTTAGTTTTTCTTTTATCTTAAAAAATAAATAAAATCCAAATCAATTTCTGCCTACTGGTATTCTATTCATTCATGGCTCCTATAACCTTTCAATACTCAGCCCGACTCCAAAAATTACTTCAATCTTATTATCAGTTCAATTAATTCTATTACTCTTTAATTTTATCTTTTTTTCTTCTTAGGCCAAAACTAATATTATTTACTACAGATTGTACTAATTGTTCCTCAAGATTCACGAGTATCTGTACAAAATCATTTAGAGTCAAAGGGCTGAAATTTTATTTATTTTTGAGATAAACCCGATGAATAAACGGAGCTTTAGTGACAAGAAAAAATTATAAAACTTTAATAAAATTATTTTGATTATTAATATTGATAGAATATAAGATTGATAATGATTGTCAAAGAGAGGAAACAGTCAGTTAATTTACTTGATTCTTACAATAATAATAATAATAATTATTATTACTATTATTTTAAGATGATTCGTGTCCTTAATTTATAAATTTAAATCGCAATACGCAGTGATGTAGGCGAAATATTATTATTATTATTTTTTTAACAAAAATTAATTCAGATTTCCTCAGTAACTTATTAACTTATTATTAATAATAATTATATTGCTTTTTTCTTGTTATTAGTCTGGTATTTATTTCTTTGCCGATCGATATCTCCCATCCAATAATTTTGAATTTATTGACAGGTCTATTAACTTAATTTTTTTTCATTAATTAACAGATCATTATTCATTATCGAAAAAGTCGTTCCGATTTCCTTTTAACAATTTTTTCGCTATTATAATAAGAATTTTTTTAATCAATTTGAAGGTCGTCTAAAATGATATTTGTCCTTTGAATATTGGAAGCAATTAATGACTGGGCTGGCTGAAATTTTTGTATGGCTGGCCTCGATTTCAAAAACAAGATCATTAAAAGAAGTCCAGAAATGTCTTATACATTGACGCAACGTGTATTTATTATTACGTTGAACAATACGGAGGTGTTTAATTATAATTATGAATAATTAAGTGAAGAGATTGGATTACACTGTGTCTTTAAATGGCGAGATAAATGATAAAATCAAACTAACAAGTATTGTAAGATAAAATATATAAAACAACTTTTGTGTAGATTTCGATAAAGTTTAATAGAATAAGATCATGGACAAACGACATGCCTGTTAAAATTCAATGTTATTTATTAATTTTTTAACGTAGTTCAATATTTAAATTTAAATTTCTTCGCTTTGAATGATAAATAATTTTTTATCCTAATTCACAAATTCTTTCTCCTGCACAAATAACGTTTTTTTATTTATTTATTAAATCGTGGCATGCATGTTTAGACATTTTTCTCATTTGTTTCGCTTACTAAGGCTTTCTTCAATACTTTCTTTTTTTACGAAGGATGATATTTGCGTATAATATCCCTATACATTCTATGCGTTTAATTCTTATTTAAAATTTATTAACTTTATATTATTGTAGCACCCAGAAAAAGCAGTATAAAAAGTACAATTTGTATTACTTTCCTATATATATTCTTCTATATAATTACATGTTATAGGCTATAATGTGAAGTATTGCATTCGCCTTCCGGGGTCCTATCACATTAAGGGCTTCTATCTCCGGGGTGAAATAATTTAATTTTACTTTGTGACTTCTCGATGGAAGGAATCAATGCCCTTAATAGCTGACATCGGATTTAGAAGGTATAACCAGATATTGTGGGGTCCAAAAATCCATTGGCCTGTGCGTGAGTATGTACCCCCTCCCCCCACCACGTTTTGCAATCCTATGCCGATATAGGCTAAAAGGAGTACAGTAAGCTTTTGGTTGAAATCGGAATACCGAAAGTTGACATTTATATGAAAGATTTTTTTTATTCACCTATTCAAAAACGGCACTAACTATTTTTTTTTTAAATTGGTATACTTATCAAGTGTCGTGAGTTATTAGTGGTGTATAAATTTTAATCAGTTTGAAATAAAGGAAGGGGGTATAAATTAGGAGTGTCGCGATAATTTCAAATAAGTGAGAATGTGAAAGTCGTGTGGTGACCACATCAGTTGATTTATGAAATTTTCCGACTTTCTACCAATAACGGCAAATTGTAAAAAAAAGTATTGCACACTGAGACCCCTATGGACCGGGGGTAGAATAGGTCCATAGTATCCTCTGCTTGTCGTAAAAGGCGACTAAAAGGGGTTGGACGTGAGGCTAATAAGCTCACTCCGTAAAAAAAACCCCCAGCCATGGAAGCAAGCATTTGCTTCCATTCAACAGGGAGAAGAATATTAAGACACCTAGATAAAACAAAAATTATACATTAAGATTCTAAAGAAAAAAATATTTTTTGGAAGCTTCTCGTATAAAGAAACTTGGATTATATGTTTACTTGGCTGCTTCGCAGCCAAGTAAACATGTATGCACTTTACGCTCGATCTGAGTGCAGCAAAACCGCCTGGTTTTCAATGGGAGTCGCCTCTCCCTAAGTAAGTTCTTTGACTTCTTATTAATAAAAATTTGGAACTCATATATATATTCCATTCATGTAATGGATGCAAACTGCATCTATGATGGAATTTTTCATCAGTTCATAAAAATTTATTCAGCAATTACATTAAAATCTGAATCAGAATTCTATCAAATAGAATTTTTGGCAAATTTTAAATAAAATAGAATCGGAATTAATTCTAAAATAACAGAGAATTTTTTTTTAATTACTACGCTTGACAATCATCAACTAATAAATATATCAATTAAACAATAAAATGTCTTGAATTAAAAATAAAATGTCATTTTAAAAGTTTAAATTGCAACAATGGACATATTTGAATTCAATTTGATCATGTTTTAACTGAATTTTGAATAAAAAATTCCAATTAACATGACATTTATTGCCATTTGCTTGGTGGCATTTTTAAAGTCAATTTTTAATGATTTTTCATCAAGTAATGGTTGTCCGAGGGGGTAGAGGTCGCTCCCTAATTAATGAATTGTGGGGGCAGCGCCGACATCTCAAGTTCAAGACGCGTCATTGTCATTATCATTTTTTTTTAATTCTAAAAAAGTGAATTATTTTTTTAACTCCACCGTGTGATATATATTTACTTTAAAAACATTAATAAATATTATTTTGCTACAAAAATTTGTTTTTATTATTTTGACATTATTTTTTTAATTCAACAAATAAATTACTATCACCTTAACCATAGCAGGGGTTCAAAAATCCATCCTAAAATTTTTAAAAATATAAAATTTAATTAATGTTTAAATTAATTATTATTAAATATTTCATCCTTGAGTGAGCTTTTCTGTAAACTCTTTTGTAATATTAAAATCACATATAATTATTCAATTTTTAAAAATATAAAATTTATTCGATATTTTATTTATAAAATACATACAAGAGCTAACAGTAATAGTTCTATTTTAAAAAACCAAGCAAAATATAAAGATTCTTACACATTTTTACTTTCACATACCTATATATTCTTCTAAATCATGTAATGATATTCAAAAATCAAAAATGTTTTTAATAATAGGTATTATGTCCATGCATCAATTGAAAATAACATAATTAAATATAATAAATATTTTAAAGTCATATTTTTGGAGGAAAATTCAAAAACTTTTTTAATACGCGGTCTTTTATACCTCTTTTACGACATAGGATTAAAATGATATTAAAAAAGATGTTTTCTACTTTTTCAAGTTCTAAACTTAGATAGCCCAAAATTTCGTTCTTGAGATATGTTTTTTTTTTTTTTTTTTTTTAATGCAATCGAATGCAAGAAGGGGTGCACCAGTAAAGATGCAGCCCCTATGGATCTCGAAAGACCCTTGCATTACCGAAGAGAAGGGAAAGTTGATTAAGTGAGAGGGTGTAGACGTAGGTGTCTATGCACCCTGGTTTTGAAGGTTTGAAGATCATCATAGGTGCTGGGAAAGATAGAGGCTGGGAGAGAGTTCCAGTTCCTTGAAGTCATGGGGATATATGAATTGGCGAATGAAGTGGTCCGGCACTTTTCCAATTTGACCGCGAAAGAGTGTTGGGAGTCGGCAAAACGTGTGCCGCGTGCAAAGCATGCTTTGGGGGGAATTATTGATTTTATCTCATCAGAGCACCTGCCGTGATAGTATCTATAGAAAAGGGAAAGGGCAGAGACATCTCTTCGATGAGCCAGCGAGTCGAGGGAGTCGGTGAGGGTAGAATCGTCAATTAGCCTGACGGCTCGTTTCTGAATTGCATCAAGGGTAGCAAGAGAATATTTTGAGGCTCCTCTCCACAGATGAGATCGAGACAGGGGCGGATTTGGGCCTTGTAGATGGTGAGAAGTTGTGGGGGTTTGTAAAATCGTTTGGACCTGAATAAGAAGCCAATCTTCCTTGCTGCAGATGTATCGTAATCTAGACAGTCCACACAGGTATACTAACAGAGTGGAAGAAAAAAACATGTTTGGAACTTATTTTTTTCTTCACTTTTCGGACACTTTTAAAAACAAAGAGCAAAAATAAAAAAAAAAATTGTGAATTCAATACTAAGGTCACTGAAAAACAGATATTGCCACAGAGCATTTAAATAAATAAATATTACAAAATACCTATCTATGAATTTTAAGAAGGGTTTTGATTTAATATGGAAAATATTTAAAAAACTTGAAAAAATTCATTTTTTCATTATTACTTTTTATACTTTTTAAATTTTCCCCTATTTTTGATTAAAGTCTTTTCATTTAAAATTTACTTTGACGATGATGATGATAGGTATTTTGACAAAAAATTAATTTTTCCAAATATATGGACCATCTCTATATCTTCTCTCCACCTTAAAAAAACGTAGTACGCGAAAACTTGAAATAAAGTAAATTGAAAAGATGTCTATACTTTAGCACATTTTACCGAAGAAAGTACCTTCACTTAATACGAAATTTCTCCCAAAAAACTACAAGTCATTTTTAAAGCAATTCTACATCATTTTATTCTCCCAAGTATCTTTTATGAATTCTCTTTTTTTTTCTCCCAGATTTGAGTCTATTTGTTTATCGAAAGAAAAATTTTGACTTAAACTATGTAGATTGGACATTTTTAATGAAACAATTTGATCAGACGCGACGTTTCGACACCTATTTCTGAACTCCAGAAAAGTCGTCCATTCTGGTAAGATTTTTTCTATTAAAAATGTACAACCTAAATAGTTCCAGTCGAAATTTTTTTGATAAACTGATTATATATTCTCATTTTGCACAAAATTGCAATGTAATCAAATTTCTTATATAATCTATCAGTTTTATCTATAAAAGAACTATTGTCTATGATTAACAACTTATTTATTTTTTCAAATAAAATGCCTTATATGTTTGAACAAGCAAGAATTTCTTGATTAGATGAATATTAATAAGACAAAAGTCAAGGAGAGCAACAACTCAAAGAAAATAGCGTATTGGTGAAGAGTAGTTATAGAAATCAACTAATCAAGTGATGTGAGCGATGGAAATGCAGCCAAGAGCGGACCCCGAGGAACTGCAAGGCCATTTCGAGGACAGCGCCTGGTCAAGTAGAGCCAAATTAAAATTGTACCATTTTCTAGCTAGAGGAATCCGGGTCATTCAACGACGGGCTATTTCGAAAGGCCTAAATAAATAAATAAGTAGAAGCCAAGCCCTGGCACGACAAAGGCCTTTCCCCACTCTGACACCGCCCCAGATATTGCCGATGAAGGAGTCTCGTCCGTAAGTGCAGGAGTTCAAGATAACCAGCCACCCACACCTCTGTAATCGTTAACCCTCCCTTTATTAATTGTGCAAGGATTCTATAAGCAGCTTCATTTTTAACAGGGTTATGTTTTGTTCGTGACATAAAACAGATAATATTTTAGATTTATTATTAGTCACATTCTTTTTAAAAGTTTTTTGGAAGCTTTTCTAAATTAAAAAAAAAAAATATATATATATTTCTTCAGCTGAGGTAAAGCTACGAGTTTAACTCCTGGACATTTCTAAATATTCAAACAGGTCAAAAATGATTCCCCACTCAACTGTTGTCTCAGATAATGTTGGTAAGCGGTTGCTTCCACAGATTGATGATTCCAGGACAAGCATCCACACTTGAGTAATCTGTAAACATCCCTCTGCTTATTGATCAAGGATTCTATAAACAGCTGCATTTTTATTAAAGATGTGTTTTGTTCATGACGTATACTGGAGTAAGGGGCATAAATTACGTCACACGAATTTTAAGATTTTTAGATCCACTCCCCCCCCCCTGAGTCACATTCTGACACATTTTCATTGAGCCCCCCCTGTATTATGACGTCACACTATAATAATAACACTAATAATTGTAGAATGTTTTGTTATAAATTAAACTCAACTAAAGGAATTATAATGTATTTTAAGTTTAACTTTATTTTTATTCATAGGTACCATGAAATCTAAAAAATTTATTTGAAATTTTTTTAATTTTTTTGTGACATCACAATTTTTAAGATCCCCTGTCACTTTTTGTCACAAATCTGAGATGCCCACTTCCCGTTACTGTATGACGTAATTTATGGACGTCCCCTAATACTGAATATTTAATTTACGACTCCTTACCTTGTCCTTATTATAAGGAATTTTTTGGAAGTTTTTTGAACAATTTAAAATATTACAACACTCAATTACAGACAAAAACACATACGATTTGAACAAATGGACTGTATACTTGTATATCTTATTTCATAATCTTTTTAAATCAAATCATTCATCATCATCATCATTCTTGAGATGGCGCCCATTGTGAGGTCTGGCCATCCCAAGAATTACACCCCAATCACTTTGAACCTGTATAGCCCCCCGCCAATAGCTCATTCCTGTGGACCAGGTTTAGAATTGTTCCTCACCATTCTCCTGGCGTGAGAGGCGAGGGGTTGAGCATAGGTGTTGAATTCCCCATCTCGTAAAAAATACACATGTTACGAGATCACAAGAAATAAAAATATTAAATCATCTGAAAGTCGCGTCAACATCATCAGCGCCCCTAGAGAGGATAAAAAATTAAATTAGATAGATTCGACGATTGAGAATATTTTTTTTTTAATTTTGAGAAGCTTACGTAAAAATGTTAAAAAGATGGATAAAATAGATTCGGTACGGGGTACGGCCTCAGTAAATTTACCTGTGAAAGATTTGACCTAGAAAGCTGAAACTTAGTACAAATGGGAAAAATATAGTCATGCGAACATTTCTTCCGAATTTCAGCTCCATATATAGATATAACAAATTGATTTGATTTTTCCATCTAGGAGTTTGAGAACCGAAATTTAATCAGTACAAAATTCTCGAGTTATCGTAAGTAACGCCTCTATCTCTGTAAATAATGTTCTGAGAGTTTGAGAATCTAGACACAGAGACGCACCAAAATACAGAAAAAAAATTGTGTTAAAAAATTAATTTTATTTTTATTTTAATAATTTCTAAGCATAAATCGAAACTTTTGGCTGAAGCATTAGTACTGACGCTCAGCGAGGGCAGCTTCTTGCCTGGTGTAGCGAGAAAATACTATTGTGTCGTAAATTTTAAATCTTTAATTTATCACGGATTTAATTGCGATCTAGCCTAGATATTACGAAATAACTACACTAGAATTATAACAGCAAACTAGCTATTAATATAAGTGGTAAATTAGATAAAAAAATCAGTTTACTTGTACATGTGTGGGTGAAGTAATGAGAGAAAAAGTTACATTCAATATGCATTTCAAGGTTTTACTGGATAATAGAGAGGCAATAAAATACCAATCACATTTCACTTCATATTTAAAATCATATTCTCAATGTGATTTTAATCATGAAGCTTTATTGGTCACGTTGATATTAATATGTATATGCTTAGAAAATGAAATTTACTTTCATTAGCAATACCTATTTTAAGCTTGGATTATACGCAAGTGTGGCTACAAGTTTTGAAAACTATCTCTTATAATAAACTTCAAATCGAGATTATTCAATATGTTATAGGTCGCAATTATTTTCATAAAAGAAATCAACATGAGAATAAACAATTTAAAATTAGGAATAATTAATTTAGAAATCGGATTAATAATTTTTTAAAAAGGATTAATACACATCAGAATAAATAAAGGGACCACAGGGATTGCTAGTCTTTGTCCATAGTCATTTGAAAATATTAATATAAAGTTTATTTCTGAATCGATGGCTATTTTTTAATTTTAAATCGATTCCTCCATGTCTTCTGGATTGGTTATACTACTAATGGTCTAAACTTCAAAAATGCAATTTAGGAAGATAGTTCCTCTAGTGTTAGACTAGAATAGATGGCTATGTTTGTTTTTACATCATTTCCATCATGTTTTCAGCAATTGGGTTCTGGACGAGACTGCAAGTTATTATTAGATACTAGAATTAATATTACTAAACTTTTCGACTGGTTGAGACCATGGGGTAAATACTTTGTACCAATGGTGTATCTAAGAGTCCTGGCGTCCTTGGCGGAGTTAGGACTTGGGATCCTCATGTAGAAATATAAGAACTATGTCTAATAATAAAATGCTGTTTAACTGGATATACTACTTCATAATAACATTTTTTATAAAATAAATTACTTCGTAAATTGTAAAACCTGCTGTGAAAATATCACTAAAAAGGTTAGCTCTATATTTCTTTTGTCATAAATGGGTCAGGAGAATTCATCAAATATACTAAAATAGTCGAGTTTCGCACCTCGGAAAAAAGTTGAAACTTTTTCAAAAGATCACTTATTCATATTTTTTTTCCAATATACTGGATAAATTTTATTAAATTTAGACTTTTTTGAAAGCAGAAATTCTGCCGCGATTGTGTGAATGAGTTTTATAAAATAGTTGATAGGTTTTACTGTGACAACTGACGCCCTTCTAATTCGAGCGCCCTTGGCAGAGACCAACCTCGCAAAGCCCTCTGTACGGCACTGTATTTTATATTATGACACTTTGGCGTCTGAACGAAAAGAATACGCTATGCTAAGGGTAAAGTAAAAACGATGAATTGTCAGATAAAGATCTATCAAATTGTGGTATCTTATTGGTCGAAATTGGGTATTTACGTTTGTATTAATAATCTTCAAATTAACATCAAGTTTCAATTTTGCATCTCAAGCTTTTCCCTGACCAAAAAATTGTAAAAGCATACCGAGTTTTAAAAAGTTGTCCCCGAGGGGTGATCCGCGATTGGAAGTAGGTGTACACCTCTTTGGAAGTATTTTGGAAGTCTTCTTCTTCTTCGAGTGTCATACCCGAAACGGGTGTCGGCTCCCCTCCACATATACCTGTGCTGAGTGTGTTTAGTTGTTTTACACAGATATACGGGACCTACTTTTTAACGCCGGTTCCGAACGGCTAATTTGGAGAGGTTACTAGGCAATTATACTCTTGGCAGGTTGCCATTACTTTCCAAGAGGAGGCGACTGCAAATATCTATCTGCCGAGACTCGGTCTCGAACCAGCGATCTTCGAGTCAGCGGACCAACACTCAACCCACTGACCCACAGTCGCCTTTGGAAGTACTTGGAAATATTTGGAAGTACTTGGAAATATTTGGAATTACTTGGAAATTTTTGGAATTACTTGGAAATTTTTGGAATTACTTGAAAATATTTGGAAGTAGGTACTTGGAAATATTTGCAATTACTTGAAAATATTTGGAAGTACTTGGGAATATCTGGAAGTGCTTGGAAATATTTGAAAGTACTTGGAAATATTTGTCAGTACTTGGAAATATTTGGAAGTACAGGAGGAAGTAGGTGTAGAGCATATTAGGTCGCGGTTCACCCGTCGGTTGTCCCTTTTCCCTCAATTATAATTCTAGGTGTTCTTGCCTAAAGAACGACCGAAACTAGTTCTGTTTCTTTAAGTATTATAAATATAGATATATCGTTTTGTCAGCACCATAAAAGAATAAAAAAGATTCTAGAAAAAGGTAACCTGCTGTTCTCCTATTCAATTGCTTCCCATATATGAAAATGACTATCCAAATCTAAACAATAGATTACAGCGGATGATATCATCAGGTAAGGGCTTAAGCCCTTTGGCACACAGGCGCTAATTGTATTTTAATTGACAGATGCTGTCAATAAAGTTATGGAAAAGGGCATAATTACACTCTTCAAAGGGAATTCATGCATAGTTTCATATGATGGAACGAGAATAAAGAGATCTCTCAACAATAACGGAGACAAATGAACAACTTTATCTTTTATCAAAGGAGTGTCAAAATATTTTTTTTAATATTCACATATATGTGTATAAATGGTTGAATTAAATTGAAATAAAAATTGGATTTTTTTAACATGGTATCTACGTTCTTTGAAAATTTCAGTAATGTCCGAAAAAAATCCAGAAGTGATACAAAGAGTCCCCCCTTACCTCTCATTTTCGGATTTTTTTAAGAAAATAAAGTTTTATTTTTAAAGAAATTTTAATTTATTCTAATATTATATTATATACAGAGCTCGAATGTAATATTTATTTTTATATCTCTCCTAAAAATTAAATTTATGAACCACTCTAATAATGATTAAGTGTTACAAAGGGTTCCCCATACCTCTCATTTTCGAATTTTTTTAAGAAAATTATAGTTTCAGTGAAAGAATTATTTTTTGACAATATCATTACTTTTTTAATCAACTCCCCTTCATTTTCCTAAAAATATAAAACAACTATTCTTAGACATGTTTAAAATTTACGTCCCAATTCACCAATTTAACTTAAACTAAGATATATAGCACTTAAATTAACCTCCAACCAACTTTTAAGATAAATGATAACTTAGGAAAAAAGCATCACTTTCCTTATTTAAATTTGAAGTATCATTAGTAAAATACACTTTATCTTAAAAGTTGGTTTAGGTTAATTTAAATTCCAAATTTGTGCCAAATTTCAACTCTTTATTTCCAACTTTTTAAGGGTTTACTAATATAATATATATTATAGGTAAAGATTCTATTTTTGTCTGATTTTTTCTATTTTTCAACCAGAAGTTATCCAGCTAAAATTCATAAAATCGGATTCATTCTTCGTTTTAGAAATTACAGATATTTAGACTCCATTAAAACATTATCCGACAAAATATAATGTGTACTTAATAGGTATAGGAATCGCGACATATACTAGTACTCCTCGAAAATTATTATTCTCCACATTTTGGACGTTACTAAAGTTGAATAAGAAAAATAAATAAAAAATAACATAAATAAATAAAATTGTTGTGAATTCGATACTGCGGCCTCTCAACTTGCTTCACCTGTCGTGTTTACCTAGTAATAAATTAATCGAAAAAATGGTCCTGATTCAACAAATTCTTTTATGTTTATTTATCTTAATATATTCTACTAAATAAAGCTTTATGGTACATTTTGAAATTATCTCGAATGGAATAAGATCAATTCTGGAGTACCCTAGGGCGCTCAGAGTGTCACGAAAAACAAAATATCTAATAAAATGCCCTTATATAGTCTAATAAAAACCCATAAACAAAATTTCAAAAAATTTATACTTACATGCGGGTATACAACGCTTTCTAAAATATATAAAAGAAAAGGTCGTCTCCTGTTTTTATCTAATAAATATTAAGTATTTTCTTGGTAGAATTAATTCATCGGATAATTGATAAAAAGACAGCTCAAGAATAACAAAAACTACAAATTCCGAATAAATATTTTTTTATTGGAACACTAATTTCATTCTCTCTCTTAAAGCCCGACGTTTCAGAAGAACTTCTCTCTTTTATCAGGGTTTAAAAGGGTCAATGAAGGAAGCTTTTAACCATATTTCTTTCCTCCTTTGAAAGTGCTTGCCTGGGGTGGTTAGAATTCGCTATTGAGAGTTATTTTTTAAAAACCACTTTTTTGGACTCTGGGGACCTTGATACGAAAAAATATCTAAAAATTTCATTTTTCCCGAATACAAGATTTCCTTCCATTCCTATCATTAGATTTGGAAATAAAAAAATTAGAAATTTTGACAATTCATATGATTTTTTGAAATAAATAGGTATGTTAATAAAACTCCATGTTTTTGTTATTTTTTTCATTGCATTTCGGCTACTTTAACTCTCAAAAACTTTAAGCTATGATAAAAAAGCATAAATATTAAAAGGACGAATTTATTGGACAAGAAAATCAGATTTGTTTAGCTCTTAATCGTCTCTATTAAATATATTCGCGATATATTGTAAACTCAAAATGTTTAACAAAAACAGTAAACGACCAAATTGTTGATCTTTCAGAGCTGTACAAATATGTAGGTATATACAAGATATCATCATCATCATCAGCCTGTCGATAGCGACAATCCACTGCTGAATATAGGCCTCTTCCATCAAATGGAAGGGAGTTGGCATTAAGTCACCACGCTTGCCAGACGGATTGGTGACTAGGAATCAGATTATAGCCGGTCAAATATCAATGCAGGGACTCGGACTCGAACCCGGGACTCCTGCTTAGAAGGCTAGTGTCTTTAAGCTCTCGGCTAATCCGAGAGAGACAAGATATATAAATTTCAAAATGACTTTTTAGTTTTTGATGAATAGGTATTAAGTACAAATTAGTATTGATCTGGAGTATCCGTAGAGATTCTCTCCATATAAACTTGTCCAATTACTATAAAATGATTTATCATCAATGAGTAAACTGTCCTAAGACTAGTTTGACGCAAACAGTCACCTCCACTCCACTATATTTAAACTTTTTAACTTCTCTAAAGTCCCATAATCCAAAAAATTATTTTCCTTTCCCTCGTCTTTCTTACTCTCTAGAATAAGGATTAATGACATCTTCAATAGTTAATTTTGAAGCTTATTTTAACAATTTAATTTGCTTAATAATTTAGTGGCTTAAAATTTGATTTATTATGCCTTTTAGAATTGTATTTTTGTCTTCTAAAATGAAAGAAAAATGTAACCTTGTGATCAGGTCACGGGGCTGACCACGTGATGATTTAATGGTCAACGTGAATTAATTGCATTCTTTTAAAAATCTTTTGCATATCTTTCGATTAACTAGATTATTATCAACTCAAGATTAATTTATATTTTTCATTTTTTTTAATATAACTTTAATGGTTTTTAAATTATTTTATTGGTGATTATTATGGAGAGTTTTATCTCCAAAGTAATATTCTGGAAAAATTGCTCCCGGGGGTGGTTTTTGTTTCATTTCTATTTTTATAAGCTGACTTTAATATTATTTATCAATGTTAAAATTTTTGGACTTGATCAAAAATCAATCTCGTGGTTTTTAATTACTAATAGTCACTCTTTATAGACACTACGCTAAAAGTTTAATTCACCTTAAAATCTTACTCATCTTAGAGTTCCAAATTACCAATTTTTGGTTGATTTTTATACTTAACAGAATTCCGAAACCGAATCATGAAAATTGGGAAAATTTAAAAAATTTGGTGATTCTGTTTTCTTATCAACGACAAATAATAAGATATTTTAAGTATTTTACATTTGGCCAAGAGCAATAATATTTATAAATCGTCCTGATTTATAAATATTGTTGGTCTTTTCAATTTCTGAAAAAATAAATTATTGAGTAGAAAATATATAGGCTATGTTTATGTCTTCTGGAGGAAATCATGTCTCCCCCTCCGAATGACCGCGCCTGGAATTGAATAAAATATTTAATGCAAAATGTAACAAAGTGAGAGGTGAATTTATTAGTCTTGACCAACATCAATGGAATGTAATCTATTTACAATTATATTATAAAAAGAAAAAAATATTAAATTATATCTAGTCACGAAATATGTGGGTGATTTAATTATATTTTTATGAAATAGTTTTTTGTTTCTCTTCAGATAATCAAATTATCACATTCCATTTCATTTCATTTTTTTTATTTGTATGTATGTATCATAATAAAAGTAAAGTTTCTTTTTTGAAAGTGAGTTGGAATCAATTGGGGCTCAAAGGTCTTGCAACGACCTTGCGCCTCAGGCGGGATTCAATGCCAACCACATACAGACCGCAATGATTTGGACCCCATGAATTTTTCATTTCCGATCGATACCCACTGATAAATGAATCAAGGAAAATAAAAAAAATTGATTAGAATTTGAATCACCTTAAAAAGCAAGGAAAAAATATATATATTTTAAAATTAATTAATTTTCCGGATTTTCTTCAGAGAACAAAATACTTTTTGTCATAAGAATCTTAGCAGCACTCCAAATTCATCAAATACTTGAATATACTTAAAAATCATTTTTTTTAATTTTTGACTTTTACATCTTATTTGAGTATATTATTAGCATAATAGTTAAGTTGTTGTTGTAATTACTCAGGGCTGCCCCCCTAGCTTCATGACTCACCCCCCCCCTCCCCATTTTTATGAAAAGTAAACCCCCCATTTTATTCAATTCTAAAGAATTATAAGAGCTTTTTAATTAACTTTTGATGAAGTTATAAGGCTTGACCGATTTTATTTTGAGCATAGAATACTAAAATGCAACAATTTTCAACGCCTCCCCCTCCCCAGAAATTTCAATGACATTGCGTCTTTACCACCTCCGGGCCCTTGTGGGCACCCCTGAGTTACTACACTAATAGTGTAACAAAAATAGAAGCATATACTTTCTCAACACTGTAACACAATGGTCGTTTTCTGAACGAGAAAAGATAACAGAGACGAAACTTAACTGATGTAGCAACCGCGCCATCTCTCGCTTGTCAGTTTTTTCTAAATATATAATTTAGCTAAGTAATTGTATAACATAAAACAGCAACATTTGCCCCAATTTAGTTCGGAAAATTATACTCTTGGTAGTTTGTCATGGCTTTCCAAGAGGAGGCGACTGCAAATATCTGCCGAGACTTAGTCCCGAACCAGCATACTTCATGATAGCGGCCCGACACTCTGACCACTGACCCACAGTCGCCTCGTTAAGATATATATAATATTATATTTATAAGATATATTGTTTGAAAATACTTTAGAATAAAGCAGGCCTAAGATCCGTCAGCGCGTTCTCCTAATAAAAATAGCACAAGTCCTTATTGAAATGCGCGGATAGGTTTCGATTGTAATTAGATAGCAAGATCCTAGCTGGCATTAAGCCCAGGCGAATGGATGAACATCCACAGCCTTTGCTTTCTAATGCATTTGTGGTGTAAATATTCAAAATGGCTTATGCAATTGTCTATAAGTCGAGAGAACAAACAATATTAAGTCAAGTTGGGAAATTGTTTCTAAGTAAATGAGAAGACGTTTCCGAATTTGGATTTGAGAGGATAAGTGCGCTAAACTTAATCGATTTAATGATTTTTTTTATAGAAAAAAAGGAAAAACAAGAAAATATTTCCGTGGAGTGAAGGCGTGTGAAAGGATGACATAAGAGAGGAATTCTCCCGTTACCGTCTTCTCGTCCCTGACCCTCCGAAAGGTCCTAACATTTACAGGTGGGAATGGATAGTCAGCGGGAAATATTGATTCTTCAATGAAAATTAAAGACCATTACAAGGAGGACTATAAATCAAAGGGTAGAATGATTAATATGGTAAAAACAAATTGTATCCTAAAAAGTATAACAAATTATTATTATTCTTAAAAATTTTGCTGGCTTCGTGTGTACTGGATATATTAATTTTTATATTGTTAAGTGATAAATAAATTGAATTGCTTCTTTCCAGTAATTTATTTTATTATTCAAATGGTTAATCCAAATATTTCGAGAGCGCTCTCGGCATCTCTTCTCAGTGGAAATCACTCCCCCACCAATGTGCCGACCCCATCAGTTTGTACAGAACATTGATACAAGCTTGTACAAGCTGATGGGGTCGGCATATTGGTGGGGGAGTGGTTTCCACTTGAGGAAGAGATGCCGAGAGCGTCTCGAAATATTTGGATTAACCATTTGAATAATAAAATAAATTACTGGAAAGAAGCAATTCAATTTATTTATCCTTAACAATAAAAAAATATTCTTAAAATTAAAAAAAAAAATTATTTAATAACAGAAATAGTAGGGAATTGGATAAAATTAAAAACACAGTTTTTATTAAATGGGCCAGACGTTTCCTCAATTTATGTTGACTTACCATTTTATCACTCTTTGTCAAAAATCAATTTTAGTATAAGACAAAACATCATTAATCTTTCTTTAACATATTCTTGGCTCAAATTCATTAACTTTTACATAGATATACATAGATAACATCTGGCCCATTTAATAAAAACTCTGTTTTTAATTTTATCCAATTTTCTACTATTCCTGTTACAAATTTCGATACGAATAATCCAACTTTATTTAATAATATTTGTATTCTCGATTTTTAATGTTTCTTACAAACATAACAAGTAAACCCTTTTATTTGTTCACTTATCCGTATAACACAGAAGTGTAACTTGTAGAGCAGTGGTGTTATCGCAAATTTAGCACTGGAACGCTGAAATTCGGGGGCCTGGGAGATTCAGGGGTCTTCCCTAAATTTTTTTGGAAATATATGTCCACAAAACCAGTTCCAGAATGGCGTTACGGTGCGTTTTGGCACCATTACACCACTGTTTTAGAGTAAATAAGATATAGACTTAGAAATGTATGTACTTATTGATTTTACCAGATATTGGAAATCATGTTAAAATTTTAATAAAATGGTTATTTTTTGAAGGGTCGAAAATCAAATTTTTATTCAAGGGAATAGGACACAATCGTAGATATGACACTAACGATCATAGACTAAGTCCAGAGAAAAACTAAATGAAAACTCTAAACAAAAAATAAAATCATGAAATATACTTACATAAAATATTTAGAATGAAATAAAAATAATATATTCCGTATTGAGTATTTATTACAAAAAATTTCTCTACAAATTTCGGTTAATCAGGGGTGCCCTCAAGGGGGGGGAGGTTAAGACCCAGATTGCGCCATTGAAATTTCGGGAGGTTGAAAATTGTTTCATTTTATCTTATATGCTAAAAATAAAAACGGTCAAGTCTTTACAACTTCAACAAAAGGAAATAAAAAGCTCTTCTAATTCTTTGGACGGGGGGTCAGATAGGCTAGGCGGTAGCGTGACAGCGAGCTAACCAGGGGACCCGGGTTCGAATCCGGCCCGAGGCATCCAGCTAAAATCTGACCCCCGGGGGTAGAGACAAATTAAAAAAAATATAACTAGTATCGTAATTAGGCTTATGGCTAGAAAGGCCGAAAAGCCAGAAAAAAAAAATCTTTGGACCTGAATAAAATGGGGGGGGGGATATTTTCATGAAACTGTGGGGGTCATGAAGCTGGGGGTGGGGGCAGTTCTGGTATAGTTGTTTCGCTAAGTCATTGACCCCTCCCAAAATATAATTTTATTTATTTTAAATTGGTAATATTTTAACTTTTTTGTAATTTGATTTTGTCTTAGTCAAAAGACTAATAATTCAGTAAATGAATGTTTCATTATTAGTTAATTAAAAATTAAGCTGTATTTTAGTTAACGATGGTAAATAATCATCTCCTACACTTTCAAATGGCTTGTTTAAAATGTCTTTGGTTAAATATTTATTTAAATATATCCAAATATATAATCAAAGGAGTAACCGAATAGCGGCCATCAGTTCATAAAATCCTCACCTTAATCTTTACCTACTTGTTTGTCTATTGAAGAATTATTTTATGGGATGTTTAACGATCAAAAGGGATCATTAAAATATCAGTTGTCTTTACGAGTGGCCTAGTGTTTGTTCTCAAGGCAGAGTTGTTTGCTCTTTTCGATTTTATTTATTTGAATCACGAAGATATCTTGCCGTTAACAAGTAGTGGATCTTCCCACTTAATTCCAATTAAGAATCATCAAATAATTCAGTGGAAATAATAGACTAAGGGCTGAGATTATTTCATTTTAAGATTATTAGGTGCTTAGATTGCTAAGCGATCAATTTATAGAGGAATTTGAATTTTCATTGCAGACTATAAATTAATGGTACTTCACTAGATTGATATTGATCGACATTAATAGTTTCCAATAAAATGTCACCATAATCAAACAAATTATCATAAAAGATGTATTTGAAAACATTAAAACTTTTTTTTCTGCATCAAAAAAGTAACAGACGATCAGAAGCGTTGAAGTTCTATGCTAGTTCCTTGTATCTACGGATGCAAGGTAATTAAGTTCACACGGATTACTACTTAATTAAGATGTAACGTTTGAGCGTTACCTTAGTTAGAGAATATGCTCCATATTCTTATGATTGCTATAATGCAACGCTGGGGCGTTATGCTTGCTGTTTGCTGTATACTCATGTACTACTTGATAATGGTCAATACCCTCAGGGATCTAGACCAGACCCAATTTATTAAATATATAGTATTTATATCCTAATTACATTCATAGTACTCCTTCTGGGAGTCATGTTGCCTGAGTGGTTATAGAGCATGACTTCTAATCAAGCTATCTCGGGTTCAAGCCCGACTCGCTGTAAATATTTGACCGGATATAATCTGATCCCTTCAGAGGAAGGGAATAGAAAACTATCCCTGTGAAAATTTCCCCAGGAAAATTATAATGGACAGGATACTTCTAATTTGATGAGGACAACCTAGCTTAGGTGGTGCCAGAAGAAGTTTTCAAATTTAAAAATATCCTAATTAACCGATAAAATAAAAAGTTTGAATTCGACAAGGTATCCTGTTGGCATATTTAGTATTTGATCTCAGCCGTGTTCCTTGCATTGCTTGAATTGATTCAGAAGGCCTAAATGGTTAGAAAAGTAACATCTATGACCCCTGAGGTTATAGGACTTTGCCAGTCAGCCAGAGCCGGGTCATAATTACTTTCTATTATCACGCCATTTCATTACTTGAATAAACAACTCCTAAATAAAATTACATTCTAATAGATAGAATAATCATTTAATATCTAACTACGGAATCCCAATACAAACAAGAAAAATAGAAAGTGTTTAAAAATCTATTCCTATAAAAATTTTATATAATATGAATTTCCGTAAAAGTATCATTCAATTGAATATTTTTATCCAATCAGAAATATACTAGTATATAAATTTAAGATAATTAATGGAAACTTTACTATTAATAATTATTATTTGCAAAAAATGTCTGCATACCCTTGGAAAAACTCCCTTAGAATTAGTCAACTTGATATACAAAAATATTTTATCATGACTTATGCACAAGCACACCATATGACTTTCACTTATTTCAATAACATTTCAAAATTAAAATTAAAAAACAATATCTCGATCAATTTATGTTGTAAATTTCCTTTTACTTAGGCTTAGTACCATGATATAACATACCTCATAGTCATCAATATATTTCTATATTTGAGCTCTCAAAACCTCAAATCGAGAATCTTTTTAGTGAAAAACGAACTCTACCTATATTCAAAAAGTGAAAGTATAATTGATTCTATTGTACCTAATTGGAAGAATTCCAAATTTATTTCTGGACAGGCCATTTTATAATTAGATGTAGAGCTGTGTCCTTGCAAAGGATGATAATACTTACATTTTAAAGAAGGCAGAATTAATATTTTCTAACTGTACTTCATCTCTATCTTTCTATAATCCCCTTTTAACTCAGTTAAATTAAAGTGTCTTCTTCAATTGAAATCCTAATTGGAGTCATTAAAAGAAAATAATATGCTTAAAAGTCAATTTCTGCAAATTGATCATTTCGTGATCTATTCGAAAGAGATGCAAATGGAAGAAGACGAACTCTTTATCGAATTAATCGGTAATTGAAATTAAGTAACTTCATTTGTCATGTCTTCTTCTTTATAAAGAGATTCGAGTAAAAAGCAATTATTATTCATTTAAAAGACCTTGTTTACCTCTTGAGCATCCCGTGAAGGCAAAAAGGTAATAAGTACTTTCCAAATTCTAATCCGCTCCAGGCGTGAACAAATAATAGATCTCGGATAATGAATTTATCTTGCATAAACTATGGTCAACTTAATTTATTAGGCCTATATAGATAGGTTTGATTATAGAGTCATAAATTAATTCACTTTAATCACGAATTAGATGTAAAGAGAAAAGGATTAGCCAATGACTAAGAAATTACAGTCTTTACAAATTAAAATAAAGAAATAAATGAATAAAAAGTAAATAATTAGAAACTCATTTTTTCTAGTCATATATATTGGAATAGAATATAAATTCAGAAAGTAAATATATAAATTTTAAAATACTATGTATAAGTATGGTACATAAAAATGCTCTCATATAATCCAGATATTTGAACCTACTTATACATATTCAGATGAAAATTAAACGAAATTAATAAATAATATGATGAATGAAAATGATTCTAAATGGTATAAAATATTCTTTTTGGTTAGGTCACCTATGATGAAATTAGAAAATTAATTAACATTTTTCTAATTTTGATGACAAATCTTTTTGAAATTTTTTGAAAATTGTAATTAATTTTCAAATTGATTCTTGTGCAGAGCAAAATCATCTCCAAAACATCAATCTGGCAATCAAAGTTTCAATAAAAGAAAAAAAAAGATTTTCAAAACATGCATTCACATATTCATTTCAGAGACTTTAATGCACGAACATGATTGGAAAAATTCAAATAAAATTTCGAGCAATGTCGCTAATTTATTATTCAGAATGTTCACTATTGACTTTTTTTCAACTATCCATGTCTGTAGGGTGTCATAGAGAACATTCTCATTAAGAAAAAAAATGATTGTTGCTTATTAGCAGTTATCCTCTAAACTCGATACCCTCTAAACCAAAGAATAAAGTGACTTTCTAAAACAAAGCAATATCCAAAAAACAAACAAAAATACTCTTATATAACTTATCTAATTAAAAAAAATCCTCGTGTTAAATCAAAGAACTTTTCTTGTTTTTAAATCATTGAAAACATAACAAGCAATTTAATTAAATTTATATAATCATGTTGAAGACTCGATGTTACCAGCCAATAAGTTAATGTGAATCTTTCTTTTTTATCTATCTTTTATGTTGTCTTGATTTACTCAAGTTTATTTTATCGAGATTTCGCATAATTAATTGTTAATTACATGATTACATCAAGTAGAATTGTGTGGCTTTGAGATTGTTATAAAAACAAACGTGCGACAATTTGATCGGTCATCGAACTCGTTCCTTTTAAGCTTGCATGATAAATGAACAAAACGATGCCGATCACGTCCTGGCTTATTTCCTCTTCAGGCGGAGGATTCCTTTCTTCCTGTTCACACAACACAGCCAAAGGTTGAGGAAACGATAGCCATAGATCACATCCGGAATTCTTGGTATTTTAACCATTCTAAAAATAGAATAAAATAACACCTAAGAAAGCAATGTGTAGGTAGGAAATAATTTAAAGCTCTCTATCACTGTTTTTAATCAGACAGAAATTGATTAAGTTTAGAATAGTAATTTTTAAATTTAGAAATTAATTAAATATTAATTTACTTCTAACGAACTAGTTTTTTAGGATAACAAAAGACTATTTTTCAGTGTCTGTTTGTATTTAAAAGGTAGATATAAAAATATCCTAGTACTATTATTAATAGACAAGTTTCGTAAAGTAATACTTGTAGTTTATGGTTAGTTGACTAAGGTATCAATATAATGTTATTAAAAGAATCTCTTTTAATTTTGCGATGAGTTGACAAATATCTATAAATTAATGTTTTTGCCATAAATTCTCTATCATTCTTTTTTATGTACGTTTTAGTAATTGACCCAAATATTTTTTTAATTTTTTTATTATTATCTCTTTAGGAACAAACGAGAGTATTCAGAGAATTGTTGTGAAAGATATAAAGATTTGATCGATAGTTATTATTATTTCCAAAACTAGTAGTCTGATTAGCCTGTGATTTCGTCTATATGTATTTTTTACTTACTCAAAAACAAATCTTAATCTTAAATCTAAATTTTCTCTCCTGAATAATTTTAATTTTTTTGGAAGTTTAGTTTTCATTTTCTCAGAATATGGCCTCCACAGCTTTCTTGTGGAATTTGTTCTTGATGGTATAAATATTTATTAAACAAAATGATAATAAAACATATTTATTTAAACCAGGGGTGCCCATCTCCCCTAGCTTCATGACTCACCCCCCACTTCCAGTTTCATGAAAAGTACCCTCCCCCTTTGTACATGATATTTTATTCAATTCTAAAGAATTAGAATATGTTTTTATTACCTTTTGATCAATTTTGACTGTTTTTATTTTTAGCATATATTGCTAATTTTCCAACAATTTTCAACCCCCCCCCCAGCAATTTCAATGAGGCACTCTGCGTCTTAACCCCCACCCCATTTTGGGCACCACTATTTAAACTTCTTCAAGAAAATCTAATAGTTTTAAAAATCCAATCTCTTCTTCAAGTATATCTGAGTATCTTGGAGTCTGGTAAAACATAATAATAATCAGTAAGGGCCGGTTGTATGTCGCAAAGTAAATGCTTTTTACCACTAACAAACGGTAGATGGTAAATGGAGGCACTGGGATGGCCAATCAGATGACTTTCAGTTCCTGTCATCTGATTGGCCATCCCAGTCCCTCCTTTTACCATCTACCCTTTGTTAGTTGTAAAAAGCATTTACTTTGCGACATACAACCGGACCTAGTCATTTTGTCTATCTCCAGCTGAATTTGACTGGAGATGTTGGCATCTGATTGGAAATCAACTTAGACTTCAGAGTCGAATTAGCTGAGAAATCCCGGTATTTTCTGTTTTAAAATTACCTCATTTGGCACTCAAAAATTTCTTACAGTTTGATCGGTGAACAAACAGCCCTTGAAATAATAATTAATAAAACTATCGCTATTTACTAAAACTAGATTTGTATTTTTATAACTTTAATCACATTTACTTAAGAGAATTCATTCGATCTTGCTTATTATGTTATAGTTTTTCCAAAAAAGAAAACATAATTCACTACTTTGATAAATTTCATAAAAGAAAAAAAATAATTAAAGATCAATCAAGTTAAAATTAAGAAATTTAGATCCATCGATAAATAAAATAAATCCACTGAGTTGCTCAATAATTAAATTAAAGAAGAAAAGTGTCATTTTCAGTATGATGTCAAAACGGTTAGAGGTACTTTGATATTTACACGAACGTTCCAATTGTAAAGAAAAACAGTGCATCGTGGCTCATATACTATGCAGTCTGAGCACTTCATTTGGAAAGACTTTAGACAAGTCACGAGAAGAGGAGGTTTAAAAAGACACAATCACCTCTAAACACACACACATATATATAGACACTGTCACCTCTCTCTCACTAGATAAAGAGTCTTCCCATTTAGAATAAACAATTCATAAAAATTTTCTTCTTTTTTCTTTTTTTAACTTATGGATATGAGAAAAATTCACAAAAAACGAATTTTATACATCATAATATTTTTATTATTTTCTAATTTTTACTTTATCCAATGCAAAGCATGGGTAAAGTATTGCAATCGCTCTCGGGGCAAGCGTGGCTTCAAAGGGTCCTCAGGTAAAGACTACGGAACCCATGGACTCAATTAAAGTCACAAATTGTAGTATTCAATTAGGTTGAATTTTAGCACGTGACGGTTTTGCCAAAAATTACACGGGGTCTCGTCGAGAGGCCAAAAAGTGCCATTTTTTCATTTAGTGCGTGCGGATGTATGTATGTATGTATGTATGGATGGATGTATGTTATCGCTTTTTTGGCCCACGATTTTTTCCACACCGTTGCACCGATTGAAATGAAATTGAAAAACTAGCATTCTTTGAACAAAATGAAGCGCTGATTAGTTTTTGGTACATATCGACCCACAAACATTAGTACTTTATTTCAGTACTTTTTTAGTTTTTTCTAAATATCTTGAAAATGACTTAACCAATTTTGATGAAATTTAATATCCTAATTAAGTACCTTGGGGACCACAAAAAAGGATAAATAAAGTTTTTAGTAAAATTATATTTTAAAGTACTTTACTCTAGAGTAAGATGGTACTTTTTTAATTTTTTAAATTCTTTAAAATTTATTCATTTGAAAGTTTTAATATAGCTCATTTAGCCTTGCTTAAGCAAGAATGGATAGGCTTCTCTCTGTGAAATGCTAAAAATTTGGGAGGAAATTTTGTAAGTAACCATAGCAACTGCGTTGTTTTCTTATCCCTTACCTTTGCAGAAGACATAGAGGAATCGACTTTAAACCAAAAATAGCGATTGATTCTCATCTAGTACTTGAGGAATAACCATTCTATATTGGATTTTTGACGTTTCGGTTTTTATTGGTGACCATTGCTGAAGACATAGAGGAATCGACTTTAAACCAAAAATAGCGATTGATTCTCATCAAATACTTGAGGAATAACCATTCTATATTGGATTTTTGACGTTTCGGTTTTTATTGGTAACCATTGCTGAAGACATAGAGGAATTGACTTTAAGCCAAAAATAGCGATTGATTCTCATCTAGTACTTGATGAATAACCATTCTATATTGGATTTTTGACGTTTCGGTTTTTATTGGTCACCATTTCTGAAGACATAGAGGAATCGACTTTAAACCAAAAATAGCGATTGAGTCTCATCAAATACTTGAGGAATAACCATTCTATATTGGATTTTTGACGTTTCGGTTTTTATTGGTAACCATTGCTGAAGACATAGAGGTATCGACTTTAAACCAAAAATAGCGATTGATTCTCATCAAATACTTGAGGAATAACCATTCTATATTGGATTTTTGACGTTTCGGTTTTTATTGGTCACCATTTCTGAAGACATAGAGGAATCGACTTTAAACCAAAAATAGCGATTGATTCTCATCAAATACTTGAGGAATAACCATTCTATATTGGATTTTTGACGTTTCGGTTTTTATTGATCACCATTTCTGAAGACATAGAGGTATCGACTTTAAACCAAAAATAGCGATTGATTCTCATCTAATACTTGAGGAATAACAATTCTACATTAGATTTTTGACGTTTCGATTATTATTGGTAACCATTGCTGAAGACATGGAGGAATCGACTTAAAATCAAAAATAACGATCGATCTTATCTAATACTAGAGGAATAACCTTATTGCATTCCATTTTTGATGTTTTGACTATTAATGTCAACATATACTGAAAATGTGGAAGAATAGACTTAAAATCAAAAAGACTAAAATCTTTTTTGGTAAACAACTCAAGCTTGAGTTGTTTGCCATAAAAGAATTTAGTCTTTTTGATTTTAAGTCTATTCTTCCACGTTTTCAGTAGATGTTGCCATTAATAGTCAAAACATCAAAAATGGAATGCAATAAGGTTATTCCTCTAGTATTAGATGAGAATCGATCGTTATTTTTGATTTTAAGTCGATTCCTCCATGCCTTCAGAAAAGGTTACCAATAATAATCGAAACGTCAAAAACCTAATGTAGAATTGTTATTCCTCAAGTATTAGATGAGAATCGATGGCTATTTTTGATTTTAAGTCGATTCCTCCATGTCTTCAGCAATGGTTACAATAATAACCGAAATGTCAAAAATCAAATGTAGAATGGTTATTCCTCAACTATTAAATGAGAATTATTTTTGAATTAATGTCAATATGAACTACAAATTGCAAGTGATATCTGATTAATAATAAAGGAACAAACATATTAATATTTCAAATGAATTTGGATAAAGTTTAGCAACGATCCGTTGCAGTTTATTTTAATGTTTAAATAGTATGATTATAAAGATAAGATCATTTGTGGTGTTCAGATTATAACTTAAATTTTGAACCAGTATAAGTTGAGTTATTAAAATGAAGTTTATAGATGATCGGTAGCGTACCCAGAGGGAACCTATTCCCTTGAAACCTACTAAGTCAGGGGTCCCCAAACTACGGCCCATGGGCCAAATCTAGCCCTTGAAATTTTTCAATCCGGCCCGAGGCTACTACAGAATTAATTCACAAATATTCACTATATTAAATATTAATGCCATTTAATAGCGTATTATTAATATAATATCCATATAATATGTTATATCCGGCCATAGTTTTCAATGTTCAGATGTGGCCCTATCTCTAAAAAGTTTGGGGACCCAAGTGATATTATTATATATAAATCCCAAATCATTAAAATCCAATGAAATTTTTAAAATGTTCAAAAATTTTATTTAACATTACTTTTTATATAAATATTTTTATATTAAAATATATCAACATAATTTTTAAAATTCCAGGAAAAAGTGAAAACTTTTTAAATGCTAGTACCTAACTGTCTGTAAATTTTTGTAATTTGGCAAATTTTCTCTACGAATAGTTTAATATAGAAAGTTGAAACTTGGGGTTGTTTATTAATACAAATCAGCTACAAACTATTCGAAGCCCCCCATTTGACAATTCTTATTTTTCTGATTTTGTTAATTTTTTAACCAGAAGTTATGAAGCTAGAAAGACAAAAACTAATAATTTCTTCTTTTTGGAAATTAAAAAATCTTTCCTTCAGATTGAACTTTCTAAACCTTTTGATCGTTGAGTGATCAAGGGTATCTAAATCAAGACACACAGTGATATGGAAAACCATTCTTGGAAATTATTTTTCTATACATGTCAGACATTTCTATGCATGATAAGTAAAAGGAAAGAAAAATTTCGAGTAAATTAAATATTTCGGTGTGATTGGATTTCGTCGAGTAGAATTTTTTATTTTTGTTAAGAAAAAAGTTAGTTCCACCAAAGTGAAAAAATTCTGCCTATGCACCTGGGCAAGGTCTAAAGTAAAATTATTATTAATTAGATTTATATATAACTTATGAGGAGAATTTTCTAGGTTAAGTTTCACAAAAACTTAACCTAGAAAATTCTCCTCCTAAGTTATTTATAATGTTTCATCTAGAACCTACACCTAAATCCTTAAAAAAAAATTTATATATATTTTTTTCTCCCAGGGGTTGATTTACAGAAAATTAATTTTTTTAATGAAATAGCCAACCAATTTTAAAATGTTCAAAAATTTTATTTAACATTACTTTTTATATAAATATTTTTATATTAAAATATATCATCATAATTTTTAAAACTCCAGGAAAAAGTGAAAACTTTTTAAATGCTAGTACCTAGCTGTCTGTAAATTGCAAGTCGAATATGGGATAAAAAAAATGAAGAATTTCATATATGTATTTTGAAAAATAAAAGAAATTTTTTTTTCAGAAAATAGTATAAAAGAATTGAAATAAAAATAAATACCTTTCTTTTTTGAAACCTAACTAAGAATAAAAATATCTTAGTGCTATTACTAATAATCAAGTTTCGTAAAGTAATACTTGTAGCTTATAGTTAGTTGCCTAAGACATCGATTCAATGTTATTAATAAAATCTCTTTTAATTTAGCGATGAGTTGACAAATATCTCTAAATTAATATTTTTGCAATAAATTCTCTATCATTCTTTTTTATGTTCGTTTTAGTAATTGACCTAATAATTTTTTAATTTTTTAATTACTATCTCTTAAGGAACAAAAGAGAGGATTAAGAAAATTGTTGTGAAAGTCAAAATGCAATTATTCGGAAGTAAAAAGACATGCACTTCCGGGCTTGATATTCGATCCCTGTAAGGAATTCTTGGCTTCTTTCTACCTCTTAAATTTGTCTCGTCCTTCAATGAATCAACATCTTTATTCTAATTAGCCCATGAATGAATGCGCGCGTGTGTGTGTGATGACATGAGGAATGACTTTCAACGGTAAACATCAATAATTAAACTGCTTAATGCACAGCCCAGTGAGAATATATAAACATGTATTAATTAACGTAGGGATAATTTAAAAGTGAAATTTTTTGTTCCTTGGATTAATAAATTCCAACATATTTTCTAGAGCATGATGTTGTTGAAGAAGTATTCGTGTTCTTCCTATTTTTAAATCAAATTGCACTGAAATCAAATTCCGGATTTCATTATCATATTTTTTTTCCAATTGATCATAACAGAATGTTCTATTAATAATAATTATTATTATATAATAATAATAAATTATATAAGTTACAAAGAATAATATGTATAGAAATATTTAATTTGAGCAACTCGGATAAACCATGTTTCTACAGCAGTCGCTTAAGCTTTTAAAATATGAAGAGCAATGCAGTTTCTTTTATTAAAAGTAGATATCATTGATGCACTCCAAAACACTGAGAGCATTGAAGTTTAAATGAGTTCTCAAACTGACAAATGTACACATTTCTGGCCTGATCTGATCGGAGAAGTACAGACTAGAAACGATAATGATATTGTAACGTATCGAATATCAATAACAACAATAGAAAATTAAATAAAACACTAATTGTTTTTAAAACAAAGAAATTAATTTTATTACATCAAAACTGTCCATTATAAAATATATCAATCTTGAAATTATCAAGAAGAGCAGACAGCGATGTCCTTCGGTGGTCGGGTATAAATGGATGGTGGGCGAATGGGTCCCTAAATACATAGAAGAGAGAGAAGGGTACCCTAACACGATATCGGAAGACAAGAGATAGAGTTTTACTACAACAATGTACCATATAGTATACCGACCCATAGGTACCATATTTACTTATAATTTTTATATAGTAAGGAAAATCTAATCATATAAATATACGAGGACAAAAGGGATAATTATGGTAAAGTCAATCCACGTGGTATGTTCAAGTCACATCAGATTTTTATATTTTCCTAATTGAATCGCACGATCTCTTTCAATTATTACTAAATAAATAAATACATTTTACAATATTCATTATATATTTTTCTTTAATAAGGAAAAATATTAGCTGTTGAAGGGAGATTCAACTACCATAATTCCATATATAATATAATCACTCATCTAAATATATTTTGCATTGATTTTCCAGTTGCGGACCCACATTTCCGGCCGAAGGCGCCGAAATGATCTCTCGCCGCCGGATTCTTTCCCGGTCCAGAGATGACCTTAACACGACTGAAGCCTATGCTGTCCATGAGGAAGAAGAAGACGTCTGGTACAATCGGGACAAACTTTACAAGGTGAGCACTCAAATTCTTTCATGGCCTGCATATTTCCTAATCAATGGCGTCACTTGAAAATTCCAATCCAGGATGAATAATGAATAACTCTGCACCACTCTCTATCTATCTATATACATATATATATATATACACATTATATATAATAAATTATTTATCTCTCCGAAGGCGTATAATAGTTTTTTTTCTTTAATTAATATTTCACAGCTTAGAATTAATATTCAATGTCGAATTTTACATATAAATAGGGCTTAAAGAAATTATAATAATTCTCTCAGAATTTTTAATGATGTTTAAATAACATTGATAAGCTAAGGACAGGTGATCTAATCGAGTTTTGAAATGCCTTTCTTAAAGTATAGTTATTATTATTGTCAGCTAAACATAGATATTTCTTCTTCTTCGTTTTCGTGCGTTGGCGGATTTTATGGATGGTATTTTCTCTTGGGAATAATTGTTCACTATAAACAATAGGTAGATGAAAAAAAATTAATCCCATTTAAAATTTATAAAAATAAAATTATAACCCTCTTTTTCTACTACAATCAACAATGTAATATTTATTTGAAACAATAGTAAAGACGCAAAAATAGTTTGAATGTTTAAGTGTTTAACTTACATATTTTTTAGGAACATATATTATTTATCATAGGTCGGTATAACTTATAAGTTATGATACTATTAGCTAAGATAATTAAATTATATTATACTAAAATAGACTATTACAAAAAAAAATACTAAAAAACTGTTCCAAAGTAGTTTATGTTCATATTGAAAATAAACAAATTATCAAACAGAACTAATTTAATAAATCTTCCTACATCAAACTATGGAAAATAGAGAGGGTAGACACCCTCCCCCCTGAAATAGTTTTCTAATCCCATTAACTAGCATCCAAATTTTCTAGAATTAATGAAAATAAATATCAACACACACTTCCAAAGTCAAATTTGAGGATATCAACCAAAAACACTCTAAAATAATCAAAGAAACCTGCTATTAACCTGTTATCACTATGACTTGTAGGAGCATCAATTTTCTACTTGTTCAAATTTTGCAAATTTTAGTTCTTAAAAATCCCGCATCATTTCTTCGTTTCTAAATCATTTTTAAACGTGATACGACATTCTTTTATTTTCATTACAATATCTACCATAGTTATCTGTTTGTCTGTCAAAATATTGTAGCTCGTAAACTAAATAAAACTCAAACTTGGAATTTACAAGTTATATAATAAATTATAATTTCTCCTGAAATCAAAAATTGTATTAAATTTTAACGTAGTGATTATTTTAAGGACAGTCGAATTTTTTATGATGTTCAAAATAAAAATTATTTTTAATCATTAAGTGTTATTATATATGTTATTTTCTTTCTTTTTAGTATACCATACTTAATAAATTTCAATGGAGGAATATTTAGAATGAACACTCGCATGCCCATAGCTATTTTCTATACCTTGAGCGGAATAACTAAATGGACAGTTGTCTGAATTTTAGTGAAGCCCAATTGAATATTCTCGACTTCGCTACTAGAATGAATATCGTTTTGATCCAAGTGCAAAAGGCCTATCCTAGAATAATAGAAATAAAGAAATGAATCTTGAATAGTTTGAAACAGGTATGGCCTAGTATTTGGCTCTAAAGGAAGAGATATGATTCTTGATGATGCACTTTTTTGTCATTTTAGAAAGGATCGCTCACCCCCAAAATTAAGCTTAAAGCAGTATTGCGTTGTTGAGTTTTATCACCATATTATTATAGTAAAAATAAATAAATAAATAAATAAATTGACAGATCTGGAGGATTACTTAAAGTCGGGCACTCAAAACTACTTGAACAAAAATATCACTAAGATATGATCTGAGTTTGTGGGCAGGATTTTCAGTGTTTTAGAACTTGAATAATTATGTATTTATTATTTCAACTTAACATTAAAATTTTTTAGATATCAAGATAAAGATACTTTTAATAATAATAATTAAAAATTAATCAAATAATCATCAATTTAACTATCTATTATTAATATAATCCCAGGAAATATATATATATAAAAGTAAAAGGTATACAGTTAATTATATAAATATTTTAAAACTGTTTTCCTCAAGGAAATTAAAAAATAAATAAAATACTTACGATAAATTATGAAATAAAAAAAAGGAATTGTAAAAAAGTTTGTTTTCTATAGAACTAGAACTATAACTTAATTGATCTGCGCAATGATATAATTAATTCGATTTGTTGTAAGTATATTTATTTATTTATTATCGAATATAATGTTATTTATGAACAAATTAAAAAATTGATCGTGTTCTCTTGAAAGCGTGTTGATTTCTGATCACGCCTGTTTTCTTTTTATCGTTACTTTAATAGGGATTCTCACTAAAAAAGGGATTTGGAGAAAATAAAATTGGGCTCGTGATCTATTAAATAGGAGTTAGCTTTTATAATTTGCCCCAGGTGTGGTCAGTAGATCGGCTTCGTGTGTAAACTTGACACCCACAACTCCACCTGGACTGTCTTATGACACTGAATGTCTGTTGTGCAACAATGATACCAAGTATTACGCCACTTAGTAGCCACAAACTAGAGCGGAACTGCTCAGCGTGTCTTATGCAAAGCCCACTACTTCAGCACGGGCTTAGGCTATAGATATCGCGAAAGCTTTCACCTGGACTCCGCTGTGAGGTTTACGTAATCCAAATCTATTGTCTGTCAGTAAAAATGTTTTTTTCGAGGACATATTAGGACCAGCTACACCCACAATTTGGGTGCGTGGCGAAAAATGTTATTATATAGATGAATTTTGAAAAAAACTTGGTGTGATTAAACACATCACATACCTTAACAATTCTCTTGTCCGATCTCTAATTTTATTTTTATTAAAATATATTTCCTTTTGAAAAGATGGTGATTTGTCAGTATGTCATTTTACCATACACCTAGCACACCACATACAAAATATAAGTATAAAAAATAAAATTTTTATTTAAGATAGAGAAATATATTTAATTTTAAATTTAAATATTAATAAAAATAAATAAATATATTTAAAACCTAATAGGGCAAAAAAATTGTAGTTTTTGCTTATTTTTTTCAAAATATCATAAAAATAGTTTGTAATAATAAAAAAAAAAGAAAAAGGAAAAATCCCGAAAAGGCGAAAATAAGATTTGATAAAGATATTAATTATTTAAAAAAAATGTCTCGAGTGAACCATAAGTACCTAAGTAACATATGTGTGTTTAAATAAACATATATATATATTTTTTAATCTTTACAATTAAGAAGTATAATTCTAACGTGCTTACATAAGTACAATAGGGTGGTTCTTATTTTGGGTATTTTCGAATTTTTACTCTGACAGAGGCTCAAATGATTAGAAATAAATTTAAAAAAATATCCCCCAAGTTTCAAGTCTCTGTCTCAATTTTAATCTGTGCCGCACAGCGATTAAGTTTCCCATCTAAATAATATGGGGTTTTTAGCATTGGACAATCAATTTTTTTATTCCGGCCAAAGAAATGTTTCAAAACATTTTAAACTCTGTAGACTTTGTCCTTATAATAGTAGCTATCCTTCAGAATTTTTAGCTATTATAATTTTAGAGTTACAGCTTGATAAAATAATGCTATATCTTAGTGTTAGTAAGTTATAGACTCCAAAATTATAATAGTTAAAAATCTTTGAAAATTCTGAAGGGTAGCTACTATTATAAGGATAAAGTCTACAGAGTATCAAATTTTTTGAACCATAACTTTAGCCGGAATAAAAAATTTATATTTCAATGCCAAAAATCCCATGATATTTGGAGGGGAAACTTGCATCGCTGTGCGGCACAGGTTATTAAAATTGAGATAGAGACTTGAAACTTGAGGGATATTTTTTTAATTTATTTCGAACCATATGAGCCTCTGTCAGCGTAAAAATTCGAAAATACCAAAAATAAGGACCACCCTAAAGTATACGCATCCATATTTTCTTGCACGATTACAACACTCTGTACTACATATGATAAAGTAATAATCAAAATAAAAAAGGTGTGCAATCGTTTGTGGTCAAAGTTCACTCTTTCGGTTGGGTAACAATTGGACACGGCGGGTTAGAAGCGCGTGACAGGAATGGGTCAGCAAATGCTCGGGCGAGAAACTGATATGGTCATCAATGGGAAATAGTAAAAGGCAGCCAGCCGGGCGGGTGGATGGATAATGATCTACATTAAATATATACGAGCGTTTTCTATTGTCATAAGATTTAATCAACTTTCACTTAAGCAAAATTCAAGATTCAAGTTTCATATCGATTAAGCAGTGATCTGGAAAATGTACTTTATGCCTGTGGATAGAGTACTAATAAAAACTTCTTCTTATATAAATGTTTTCATTTATCATTAGACGATAGATTTGTCATCAAATGTCATTCTTGTGTTCAGTTGGCTACCATGGTAATTGGTTATCTTCAAAAGAAATTGAAACATCAATTGTGATTATCGAGCAATCAAGAAATTGAATATCATCTTCTTTTATAAATCAAGATCTTTCTTTTTATTCTTGTATTTGTTGTCTTCCTGGTTTCAAAGATCGATAGGTACTATTTAATTTTTTGTTCTCTAATCCTCCATCTTCTGTATATTTATTTAGGAACGGTTTTTATCTCTTGTTTCTTGTCTAACTGACTGATATCTTTGACCGCTTTTTAAACAAATATGTTTTGTTGTCTGATTAAAGTAAGAGCCGAAAATGGACAAAATTCTTCAAACCCTAAACCCGCTGCACACGAGGCTTTTTCCTCTACCTGTTTTTGGGATGGGAGCTCTGGTTTGCAATTTGGAGGCCGTCGGAATCGAAATGACGTCACTGCTGGCTGGTTTTCTGGCTAGCTTGCTTGATTTAAAAGATAACAGGACGTTCTATTTTCCACCTTGGTTCTGGGATGCTTTTGAGTGGGAGCTTGCAGACAAAAAATTATTAAAACAATCTTCGTGTGGAGGTGCCTTCAGTTCAAGTTGACTTTAAGCGAAGCTTAACCAAAGGTATTCAAATCTGCCCTTAATAGTAATTAATTTGAAAAAAATCATCAATCAAATTTATTTATTTATTTTTATGATATTGATACCAGTGATTAAGACAAAATTTACCTTTAAATTCTGAAAAGAAAAAGGAAACGTCGAAGAATTTTAGGGGTCAATTGGAAGGTACTTGTGCATGTGAGTCTTGTATAATTGAAAGTTGCTGGTCGCAAAATAACTAGAGGTAAAAAGCGAGATCTAATCTTCAAAAGTCGTAGAGATAAGGAAGTTACCGAATTCGATTTCTATTTAATTAGATAGTGATTTTGCGCAAATCAGGCTCTCGGAGGAATTACTGAATATAACTCGTTAGAACAAACAACATGATCATATATGTATTATAGATATTATAATACAGGACACTTCTAATCAAGCTAGCGCGGGTTCAAGTCCGACTCGATGCAAAAATTTGACCGGCGATAATCTGATTCCTTCAGTCAAAGAAAATGGGAAACCACCCCTATGAAAAATTTCTCCAGGAAAATTACAATGGAGAGGATACTCTTCATAGTAATCGCCAACGCTCGGAATCGAGAATGGCACTTGAAGGATACAGGAAAAGAGCAGAAACTGTTTTGGGTTAATCCAACTGGGCTAGATTACTTCATATTTGATTTTAATTTTAATGAAAAGTTGAAACGATCTAGAAAGAAAATAAGAAACGAAAATTTTTTGGAATAGATCTTTTTTAATGTTCATGTTCCATTTTTCTTCAGTAAAACAGATTACATCTTTCAAATAAATTTATTCAAAGATCCTTGATATATCACTTTAGATGAAAACGTAAATGGGATGCCTCTAATTTTATTAACTATCAATATATTTAATAGTTACCCAATACAGATTCCAAAATCACGATCTGATGAGCTGCTCATCGTTGGGGAAATGTTGCTCTCGTAGAGCCTGGGAAAATAAAAATTTGACCCACTTCTCTTCGACATTGGAGCAAATATTGCATTCAATCGGAAAATAGAATAATTCACTCCGTTTAGAAATCTTTTTGAATAAATTCAATAAATCATAAATATCTAATGCATGTCTATATGACACTGCGTTATTTTTTATAAATATAATATTTACATAGAAAAATATTCCATTTTTCTTTTTATGTCTGTTTGTGGGGAAAGAGCAAAAGTACTATTTTGAAATCCATTTGACATTTATTTTGATTAATACTTAATGTTATCCATACGATATAAATCGATTTTCAATCTTATTTCGTTTAATGAATTGAATTCCAAACGCGAAATGTTATCTTGTCCTTAAATGGAGTAAATTAGCATTGGAAATGCATTCTATTCTAGAAGAAATATTAGTCAATAGGGTGATTTAGTACGATAAATGACTTCTTAAAAATTGCGATCTAATCCATTAAGTTTGTGAAAGAGAGAAAAAGTTTTATAAAGAAAACAAATTACGTTTAGTGAAGAATGTATTTATTCAATACAAAGTACCTATAGTTCGATTTAATGGAATAAAAATAAAAGCTGAGGCATACCTCGTGGGGTCGTGGGTAAGTAGGAACCGTCTATTTTTTTTTGTTGCCCTCGGGTACTACTCACCATTTTATAGGATGTAGTATTTTGTCTGAGATTTAATATAATTATCAAATTTTAAATTTCGCCATATAGAAATTATAGAATTATATTTATTTATTTACTTTTATTAGCATATTTGGATAGCTTTTTTGAATGCTTATCAATTTCAATGTATTATCTTTTTATTTATTTTTTGAGGTGAAACTTCTTTAGGGACGTATCTGTTTGATTTTTTTTTTTGTTACAATAAGGGTGAAATGATTCAATAGAGGGAAAATAATTTTTTTTAAACCCGTTAATATTTCATGACAAATAAAGTTTATTTAAAATTAGGAAATTTAAATTATTTCAATAACATCTACGGCTACAGAAGTTTCACTTCCCCCGTGAGCTTATATGGATGAGGCTCACACATATTTTTTTTATAATTTTCAAAAAACCGCAAAAATTTTTTATTTCTTTTTGAAATTTTAATTTATTTAATTCAGGTTAATAAGTTAAATGTATTTACCTTACGAGCTTATGTAGATAAAATGTAATTCAATTACACAACTATTAGAATGTTATATATTTTTTAATTCTTTGGTTATTTCTCGATATCTCAAAATTATAAACAATTAAAAATATATTATTTATTAGGGTTGATTCTAGAGAGTTTATCCCGAGGGGTGAACCGCGACCTAAAATTGTGTACACCTACTTCCACTTCCACTTTCATTTCCAATTAGAAGACAAAAGATGACAATAGATTATCTAATGAATTCCAAAGTAATTCCAAATACGGTGTACACCTAATTCCAATCACGGTTCACCCCTCGGCTTATCCTATATATATATATATATATTCAATAAGTTTAAGGAACCTTGTTTGTCAATTAAAGATTTAGTAATAAATATGTTTACAATCAATATATTACAATAAATAATTAAAAATGAATGGATATTTTACTATAATCAACACTCAGAGAGTCTTGATTTCATATTTAAGCAAAATCTCTTCTCCAGGAAAGCAAATAAGATTTTAATTAAATCGAAATATTTCAAAATTAAAAGATTCATGCTCTATACACAATACATATGACCTATTGAGATAATCGAAACATTATATTAATTATGCTCTTCTCGAAGAGAAATCCGATAGTTTAACAAAAACTAGTTTTTTTTACATAAAGACCACAATAAATTAACAAAAATTGATAGCCACGTAATCCATGTGTGTAAGTCTTTTGGCACAATTAAAAGTCATCCAACTTGTCGATGACCTTTTGGAGGCATCAGTGAAATCTTTACCGGCTTGCACAATCGATACCCAGGACAAATTCTCACCTAAACAAATTGCAATATCATCTTCTTTGTAAGAAAGAGAAGGCATTTCAAAAGATCCAAAAGCTTCTGGACGAAAAACCAAAAAAATTGGTATTTTTCTTCTCGGTTGAATGCAAACATATAATGCAACAATAAATCATCTATATTTTATAGTAGGTATATAATTTTAAATAAAAAAAAAATAATAATAATAAATAAATAAATAAAAACAAATTTCAAATCTTAATGAATTTCAAAGATAGTCGATTCATTCTATTAAATTTAATATTAGAAAAATAAAATAAAAACACCACATTAAAAAAAAATTATTATATTTATAAAGCAGAGAAAACCTCAATAACGTTATTTGTGCTAGTTGCTGGCTGGCTGATATGAAAAAACTGCTCTAATATCTTACAATAGGGCACGCGAAGTTTTTTTTTTTATTCTCTAATAAAACTTTAATCGAATATTTGTTTATTTTTATATAATTTTTTGGTTTTCATCCCTTAAATATAGGGATGGTGGGAAGTTTGCTTCAGTCAAAGCATAACATATTGTTTCTCTTACTGGCAATAAAAATTATAATATCAGGTGGGATGAATATTTCCCAACGCCCCCGAAAAGGTTAAGGCCTAAGTTTCTTTATCGGTTTTGGATGCTATAGTCCATTTATTTAGTATGTATGTATTATGTTAATTTTAATCTTGTGTTGTCACTTTTTGTGGATGAGGCGGTTTTTATTCTGTAGAGGTATCAACTTGACGATGATGGAGCAATGACGCTACGCCCTACTCACACTGCATAAGTTTTAAAAAAGATGCAAAATATGCATTCATTAAAAAAAAGAAAGAATTTAATATCTTCTGAAAATCAAACATATCTAATAAGAAGCTTAAAATGGTATTTAAATTTTTTCTTTTTTAAAGTAATTAATATTTTGGTGATTATGGAGCCGGTGATGATGTAGTGATTTTGAAAAATACCATCTCTTTGTAAAAATTCAAGAAACTCACTTGATTTTTATTATTAATAAATTATTATGTTTAGACTGGTCCAGTCAAAAGAACTGCCAAATCTCGAAAAATCTGATAATAAATATAAATTATGTTTTTTAAATTTAAAAGACTGAGAAACTTCTAAATTTTTTATTCCAATTATTTTAGTAATAATTTTGTTTTAAAAAGTGATATTAATCGTTGATGCTTTTTCTTTCCTTGAGCTGCTCTGATTTATTTATATATACCCTCGTATAATAAATTTTAAATAGAAAACATAATTCAATCTTGAAGCATTTCGGGGGTGAAAAAGCTGAATTTCGAGGTCAAATGTTTGACATACCTATTCTAAACTATCTCATAAAATTGAAAATATTTCCATTTTAGTTGTTTTTATGAAATTATCCGAAAGTGAGGTTACACAAGAAATCCTTGAAATTTTCAAATCTACTTTAAAATTAGATAAATTTTGAAATTTTCATTTAAACGTTAATAAATTTTTCAAATGAGTCTCATATACCTACCCGATTCAAATTTGACCCTGAAGAAAAAAAAATTATTTGATATTTCTGAGGTGGGGTCAATTTTGAAAAATCATAGCAAGATATTTTATTGGTTCCAATATGCATGAGCAATATACCACCCATACGGCACACTAATTTGAATACCTAATTAGGAAACAAATCACATAAGAGAAAATCCTGTTCATGGTACAACAAGACAATCCGGAAGGATACGAAAACAAGGCTACACAAATGATCTAGGTGCTTAATCCTGAACTTAAGCTGGCCTTGATAATAGAACATTAAATATTAAGTAAAGGTGAAAGACCACGATATTTTTTTTAATTTCATAATTAAGGGCACGGAAGACCAAATGCATCACTGCTAAAAATAATGTTCCTTTTTAAATAAAATTAAAGATATTGTTCTCTTCTTAATCTGAGATGTTTTCAACAATTTTATTAACATGTCAGAAAGGCAGTCTTGGTTATACATATTTGGTGGACCCCCAGAAGGCTAAAAATGCAAAAACTAACCACCCAAAATGGGGGGAAGGTCAAAAATGAAAATTCTAGCCATTTCTTCCAAACTCCAAAATTTTGTATACATAATGGTGAGGCTCCAAAAAAGGCTAGAAATGCAAAAACTAACCATCCAGAGTGAGGGAGGGTCAAAAAATGAAAATCTAGGCCCTTGTACCAAACTTAACTTAGTTTTTGCATTTCTTGCCTTCTGGGGGTCCAGAGAATATGTATACAAAATTTGGTTGAGTTTGGTCGAAAGGGCTAGAATTTTCATTTTTGACCCCTCCTCCACATTTTGGGTGGTTATTTAAAAAAATTTAAACGAAAATGTCAAAAATTACATCCTCTACAATTTTACTTCTAATGGAATTTGCCGTAGAAGAAACAGTTTAGGAGTTATCAATGAGGTGATTTTACAGTTTTTTGATATCTTCAGGGGTCGATTACCCCTAAATACGACTCGATTTGGCGAGTAAGAATTTGACTTTCGGGGTATGTGCTGATCACACTACAATATGGGATATGTTATTTGAGTTTTGAAATCATCTTCCAAAATTGTCAGTAACTCTCGGTCTATAATTATTGAAAAGATCAAAAAATAAGCAAATTGATTCTATTTATTAAAATCGAATCTACTACCATCGGCAATTAAACCTTTTAGTTCGTAGATAATACTTTTCCTGTTCATACATGAGAACAAAATCATTTTCAAATTTAAGTCTCGTTACAAGCATTACTTTTCGAATAATCTTTCAATATATGTATTTGTAAAAAAGTATAATTTATTTTTTAAATTTTGCAAACACTATACCAAATAGACTGTATTAAATTGGTAGACTAAAATCGTGTCAATCATTAGGATATTTTTGACTGCTAACTAAACCAACTAACCGTCAGATAGATAGGAATGCAATCACCTAAAGATAGTACTAAAATTTGTCTCTATTTGATGGCAATTTTAAATTCAAGTTAACTTCCAGCCAAGTTTAGCCGAAAGTACGAACCGGCCCTTTATATGATAGATATAAAAATATCAATTAATCTTTGTATATATATTTAAAAATTTTCTTAATTTTCTTAAAAATAAACTATTAGGAACATTTTTTTATTCCAAAAAAACTTTAAGGTATGTTAGTAATAAAATAATCTAGGTAAGATTTTTCTCCGCATCACTAAACATTAATTAAAATTTTCAAAAAGCAAAGAAATTAATTTCCAAATAGTGATTGAAAAAAAGAAGTATTTTATAATATCTATTCATGTTTGTTTCAATACCATTTTACGCCAAATGGAAAAGAAGGAGAGCAGTGGAGCGGTCCATCTGAAAAAGCTTCCAAAATGAGAATGAAGATGAAAAAAAAATAATGAAACGAAACAAGGAATCCTCAAATTAAAGAGGAAAGTAAAAAAAAGACATTTAAAGTGGTGTTTAAATCGAAACATTTGGTTTTTGAAGAAATATATTTCATCGGAAAAAATTTCAAATTCCTATTTTCAATTTATTTTACTCTCATTGAATGGATACTGAAAAAATATTTAAACATTTATAATAAAAAATAAATACAATTTTCTTTTCACATCACAATTATTTATACAATTTAAGAATTTCTCATACGATATGAAAATTTGCTAGATTCTGAATCCATGAATTATAAACACTTCCAAACGTTTCTAGAAATAAAATGATCATCAGCTTATACTAGGAACTATTTTTTCGACGCGTCGCTGTAGCAGAGACTATCTCGGATGATTATTAGAGACAAAGCGAAGGCTTGCCTAGCTAACATAGCAGAGGGTGAGAGAAGCATCACCAGACACAATCATGTTCAAACCTGTCGTTGTTTGCCAGTAGCAGCAACAGTCTGGTCATTTGATTGTTGTTACAGCTCGTATCACGGGAGCCCCTGCCACTTAGACAACAAAATTGGCAGATCAGGTAAGGGTATGCCTACCCTGTACAAAAAAGATGCAAGCCATTTCTTCATTTTTACATTATCCTTAAAAAAGCCTAGCTTAAAGAAAATAACTTATAGAAGATAGCTTAAAGAATAAAACCGTTGCATTTCCAGAGAAGATAGAGGGCCTCAACTCCCACTATCTACGTTTAGGCCTTACCAATCAATTTCAAATATTCGCAGACTACCGGAATTGGAAAATGTTTAAGTCTGAACAGCACCCAATGTCTGAAGAGTCTGAAGAGGGTCACCTATCTCAGAACAAACATGTCGCATAACTTCAGTGATCCTTGGGGAATTGGTGCTATGAGCATGCCAAGATCGTGTACTAATTTTAATAATAAATTATAATTAAATGTTTAATTTTTGTAAAATTTATTATTCCTTAATGATACAATATTTTAGTAAGGAAACCTTACAAATAATCCTGAACACAAAAATTATTATTTCATGCTTATTTTCTAAAAAATTAATCTATTTTCTTAGTTAATAATATGTCCTTTTAACTATCAGCATGTTTTTAAATCGAAAAAAATAAACTGATGGGGCCATCCATATAACTTTACCATACACGTGACCCCTCTCTTATATTTAATATTTCATTAAATAGTCTACAATAATTTGATTTTACTTGGTAATATAAATATGTTACAAACCCGATATTTTACAGGCTATATGTATTCATTCTCGCAAATCAAAAATTGTATTAAAATTTTGAGCAAATTATTTTGTAAGGTTCGAATTTTTTGTATGGTCGAAAATAAAAAAAAATCTAAATTCTTTATCATAGATAGTTTGATATCCCTGTAAAAAAATTCTTCATGTAAAATTAGATTTAATTTTTTTTCAATTTATTTCAATTTAAAATGACAGGGGAATGAAAGTGGACGAATTTGAGTGATTATCATATTTGTCGACGTTTAAAAAGGGCTTAACTTAAAATAATGAAAAATTTATCATTCTCCCTTAATAAACGACTATTAATAACCAATTTGATATCATAAATATTTTGAAAGTTATAATGTACGGAACACACTCAACGCCCGACTCGCACTTGGCCGACTTATTACACCCAACGGAATTTTCAAACCTATGAACATAAAAAATTATGAAAAAATTCTACCCATAAATCCATTCTCTCCTAATCAACAAGTAATGATGCTAATCTGACATACGGACAGTTAGAGCAACATTGTTATCAATACTATAATACGGTTCTGTTTTCCTTTTGATCGGTGCCCTAAAAAACCAACGCTAACTATTACATAGACTAGGAACTAAAATATGTAAAACCCGAAGTAATTAAGAAAAATACATTTTGCCATCTATTAGAAGTAAGGTAAACTATCGGGTGTTTTTTTTAGAGGTATAGAACTTCGAATTGAAATAAAACACAAGAAAATCGTTTTAATGTCCATCAATTTGGCTTTATTGGAAGGATAATTTTATGCCATTAATGTTTAAATATGATTTCGGGCATGTGGCCGCCGCGGCTGGCTCGAATAAATCCAATTCTACAGGTCCAATTTTCAACCACTTTTTCGAGCATATGGGGCCGTATGTTGGCAATAACGCCACGAATGTTGGCTTCCAAGTCCCCTAACGTTTCTGGTTTGTTGGCATGTCTGGTTTGTTACATCCACAAAAACTGACTGTTTGGTGTGCTCTATGGGCTGGTGGAGTCATTGGGCCATACTTCTTCCGAAATAATGCTGGAGAGTCAGTTACCGTTAATGGAGACCGGTATAGAGCCATGATAACCGACTATTTTGTTCCCGAATTGGATGGCATGAATGTGGATGAGTTGTGGTTCCAACAAGACGGCGCTACATGCCACACAGCGCACGTCACAATCGATTTATTGAAGGAAACATTCGATGAGCGCATAATTTCGCGGAATGGACCTGTCAATTGGCCACCAAGATCGTGTGATTTGACACCATTGGATTATTTTCTTTGGGGATATGTGAAGTCGCTCGTCTACGCCAACAAACCAGAAACGTTAGGGGACTTGGAAGCCAACATTCGTGGCGTTATTGCCAACATACGGCCCCATATGCTCGAAAAAGTGGTTGAAAATTGGACCTGTAGAATTGGATTTATTCGAGCCAGCCGCGGCGGCCACATGCCCGAAATCATATTTAAACATTAATGGCATAAAATTATCCTTCCAATAAAGCCAAATTGATGGACATTAAAACGATTTTCTTGTGTTTTATTTCAATTCGAAGTTCTATACCTCTAAAAAAAACACCCGATAATTTTAATAATATAAAAATATTTATTACAAAAATATTTAAAGAAGAAATACTTAGACAAGGTAAAAAAATATTTAAGAATCTTGTGATGATCTAAAGAAAAAAATCTTGATTAGAATTTTTATTTAAGAATCTTCTATATATATGTTTCTAGGCTGCTTCACTAGGCTATTTCGATTTGTCTATACGTTCAGCGGGTCTTAATTTATTTGATTTAAGAAATCAAATTTGCTATGTTTTGGGAGAAAATTAAAATTGTATAGGTAAATATCTTTTAGATTTGTTAATTTTATTTATATCTTATTTAATCCTTTCCTATACCTAAGTATAACTTATGTAGGAAAAAAACTGATGTGACCATCCTTATGACTTTACTATACGCCTGGCCCCTCTCTTAATATTTAATAAAATCAATGGGGGGGTCAGATAGGCTAAGCGGTAGCATGACAGCGAGCTAACCAGGGGACCCGGGTTCGAATCCGACTCGAGGCATCCAGCTAAAATCTGACCCCGGGGGTAGAGACAAATTTAAAAAAAAAAATATAACTAGTATCGTAATTAGGCTTATGGCTAGAAAGGCCGAAAAGCCAAATAAAAAAAAAAAAAAAAAAAATCAATTATAATCATTTAGGGGTGTAGGGTCAAAAATGAAAATCTAGCCCTTTGGGCCAAACACAATCAAATATTCCATACATAATCAGTGGGATCCCAGAAGTCTTTAAGTGCAAAAACTAAAGACCAAGGGCTTAGATTTTCATTTTTTGACTCTACAGCCCTAAACCTCACCTAATTTTGACCCCCCCTCCAAAAAAAATAAGTATCTTTACTTCATTATAAGTTCATTTTATAGTATATTTATTTTTCTTGTTTTTTTTTATTTTGAAAATCTTATAATTTTAATTTTTAAACCCTCCCCCCTCCCAAATTTTAGGTTCGATTTTAACCAAAATCTAATCATCTCTTAATCTGAACGCATCAAAACTACATCTGAAATTTCGTTTTGATATTCACACTAGTTTTTGGGCTAGTGTGTCCACTAAAATTTGGTAACGCACGCACATTTTTACAAATCAGTTATTATCTCGAAAAATATAAATAATTTTTTCCATATTCATTTATTAGGGCTTTTTTGTAGACCGAAATGCCATGGTTTCGCCCAATTTCTTTTGTCAGCCGTTTTTGAGATATTTCGAAAAAAAGGAGCAAAAAACACTTTTTCCATGCACCTTTACAATAACTAGCCATACCCTGTTTGGTAAAGTTAAAAAAAACTGATAATAGAAAATAAATGGTGCCATGACCAAGAAAATTTCAACCATAAGATTAAATATGACATATACATATTATGTCGATACCTAAAATGATCATTTCTAAATCTAATACCTCTTCTTATTTTAACATTAACTTCATTTGAATTTGAAATCGTTTTGTAATTGAAAAACATTACTTTTTCCCTTTCTCTTATATAATATGTGTATTTTGGAAGTGCTACAAATACAATAGAATTTCCCAGAGGGAATTTGTCCATTTGAATTTCCAGTTCCCGATTTCGTCAATTCAGATGAAGTAATAAATGGTATTTGTACTTGTTTTAAGTTAAATCCAGCGAGAGGTAATTAATTATTAACTCATTCGTTTTACTAACGACGTTGCCCTTTGGTTTACTATTTACTTTTCAACTTTTTGATTATTAATGTGAATTAACCTTTCCTTAAATTAAAATCCTTCACATTAAAGGAGGTTTTAATGAAGTTTTGACTACACAATAATAACGCATTAGTTTTTTCGAAATGACATTGTCACTTGTCCTGAATGATCAAGGTGATGCATTTATGTCGTTATCAATTTGGTGAATACATTAAAACAAACAGTAGATTGACAGTTGAAAGAAAGCGATTAAAAAATATACTAATATTTGATTCAAGATAATCTCAAGGTTTGTCGCCAAGCCATTTGTGTAGGTAATATTTATGGAAGTGGTTCAATTTGAATGTTAAAAAAAATATATTATTTATATAATTCTCCATTTAACGGGACTACAAGGTGAAATCATTTGGAATTTCTGAAAAATTTTAAAATAATATCTTGATATTGGTCATTATCAATACAAGTTTCTTTGAATGTAGAAAGTATTCGCGACATGTATATCTTTGTAATAAAAATTTTGGCGGTCACAATGAATTGATAGTTTTTAAAGTTTTTTTTGTTTTGTTTATGTTTAGACTATCCATTATGTAAATTGAAAATTAATTCAAATTTAAAATTAAACACACTCCTTTTTAATGTTTACCGTCTCCTGTCTAAAGCTGAGAGGCTGTGACCTATATATCCATAATCGTATAACGTTTGTAAATTGTTTTTCTAGCCAAATTAGTTCTCAATATAGGTATGGTATATAATCATATTGTGAATAGAAAAGTCATAAATACGTTTTCTAAAATTTATAGTAGGGGGAAACTGTCCAGGTGCTAACTTACTTATTATAATATATTAGTAAGGGATGAACCGCGACCTATCGTGTACACCTACTTCCACTTTCACTTTCATTTCCAAGAGGAAAACAATAGATGAATGTGCATTATCTAATGAATTCCAAAATAATTCCAAATAATTCCAAAAACGGTGTACACCTAATTACAATCGCGGTTCACCCCTCGATATTAGTATTCACTCTATATTTATTTTTTAAAAGGAATGTTAGGGAATTGGATAAATCAAAACACAGAGATTTTATTAAGTGGGCCAGTTTCATCAATTTATTTTGACTTTCTCACTGGCTCATTTTATCACTCTTTGTCAAAAACAGCTTTTCTATAAGACAAAACATCATATTATATTCATTGATCTATCTTTGGCACATTCTTGGCTCACAATAATTTTGAAAATCACTTTTCTCTTGAACAAAGTCGTTTCCAAAATTATTGTGAGCCAAGAATGTGCTAAAGAAAGATCAATGAATATAATATGATGTTTTGTCTTATAGACTGCTTTTGACAAAGAGATAAAATGAGCCACTGAGGAAGTCAAAAGAAATTGACAAAACGTCTGTCCCAGTTAATTAAAACTCTGTGTTTTGATTTATCCAATTCCTGCTAATCCTTTTATAAAATAGAATATAGATACGAGTGATGCAATTCTATTTTCAATCTTTTATTGAAAGGTTTTCTCTTTACAACTTTTGAACTGTCGTTTCGGCGATCTTCCCTCCTTCTTCAGGGTTCAAAGGAAGAAAGCATTTAATATTTTTCCTTTTTGTCTCCTTTTTCAATGCTCGTTGGTTTTAAGAAAACATTTTTAGTCTTTACATCATCATTAGAATATGAGTATTATTTAAAATTTATTAAAACGAAAAAATCTTCAATATCATATAAAACTCAAGTAGTACTTATTTCTCAATTGGGTTTTTGAAATAAATCTAATAAATTAAAGGTACAAAAAGTCGTGATATCTTTGGTAAAACATCAAGTTTTCTCCAAAAGAATTGTCGCATTTTTTTTCATCTGGTCTACCGATCATCCGATTATTACTTTACCATACAGGGTATGGTAATAGTGCATGAAAAAAGTGGTTTTTTCCTTCTTTTTTTCAAAATATCTCAAAAACGGCTGAAACTATATCGATTAAAAAAATTGAGCGAAACCATGGCATTTCGGTCTACAAAAAAAGCTCTAATAAATGAACATCGAAAAAATTATATTTTCCGAGATAATAATTGTTTTGTCAAAATGTCTGTTAGTTAGGTCTGTGCGTTACCAAATTTTTGTGGACAAGCTAGCTCAAAAACTAGTGTGAATATCGAAACCAAATTTCACACCTAGTTTTGGTTCATTGAGATTAAGAGCTTTAGATTTTGGTGCATATCGACCCAAAATTAAGGAGGGGTGGAAGGGGGGAATTAAAAATCTAGGTCGTTTGAGCAAACTTAACCAAATTTTATATACATAATCAGTGGACCCCCAGAAGTCTAAAAATGCAAAATCTAACCGCCCAAAATAGGGGGGGGGTGGAGAGGTCAAAAAATGAAAATCTTGGCCATTTACCAAACTCAACCAAATTTTGTATACATAATCAGTGGTTCCCCAGGAGTCTAAAAATGCAAAAACTAACCCCCCCTCTCCCCTACATGATTATAAATAATTTTATTAAATATTAAATATAAGTGAAGGGCCAGGTTGTGGATGGCCACATCAGAACACATCAGCTTATTTTTGTATTATTCTTGGTTTGAATTTTATTTCATTATTGAAGAAAAATACTACTCGAAACGTTGGCATAATATCTAATTTAGAATTGATTTTTTTTTTATTAATGTAAAATGTCTTCTGCGTTTTTTTCTGCAATATAAGTTGTCAATGAATGATTAATGAATCGGAGAAATATTCTGTTTAATATTAATTTACTTAAGAAACCTACTTTGGATTGTTCAAATAATGTCAAAATGTATTTTATTGAGTAAACTAGGATTAAGTAAAGTCAAGAAAAATAAGAGAAAAAGAAAAAAATAATAATGATGTGAACCAATCGGCATTTCATTGAAATAGTGAAGATATTTTTTTGATTTATCGAGTGATGATGCGTTAAATTACAAAATTGTCGAACAAAAATTAGCGAAGCGTCAAATGATATTAAGAACCGCGTGATTTATCTTCTTTTTATCAAGTATAATTAAAAATTCTTCACATACAATACATTAAGTCAATTGTTTTCCAATTATCAATTCAATCCTGAAAAGTTCAAAAGGTCGGAAGCCGTACCTCTAGCCAAGGCTTTAGCATGTTCAAGGCCTAATCACTCAAGTTCTAGAAAACTACTCTTGATTATAATATATGGATCACATTTTTTAAATGCCCCAGGATATTCTATGATGTTAAAAAATATGTTACCTCTGGATGAGAAAAATATTGAATTTATAATATAATGTTCTATTGTATTATTTTAAGAAATAAATTCAATTCTATTATATAAATGGAAGAAAAGTATTTTTCAAGACCCGGTATGCTCTTTGAAAATTTTGGTGATTTTGCAATTTTCTACTGAGAAAAATTAGAAAGCTGAAACTTAATACAAAGTCGGTACGTGCCAAATTTCGACTCTTTAACTACAGAGAATCAAGAACTTCCCATATAATTTTTTTTTCTCATTTTATGCATTTCTCTTTTGAACCTTCTGAAAATAGAGATCCTAAAATCTAATCAACTCTTCGAAATGGGAATTCAAACATCTTGGCACCAGAAAAATCTTTCTATAAGATTCTTTTTTATGATTCTAGTAATTTAAGAAAAAAAGATATATAAAAATTTAAGAAAGAAAAATAAATTAAAAATTTGTGAATTCAATTAGCGCAACGAGCCTAAAACAACACGTAATTTGGTTTTGGTGAACAACTTTTTCTGTCTTTATTAAATATAAAATATTTTGGAAAATTAAACATAAATAAATATTTAAGCAAATCATGACACTGCTACCAATAATCTTCAAATAATAATAAAACATTCATCATACAGCGTTTTTCTAATACATGATAGTAAGTTCATCAAAGGGTCAGATTTAGATTCTTTTTCGAAAATTACAAAAAATTAAAAAAAATTCTGTACCTACCTACATAATTTTAATATTATTTGAAGATATTCTAAAAAATGTATGCCATTGTCAAGATTTACTAAAATATTTTTATTTAATTGGTTAAAATAATTTTCTTGTTTCATTGTTTCCAAAAAAGTTTAATATTATTTTAAACGAATCTACAGATTATTTTTGTTTCTTAAATTGATGTGTAGATACACAAATCGAACATTTTGTTACGGGCGCGTTCATAGTTCAATGATGCCATCATCGATAATCCTTTCAATGTATCATCATCATTAGCATTAAGCATCAACAAAAGGGGCGCAACCTCTTCACCGAGATTCTATTAATATATTTACATTCAGTTAGAAAATAGAAACATAACTCATGAATGGAAAATGAAATACAGGTCGTAATACATATTCAATTATTAAATTTTTATTCAAAACGTTATGGCGTATAAATTAGTAAAAGGGAAAGTATTATATATGCATACACACATTTGCTAATACATATATCATTAAAAAAACGCTTTGTATTGGAATGTCATATGTGGGAGGAAGCAAAGGAACGGTTTGAAGAATACAGACATCGAAGGTGAATAGTGTTAAAGATATTATTTTGAGATCGCTATTTAAGTTAAAGTTTAGATTAGAATTATTTATGCAAGAAGAATGTAGAAGGAATTTTACACATTCAGATAAATAGAAATAGGTTGAAGAGTAAAAAGTGTGAACATTGAAAATCTGAGACTAACGCCTTCACATGTTGGACGATTCAGAATAAATTTAATTAATATTCATTAAATGAAATATTCAATTCAGTAGTTGTATTTGTGTCTGTTTTTTTCATCATATAATAGTTATTTATTGTACTAGTGAATATAGTGAGATTGTATCTACGCGGAAAACATTTATTCAACGAGTCGTTAGTCGAATGTCGATAAGTTTTCCGAATGGATAAAATCTCACTATATTCGCCAATACAATACAAATTTTTTCCAACGGCTTCCAGAGAAGTGAATGAAACTTGAAGAAGAAATTTACCATGCATAAAAATACGTATAGTAAAAAAAAATTAAGAATAAGAATAGAAGAGGGCATTTTTGAAAACGAAATTGGAGACTTTAACGCCTGCACAGGTTCAATAATTCAGAATAAATTTAATTAAATTGAAGAAAATGGATAAGATTATAGATAAATGGAATATTAAATTTAGTAGTAGAAAAGTATGTACATTTCAGAATATGTTCCTTCTAGAAAAAAAAGATAATAAACAAATGAAAATACAAAATTGTCAATTATTGCGACGTTCCGACTTCTTGTTTCATAAAGATAAACCTGCTGGGAGGAATTTATCATAAAATATTAAGTATGTCAAGACAAACTTAGCTTTTATTTTAAAATAATATATTCTACTGTCTCTTCTTTCCTGTCAACAAATAAACAAGCCAAACCTTAATTGGCGACTTTCAAAATATTTTTTTATATTTTAAAATTAGAAAATTAGAAATGTTTTTACAAAAATAAACTACAAAAATGTAAATTAACTTAGAGATATATCTCAAAAAAGTTCTTCGAAACAGGTGTTTTTTCCCACAAAATTCGACAAAATTGCAACATTCGAATAAATGTGTTGTCGGGTTTTGGAAAAAACACCTGTTTTGAAGACCTTTTTTGAGAATATCTCTAAGTTCATTTTCATTAATGTATTTTTTTAATATTTCTAATTTTCTAATTATAAAATAAATAAAAAAATATATATTTTGAAAGACGCCAATTAAAATTTGTCTTGTTTATTTTTGTTAAAAATTATGACAAGTGTAAGACCGATTTGTTCGCTGAAACCTCCATATAAAGTCTTCAAAATTAACTCAAAATCCAACACTCCGACCGTTTGATAGAAATTTAAAAAAAAAATTGTGTTCATTATATGAAATTTTTAATCTTCAATAAGTGAATTTAAACAAATAAATGCACCTAGACTAAGATCATCATCAATCTCGACGTTTCGCTTTTAATCAAAGCTTTCTCAGACTCTGTTCTGAAATAAACAATTAAGGTGTTATTTCTGACCAAGCTAATACTTTTCAACATTAACATAACTTTTACGGTGGATTTACAGTTTTAAATGCTTTCTCTCATAATTGTAAAAAACACCCAATTAAACAAAAAGACCTTTCAGGACTATTACATTTTCTATTGAATGAAATATTAAAAATATTCAATTTTAAAACATAGAGGACTCCAGTATTTTTAAATACCTACTATAATACAATATATAAATATAACATTTAAATCAAAACATTAAAAATTCAGGTTAATTTTTTACCTAGGTAAAGATGTTTTTTTGTAAATCAATCAACATTTTTATTATTATTCATAAAATGATAAATTTTGATGTGGAAATTGGAGACTATGGAGGACAGGCTTAAATGAAATTTTAAGAGGAACTATATTTCAAATTGTTATTTATTTTGAAAAAGAAATGTTAAAAATGAATAACACCCTTCAAAACCGCCTATTTACAAACTTAAGCATCTCTATTAATTCTAATAGATAAAAATCATTTCGAATAGGTATTAATTTTATAAACGCTTCAAGGTATTATTTACATATTTTGCGGGTTTTCCTTTCTCTTTACTTACTTTCTTGTTTTGGTTGTCTTATTTTATTTTTTTACCATTTATTGATCTACATATTATAGTTATTATTTATAACTGTATAGAATGAAATATTTTTTAACGCCTTATGCGTGTACTTCATGTCCTTGACGATGTAACTAAGTGGTACTTTTAGAATGATGGAAAAAGAAAAGAAATTAAATTATCTAAATAGAAAGAGAGACGATGATGAAGAAGTAAAAAAGACGAGATCTAATTAAGAGAAAAAATTAAAAAAGGTCCACTGATTTGCTATGCCAATCAGGATGAAAACCTACGAAATCCACGGACCAAAATCCTTGACTTCAAGTCCAAATGCAATTATTGGTTTCTTTCTACGTCATCTCATTTCGCTTTATATTTTAGTATATTCATTAAAAGCAAATGTGGAAATCGTTGGTGATTGGATGGCAAAAAGAATGTCGTCCACACCTCGTTATTAATTTATTCATCCATTAGGCTATCATCGGATTAAATTATTTTTTATTTATATCAATTAATAAATCCATGAATAATTTTCCTTCAGAGTATATTATTTAATGCTGAGATTTATTTATGTGTTCTTTATATGATAAACAAAATATTTATTAAAGACATATAAAAAATTTTATTTTCAATTTTACTTTCATTTTCACGATAGTAAGCGAAAGTAATTTTATGCTATCTTAAAAAAATCGAATTTGTATTTTCATCGGAAAAATACATTTTGAGGCTGAGTGAATAGGTATAATCACATTGATTCGACTGGTCTTAGTACCTAAAATGCATGTATCAAGAAATGTTTAAATTCAAATTGTTCTAAAAATTAAAATAGGTAATTGAAATAATAGTAATATTAAATACAAATAAAATATATTTTTGATTATCATAGATTTTACATTTATACTATATATTCTATAAACTTATCAATGAGGGAGGGGCAGGTCTCCTGGACTCCCTGGGTAAGTTTCTGGGTATTATTAATGATATCTCTACAAACGAGAAATCTCAGAGGAAATAAAATTTGATATTTCGGTGTCGGTTAAGACTTTATTATTTTTCAGGTTTTTGAAAAAAACAAATTTTTGGAAAATATCAATGTCTAATTCTTATTTATATAATAAAAGTTAATAGCATTCTATCATTTTCAAAACATCATTTTTTGCTTCTAAGCCTATGTGTCTGGTTTTGTGATCCCTAAGCGGCCGTCTATAAATTACGTCACACAGTAAGGAGGTAGGGATCATCTCAGATTTGTGACAAAATGTGACAGGGGGGCCCGGGGATCTTAAAAATTGTGATGTCATAAAAGACAAATTAAAATTTTTAAAAATTAAACTTAAAATATATTAAATCCCTTTATTTGAGTTCAATTTATAAAAATAAATCTACAATTATTAAACTATAGGGTATAAAAGTGATAGTGTGACGTCACAATACAGCGGGCTCAATGAAAAATGTGACACAGGAGGAGAGGGGTTTAAAAATCTTGAAATTCGTGTGACGTAATTTATGGACGTGCCCTAAGATATATACTTCAATGAACGAAGTTCATAGTAAGTTACATCTGCTGCTAAAATGTTCAACCATTCTATCTTCATGATTTCCAAATGAAGAAATGTAGAAAACCAGGGAAAATAGACTCGTTGAATAAGCTAAAATTTAGTTCTAAAAATTTGTATTAATGGGGCAAATTTCAAGCTTAAACCTTTCACAAACAAAATACTACCAAATTATCAACATTTTCAAACAGCGTACCAAGTTTTAAAAAGTTAATTTTTTAATTATGCTAATAAAGAAAAGATACGTTTCTTATACATTCATGTGAAAATAAAAAAAGAATAGATAAGAAATGGAGAATAAGTAGCTTAATTGGGTTTTCATAACCACTAGGTTCTCACGTGAGTTAATTCAAATGCAGTAATAAGATATCGAAGATATCGATAGGTCTTTTCCAGAAAGACAACTTAAAAAAAATGGTAAATAAAAAAACCGGGATCCCCAACTAGGAGGTCTCAAGTCAACAAAGCGATTCTTCGCCCAATTACGGTCTTAAAAAATTGTCCATTAAAAGAAGGGTGATTTTTTTTCTTTGCTCGATCAAGGGTACCTATTGATCCTTAACGCCTTGTTCAACTCTCCCCAAGGTTTCTTCTACGCGCTGATGAACCGGATTTCACTGTCTCTTGCTCGTACTTGACATTTTATTCGGCTAAGTCCTTCGACTGGCATCTTCTTCAATTTGCATTTCAATTCCATGTTTTATATTAACTAACACACAGATGTCTTTGTGCCTGTTGGTGTGTTTGTAGCATTTGAATACCGTAAGCGTTGCTATTTGATGACATATGGATATTCAGGGATCGAAATATAGATTAGTCTAATCTCATTTACATCAAATACAATACAAATAAGTTTGGAATGTATGAGCCGGACCAGTATTTAAATTTTAATATATTTCAACATATCTGAATTACACTAAGCAAGTTTTCACTCAAGTTGACTTACACCCTAAGATTGAAAACTTGAAAAGTTTAATTTAAATACCTCGAAGACTAGGTAGTGAACAAATACCCCATATATCTTATTATATTTATGAATGGTCTTTTTTCTTTAATATATTTATTTATTCACAATGTATACAAACATAGGATCTTAGGTCCCACCTAGTGTTTATACAACAATTTAGCTACAATATTTTATAAAGTTGTCAAAAGAGTATACCAATATAAAAATTTTGAATGGGGAAAAATTAGAGAAAGATTAGAAGACATAAAGAAAAGTGTCTTGAGCACCGAGCGATGCTCGGTAACTTTTTGCCTCTAAATAGCTTAAGTTTCAAATTTCAAGGCTCTGCGACTTACCGAAGACGAGATATGAACGATTAAAATATTTATTTTGCAACATGACTAATTTACACCCCCTTCCTTTATTTCAATCGGATTAAAATTTATACACGACTAATATTATAACACATGAGACTTGATAAGTACACCAATTTTTAACGAAATCGTTAGAGACGTTTTCGAGAACCCGATTCTATATATATATATATATATATATATATATATATATATATATATATATATATATATATATATATATATATATACAAGAATTGCTCGTTTAATATAATAAAGAAAATAAGAGTAAGTGAGTATCAGTTATTAGAGATCTATATATTTTTTAAATTGAAAGTTTCTTTTTGCTGAGAGTATCCTATTTTTATAAATTAAAGGAGATAATGAAAAGAGTTAGCGTCGGCTGCAAATTTTACTAAAAACTTTGGTACCTATTTATAACGAGACCATGAAGTTTTGACTTTGCCCCTTTCATCAGCCTATTACAATTGATACAAATGATTTGATGTGTGAACCAATTGTAATCAGACTGATGAAGAGGGCAAACCCTGAAACTGATTCTCGTTATAATCAATTAAAAAATGTATTATTCCAGCAGAAGACACATCTTTATTGTATCCTTTAACATATTTTTTGTATATTTGACTTGTTGGTGAACAATTGTCACTGTTGTGTGTCACTATAGAATTTCTCAGAATTATCATATCACTTTTGTAGCAAATCTGTCTGAACTAAAGTTCTATTACTATCTAGGAATATAATATTTTACGTCTCGTATAATGCAAACATGTATCCCTGTCTTGAATTCAACACCCAAATGTAGGGAGAAGCCTCCAAGTCTATGCAGTGTTTTGTGGTCACTATGGATAATACCAGCAAATAAAGAGCGGTACTTTAAAAAGCTTCGGTCAGGACTAACTCCATTTCCCTTAATTAATAATCTAACAGCCATTATTTTGAAAAGTAGTTTTCAAAAGTTTGTTTTACTCACTAAAATGAAAATGTTGTCAACTAGTTGTCTGGCTATTTTTGGACAATCTAAAATAATCACTAAAATTTTACAAAAAGGTTATCCGGATAATTTTCCGGTCACCAAAAAATATGTTCTAAACAATTATAATACAATGATTTGGGCTGTATAAGATGGCTTATGTTCTAGTGAAATAAAATTAATAATTCCCCCCAAAACCTTAGTTTCGATAATATTTGATTAGGAAATATTCAACATTCCTTTTTTGTCAAATTATATACCTACAAAATGAACGTTCTAGAGATTTAAAAATCTTATTTTTTCTCAACCTAAGAAACTTCAATCCTTTTTACGTAATTAACTTATATTTTTAGGTCTTATGACAAAAAAATTCATTTAATAAAAATTTCTACCAATCGTTCTTAAATCTTACATTACATAACTAAAATAGATTGTATGTACATGGTTGAACCCAGTTATATCAAAAAATGATTGATCGATTTTATTATTAAATAATAATTTTTTCGATGCCCAAAAATGCATGTCTTTTACAAGTACCACCTATACTTAACAATATTAGATATAAATGTAGAGATCGAAACATCACAAGGTTATTTTTGTTTCAATTTCAAACATAAATCTGAAAAAATGATTATTCAAACATATAATTTTTTTTTAAATTATACTTGTTCTGAAACAATATATTATTGTTCATTTTTTCAAAGTTAATATATTAAAAGGTTAAGATATAAGATTGGCTGTTTTGATAAATTGAACATGAAAATCTTTTTAACTTTTAACATATCATATTATATATTTTTGATCTTTTTTTATATCACATTCACTTAAAATTTAATAAATAGTAGAACTTGGAACATGATTTTATCGTTTGCCCAAGGATCCCAATATTCTAATGTGATATATTTAAATCAGGTGTTAATATATCAGACAAACTTTTTAAAAATTAATTAGTTAAAACTAAAAATTTTTGAGAAAATATTTTTTGTTGAAAATAACCACATTATTTTAATTTTTAATTTTGATTAAATTATAAAATCAACCCAAGGTAGTACATTCCACATCTTTGGTCGTTTTTAGAGAGATAAGCAGACAAAAATCCTCAAAATTGATGGAAGTGTGTTAAATTATAGGTCAAACTTAATCCCGCATACACTTACATACATTACCCAGTACAAATTTTAAAAACAAATTTGATATGATTTTCAATATATAGGTATATTAAATTCGTTATAATACTATAATAGATTTATATGAAAATCAAAATAAAAAAAAATTATATTTAGTTAATATTATTATAAAAATAATCGCTTAAAATGGTTTATTTTGACCTAGATCTTGATGTTTTTAGACTCTATAATTTTTTGATGAATCGGACTTTAAATATAATCCTTCATTTCCGTTTGTCATTAAAAGCCATTTTTTAAATAGCAAGCTTAGAAAAAAATAAAATACCTTGTGTTACTGTAACGATAACCTAGATTTTATAGTCACTATTATTATTCTTAATGGTGCAGAAACGTAGACCCTCAAGATTAAAAAAGGATTTGCCTTAGGTCTTTGAAATGTGGGTACTGATATTAAACCTAAGAAGTTCGTGGGTAGTAAAAACTTATCACAACCAAATATTAAAATAAATGCACACAGATAAATAAATTATGGTCACAATTAAATACAAGAGAATCAGGTCCTCCGTAAGCAATCTTTCAGGGGGTCACTGTACAATGTACATGGACGGTAGCATTAGAGGGGGATGTATTAAGATTTTTTCTCCAAAGGTAAATAAAATAATTGTGAAAAAATAAGATTTAATAAAAATTCTCAAAATTTCATTTTGAAAATTCAATGCTAAAAGACTAACGTATTTGGAATATCTCCTTCGTGGTAGAGGGCCCCCAAGTTTGAAGTCGCTTGGCCAGAGACCGATTACAATATTTAACCTGCTTCGTAAGGATAAAGTAAAAATAGGTACATAGCTCATGTTAAGATAATTTTTTTTACTCGATGCAAGGGGAATCTGTAGACTAACGTATTTGTAATATCTTCTTTTCCTTGGAAGAGGGTCTCCAAGTTTGAAGTCGAAATTGGCGCGAGACCGATTACAATACTTAATCTTCTTCATATATTGTTAAATGTTCCATATTTTTTTCAAGGAAAGATGTTGAAAACCCAATTTGTTATTTATTAAATTTCTTCCAGAACTTAAGTGACTTGATTTAAATTTTTCATTAAATTGAAGGGTTGGTTTTGTCACAAATATAATAAAACAATAATTTTAATAACTATTAGAATTATTTAATTGATAACTATACAGTTTCGGTCACCACTGGTCGACCATCCTCAGTAGTTATCTCGTTCAAGAACCGGAATTTGTCATTTCACATGAAACATTCATTCTTAAATCTTCAATACAGATACATCACACAATTCATTATAATCACACACATACATATATATAGCAACAATTTATAAAAACGTTTATTACTGAACTAGAAACTATTTTGAATTCAACTATATAGTTATCAATTAAATAATTCTAATAGTTATTAAAATTATTGTTTTATTATATTTGTGACAAAACCAACCCTTCAATTTAATTAATCTTCTTCGTATGGATAAAGTAAAAATAGGTACATAGCTCATGTAAAGAAAATTTTTTTACTCGATGAAAAGAGGAACCTGAAGACTAACGTATTTGGAATATCCTCTTCGTGGAAGAGGGCCTCCGTGGTAGAGCCAAACTTGAACGAGAGCTTTTGAATACAAAACAGCTAAGGAAAACCAGTGAAAGAAGGTCAAAACACAAAATACAAGAAATGATCTTTACTAAAATCGAAGGCCGACTCGGAATCAAAAAAACAACTGTTCTGGATGAGATACATCCGAACTTTTCCTAAAGAAAGAAAAACATTCGCCCAAATGATCGCAAACCGGACATAACAATTGAAAGAGAAGAAGAAAACCAAGGAAAAATTAGTTATTAAACACGTTTCAGATCGCAATAAATGATTTCTTTTGTGTATTGATAATAATAAAAAAATACAAAGGCATAAATAATTGTAACTAATATATCACAATTAAGAAATAATTACAATTTCATGTCCTCCTTCAAATACAAATGGAAATATTTACTGATTTCCTTAGCATAATTATTATTAACCTCTTCCAGGCAAATTCCAAATATGATTTATTGCCTTTTAAACAACTTTGTTTCCATTGCTTCATTGTGTTCTTAAAAATTTCCCAGTATTCTTAATGAAGACTTAAACGCCAGACCGGACATGTTACGACGAGGACAGCCTCTTGACTTTGAAATCAAAGTAATAGTCATATCATTATTAATTCCATTTCTCAATATTTAACTAGTGTATGAAGAAATGTCGAAAATAGTGATCTCTTCTTTTTAATCAATTAATTTTTGACGTAAAAGGTTTTCTTAAATTATTTACGATGAGAAGAAGAAATAGTATTAAGATCCTTTAGAGATAAAACAACATCACCAAAGCGACGACGAATCAAAACCTTCTTTTCTCTATTCATTCGAGTTATTCATATTATAAATTTAAAAATTAAATGTTTTTTAAATTCCAGTGGAGACATTTAATTGAAAAAGACATAGCAATAATCACAAAGTCAGCCAAAAAAGAACTTTCTCTTTTGTGTCATTTTCATTTCAAGGCGATCAAGTGGCGAGTAGCATGCACTACTATCGGTTATATACGATTTCTTTATCAAGTAACTATCTTTAAGTAGTACAAAATACTTAATTGACGATATTTTAGATATTTCTATCAAATTACGAGTTCTTATGATTGATTTATCGAGTTTGTAAATATAATACACCTGTCAAAAATAAAAATTCTGTGCTTGTACGTGCATATGAAAGAAAAATAAAATTTTTATATTGAAAGAGTTAGCCAATTAAAGCTAACCATGATATTCATTAAAATATACCACCTCATTCGTCTATTTACCATAAATAACCAAAATACACAAATAACGTTTTTTCTTCTTTAATTTAGTTGTATAGTTGTATTGTAAGTATAGTAATATAAAAAAATTGGACAGTACTATGTGAACAATAATATTTCTAATTTGTTGGGCCATTAACTTCAAATAACTAGATATCTAATAGCTTGAAATTTTGCCAAGAGTAGCTGTGGATTCATAAAGAAAAATCAATGAGGTTGTTCTCTGCTTGATGCAAATAAACATATTACTTATATTTTGTTTAGATTTTGCTCCTTCGTTCTCATAAATTAATTTTCTCTCTCTTTAAAACTAAACTATTCTATATACTTAGATATAATTTATTTGCTTGAGACTATACTTTGAAAATTTGACATTCATCGTCATTCTTTTAATTAGAAATATTTTATTTCTTTGTCTTTATCTAATTATGTAATTGAACCCATGAGAAATAAAAAAATAAAATATTTCTAATCAATCCTTTGAAACTATAGTCTCAATCAAATGAATTATATTTGTACTTATTTATATTTGGTATATATGTATGTGTTTATTTGCATCAAATAGAGGACAACCTCATTGACTTTTTTTATAAATCTATTAGCAACGAATAAAAAAATTATCTTAACATCTAAGGTATATATTTACCTATTTTTAACCGACTTCAAAAAAGGAGGAGGTTCTCAATTCGACTGATTTTTTGTGTGTCTATGTTACCTCATTTCTTCGCCAATTGTGAAACGATTTTGATGATTTTTTTTGCATTGGGTTCAGTCTAGTTTCCGATTGGTCCCGTTTTTTTTCCATTGGTATTGGACCTTTTTTGTTATGTTTGTTCAAGCATAACTTCTTTGTTTATGAACCGATTTTAATGATTCTTTGGAAAGAGGGTACCTTAGGGGTGGTACCATATTAATTTTGTCAAGTTCTGAAGATATGATCAATGACGAAATAACGTAAATCTCCAATTCTTATGACCAAATAATCGAAATTATAATAAATAAAATCTTTTATAAAAAAATCTTTAAACATTAATTTAAAACCCGCAAACGTTTCGAGAGAATTTCTCTATTTATCAATTTAATTTTATTATTTTCTGATTCATTCGCCCGACGCTTTCTCTTACGAGATGCATGCAAGGTATTATATTAAGTCACTATTAATAACATCACTAAAAAGAGAAAAATAAAAATAATTTTTATAGAAAAAACCGACTTAAAAAATTAAATGCTACAATAAAATAATAATAACATAAAAATAAAATAAAATACACTAAAAGGTATAAAATAATTATCTAATTTAGTTAAAACTAAACGACGAAATATTAACACGAAATTAATTTTTGAAGTCGGTGCCAAACATATTATATTTTATGAATCGCACTCGACGGATCTTACTTAGTAGGTACGATTGGCGGGTAAGCTCGCTTATATAGTTTGTATGGCACCGACTTCAAAAAGTAATTTCGTGTTAATATTTCGTCTTTTAGTTTTATCTAAATTAGATAATTATTTTATACCTTTTAGTGTATTTTTATTTTATTTTTTAAGTTATTATTATTTTATTTGTTGCATTAAATTTTTTGAAGTCGGTTTTATTTTTTTATAAAAATTATTTAAATTGTCGTTGTTTCATTGAATTAGTAATTGACGTCAAAAGAGCTAATTTTTTAATTGGAAATTAATATTTTTCAACTTAAAAAAGCGATTAAATATTCATTAAAGCTGTTTCTAAGCAGTTAAATATGTTTATACTACATTAATTTTTTAATAGGTATGTACTTTTGTCATAGAAATTTTTCAAAATAAAACTTTTCTATTTAAAATAATTAAATCTTAATGAAATAATTTACCTACACAATTTTTAATTTTGTTATATTAATCATTTTAGTTCAATATTAATTTTAACTTTCTTTTTTTAGGTAAATACAAAATACGTGAATACATTTGATATGTCTGTCAACGATGAGTGAGTAAAAATGAAAATCTGATTTCATATTTTTCATATTAAATTAAAATACATTATGGTCAATTTGAGAGCTGGTTATTTTCTTTTTACTTTACCATACAGGGTATGGTGAAGTATTGTAATAGTGCATGAAAAAAGTGTTTTTTTACTTCTTTTTTTCCAAATATCTCAAAATCGGCTGGAACTATTTTGATTAAAAAAATTGAGCGAAACCATGGCATTTCGGCCTACAAAAAAACCCTAATAAATGAACATCGAAAAAATTATTTTTTTGAGATAATAATTGTTTTGTCAAAATGTCTGTCTGCTAGTCTGTGCAGTTACCAAATTTTTGTAGTCGAGCTAGCTCAAAAACTAGTGTGAATATCGAAACCAAATTTCACACATAGTTTTGGTCCCTGGTTAGATTTTGGTGCATATCTACCCAAAATTAAGGGGGGTGGAGGGGGGTTAAAAATGAAAAATCTAGGCCATTTGAGCAAACTCAACCAAATTTTGTATACTACATAATTAGTGAGACCCCAGAAGTCTAAAAATGCAAAAACTAACAGCCCAAAATAGGGGGGTTGGGGTGTAGGGTCAAAAAATGAAAATCTAGGCTCTTGTACCAAACTCAACCAAATTTTGAATACATAATCAGTGGGCCCCCAGGAGTCTAAAATGCAAAAACTAACCCCCCTCCTCTACATGATTATAAATAATTTTATTAAATATTAATTATAAGTGAGGGGCCAGAATTGTATGGTAAAGTCAAGTGGATGGCCGTCAGCTTATTTATCATAAAAATGCAAAAAGATCCCAAGACCTATCTATATATAGAGTCAAGATTAACTGTTGCTTTTATAATATGAAAAAGTCGTCGAATGGATTGGAGATGATGATATTTATGTTACTTGGGTAACTTTGAAGGTTTTTAAACTTTGTGAAATTCAGGAAAGATAAAAATCAAAGAATTTTTAATCTCTCAAAGCCATCAGAACGAAAGAATTGATGTTTAATTTGCTTGTTTTTATTGTTATGAGTAGAAAAATGCTTATTTTTAGGATAAAATGATGTTTACATCTCACTCCTGTCACTTATTTATTTCCAAACAAAAAACAAATAATGTAAACAATTTCAGCTAAAACCGTCTATAATAGACATTTTAAAACATATTTCCATCAGAATACACAATTTTTCAATACCTAATTCTGGAGTCATCTTAAAGTAGTAGTGAAGTTTTTCTAAAGAATTTACTGAAAGCATGTGTTGAAACATTCTGTACCCGGGGAAATACTGGGCTCTCAGCCGATCTTTTGGGATAACTTGAAAACACACAATCCACAATTAGGTGTCGAAACTTTGTGAATTCTTATGAAAATATCTCATCAAAAATACCTAATTTAAGTAGGTTGTTCAGCTTAATCTTTTCTACAGCAAATGATAGTCCGATTTTAAGAAAGGAACATTTATTTATAATAAGTTTGAATAAAACAAAAAAAACAAAACAAGAGAATGTTCCTGTAGATACTGTCACGGAAGTCTTGACATTAATTTCTTATAGGTCTTCAGTGTTTCCGCTTCTCGAAAGGTTGCAACTCCTTAATTTTGTTGGGCCAGCTGCTTTCAGATATCCTTTGCAAATTTTAACCCCACTTCACACATTTTTCTTCTAATATCCTGGTCAGTCTTAATTTCGCTGCTTAATACTTTGCATCCTTTCAACTCAGCTGAACTTTTGAATTTATTTGAGTCTGAATTTTATATGCTTTTTAAAGAAAATTAATTTGTGACAGCTATAAAATTAAGTATCAAAAAGAAACATTTAAATGCAAGCCACTAACATAAAGTGAGACTTCCGATTTGAACTAAACCAAAAACCTCCTGTTCTCAGCTAACATATATTATTATATGTGATGGTGTCGGAGAAAAGGGCCCTTATCTTCACCTGGTCAAAATCGAGCTAATGGCATCTCCTGTTTCTAGAGTAACAACTGAGTAAAACTCTTTTTGTCCTGTCCAAAAATTCACTCAGTATTGAATTTTTGAATATTTAGAAGTAAAAAACGTAATTTTGAGTTAGAGCCGTTTAAACTTTCACAATTTTTAGACAAAAATAAGGTATTTCTTCCATTTTTACCCTCGCTATTATTCTATTGCGAATGAAAATTTCGTGCTGAATTCAAATGTGTAATCAAAAATTATACCCACATTTAATTTGCCATTCTTGAAAAAACTGGTAGGTGAAGATAAGGGCTCTTTTCCTTGACACCATCACATATTATATTATACTTATATGAAAGTATTGTTTTTTGATTATATATATCCAAGATGTTGCTAGAACTTTAAAAGACCCAACACCTACAAATCAGGGTTACATTTTGCATTCTAGAATTTTCAAGTCAATGTGTCTGTATTGTAGATAACTGTGTAACTTAGAAGACCCAAGATTAAAAAAAATATGGGGTCAGGAAGAAATTTCCAACTATACCGTATGTTTTAAATTTGATTTTCAATAACATTCAGCTTAATTTAGCATTTTTTTACCTTATTTCACACCCTGAAATACTTGTATCAAGATAGACAATTAATTATAGCTTAGAGAGGCACAGTTCCAGACGACGCCAGTCTTTCCACTGGAATGTCAGCATCAAACTGTCTCCTTGCGTGGTTATATAATGTGTTTATTAAAACGATTAATAGTTATTGAATATATATGCAATATCAATTGAGTATAGAATTAATTTTAATATTCTTGCGAAATCAAATGTTTTTCTTTACATATTTAAATTTTATTTCAAACTATTTCCATTTAAGTAAAAATAAGCTTAAGATTTGCACTTTCAATTAATTGAATGATTGTTATCCCATAAGAAGAATTGAAATTGAGCAAACATTGTTAATTTATTATTCTTTTGTAATTATAGAGTGATTGCTTGTATTTGAAAACAAGAGATTCAAATTTTAAATTGGATTTATTTATGTCTTTATTCTCAACCAACAGTTACAAGTAAGTGAAATACGAGATAATGATTTATAATTGTAATCGTAGCGTGTAACCGATTACATCATCATCATCATCGAGGATACAATCCTAAGATTGGTTTGACGCAACCATCCGACTCAATCCGGTGCCAAGTCTTTCACTTCTTTAAAAGTCTCACATCTCATATCTTTCATTTTCTGGTTAAAATACTCTAATTTAGGTATTCCTTTACATACCATGAATACCTATACTAAATAATATCTTGACTTTCATTAATCGTTTTTTACTAACTGGTAATTCAAGCTAAACTATCAGTATTTACAAAATAAATAAATAAATAAAATAAAAACGTATACTAAATTAAATTCAAACTTGTTTTGTTATTTTAAAAGTTTGGATATAATTGTTGAATGTTTTAGAGTTTATTCGTTTGGCAAAGCCCAAAAATATTATCTTAGGTACTATACCACTTAAATTTATCCCCCCACTCACACTCCCCAAATAGAACAGAGAAGTAGATTCAAATTCATTCAAGAAAAATATTTAAAAAAAAAAAAAAAAAAAATATTATAATTTACCCTTATATTTTATATTTAGAGAAAGTGATGAACTCGAAAAATTCCGTGAACCTACATTATTAATCTGGTAAATTCATCTCGAAATGTAATCCGCGCCTTTAAAGCATTTTCAAATTAACCGAGTCTTCACATTTTTTATAAGGATGACTTTTCGGAATTCCGAGACACTTATTTGTTACAAATTTTTCTTCGGAAACCGACTGGTACATATATAACTGAGAATTTAAATAACCCTGAAGAAGGAGAGAAGATCCTCAGAAACGTCGGTTCAAAAGCTGTTAAGAGAAAACCTTTCAAAAAATATTCTTTTATTGGAAATAATATTTCCATTTTTTGGCGGTTTTTCACTTATAACTCGAAAACTATCAATAACTTTCCTATTCAAAATAAAAGTTCATAAAATTTCCTACAAATTTTATTTTTTAGGTTTTTTTTTCTCCAACCAACCGTTCGGGCTGAACCGCAAAATCCAAGTTTTTGACTTCGGCAGCCCTCCCGGATCACCCAAAAACTCGCACTTTTTTCGATATTTTCCCATTTGACCATGATTTGGATTCAGCGCCCCAAAAAAAATATATATGCAAAAAAATCAGAACTACCCCAAAACTTTCCCCATAGGGGCCCATTTGAGCACAATTTGACTGGACTATTATTCCTGGACTGCCTCCTCAGTTACACATACTATATTTGTTTCTGAGTATATATAAATGATTATTTAATTATTTGAACTAGGATGCACAATAAATATATTTTTGGTTTCTGATGAAATTACAATTTTGTATTTTGTTCCTCAAAAAACTGTAACTTGGCCATCCGTGTTTGTTGTTTTCTCTGGTGAAATTTGCAATCCAACAGCGCAACGGTTTCGCGCGCGAGTTCAGTTAAGAAAATAAGTAAAAGTGAATGAAGACCTTGGATGCTGGATGCTGACTCGAAAGAAAACGGATTAAATCCCCTCCGGCTTTAGCACCGCTAGAACTAACTCTAAGCAGCCGCCGCGGATCTGTGTTAGTAGTGAAGATGCGCTCTTCAGGGATTCCCCTCCACTTGGCCATTAGCTCTTCTGCCTTCACGTTCTCACTTCACGGTGTCTTCGGGCTTCCAAGGCGAATGAACTGAAGCTGTTTTGCCCCTCCAGGCATCCTTTTGAACGTGCCCATCACCGACATGAAATGCATTCACCCATTTCACGCAATCATTTTATTTTTATTTTATTTATGGATGACTTTCTCGAATACAATATCATTTATTTATTTGTATTTCACTTTCAATTACCTTTAAAAGCGATTCATTCATCGGATGCATAAGCATAAAATAGGGATATAAAGCATACAAAATACACTATAAAGGGGCTGTCAGAAATATAATTTTAGGCGATTTTTCAAAACTTAGTCATTTCTAACTGTACGTCGTGTTCCGCTCAGGGGAAAATTTTAAAGACGCTCTAAAACTTTCATTTAGTGAAATCTATCATAAAAATAAAAACAATTTTATAAAATGAATTCGACGAATACTCGATAAAAATATAAAAGTAAACCTCATATAAATTATGTTACTTTTTATATAGAAGCTGAAAACCCATCTTCACAAGATTAATTATTGAATCACCTTTTTTCCAAATTCCATATAAAGTATTTTTTTTTTTTTGACTTTCTCGGCATTAACCATTAGCCATTTTACGATACTATATATTAATTAATTTTTTCTCAATTATGTAGAGATCAGATTAAAGTCGTGATTGCAGCGAGTCGGGCTTGAACCCGCGCTATCTTGATTAGAAGGCATGTACTTGTATTTTATCCACTCGACCAAACTGATCCCTTTAATTTTTTTAAAATTTTATTAATTAAAAAAATAGAATTTTCTAATTGATTTCCGCAAAGTATTTATGATAATGTTTAAAAAAAATGTGTTTTTGAGCCTTTCTGAAATAATTTCTGAATGACTTGTGTTAGTTATTACGTTATTAGTAATAAAAACTACTTGTACAAAGGCTCTTATTTTTAAGTTTATTTATTAGTAGTTCGTTGGTACAAAATAATAATAATAAAAATAAAATAGTAATCTTTGAGAAACAATGATTAAAATAAAACTTTTGAACTAATACTAAAATCAGATAAAATTTTAAAAGACAAATTATATTAATTTTTGATAGATTAAAATGGTAGCTAAATGATTATAGGAGGAGAGAGGTACCTTTTTAGTTTCCCAATAGATATATGGGTTAAGAGAATAAATCTCTCCAAACTTCAGCCTTATTATAATTATAATATAATAAACCTAATTTCTAACTAAAACTATCTTTCTATTTCTCAAGCAATTTCTGTGAATGCAAAAGAAATTTTCCATTAAAATTTGTATTGTGAGAATTTAGAGATATTCATAAATATTTTCAGATATTTTAATTTTATAAATTTCAAAAATGAACATTTACATATTATTATTAGAACATTGAAATAAATTAACATTCAACGAGTTTGACTAACTCTGTGTAATCAGCAGAGTAACTTTAGCTTCCAGCTAAATCAGCTTAACGTTAGATATCTGTGCATCCACTTAAAGTTAGAAAAAAATTACCTAAATTTAACCGTTATTATAATTCTAAGGCTAAGTTGACCTCATACTAAGTTTAACCTGCGAACCCTCATTGCTTATCTAGTAGACTATTTATCACTATTAACAAGGGTTCAGATGGCAATAGTTGGTTCCGTCACCTTTTTACTTCTATTATTTCTCTAATCATATAGTTCTACTAATTACTTGATATAGTAAGTAGGCGAAAAATGATTAGATTTTGAGCTTTTTATCTTCTGAGCTTGCGGCTGAAAAAAATCGAAATGTTATTTGGGTAGCTATTGAAGCTTACAGCTAATAAGCTTAAATTCGATATAGACTATAAATGTTTGTTAATAAAATCTGCACACTATTTGCTAAGTTTCAACTCTCTAGCTTTATCCTTTGCGGACAAAAAAATTGCCAAATCACGAAAATTTACTCAATATTTTCACTTTTTTCTCCATTTTCAATAAAAAAGCATGATTATTTTTTATAAAATATAGTATTTTGTAATTATATTCACGACGTAGTAATATGCGTCCTCCTTTGTCTGATCCGGTTTCTAACTTTCAGGAGGTTAGATAGCTTGAATTACCTCTGCTGGTAGGGCATGATTGAATTGCATCCTCATCCCTTTCTGAAGTTCCCAAGCCTGGATTGAATTGGTACGTGAGTTGGTTACAGTGCATAAGAACCCTCAAGGTCCTAGACACTGGATATTTAAGCTGAGAACAAAAGTTAATACGAAACTGGAACGTGGAAGCGAGGATGTACGTAATCATATTAACAGCGAGGGCACCAGCTCTATTAGAAAATTATAGACCCTAATATTGCTACTCGTTTAAGCTTCAATTCCATTACTATCTACCAAAAAATGTGTCCTTGAAATAGTAGACACGAAATTCGTGTGGCAATTTCCCTTTTAAAATTCCTTTGATCCACCTCATCATCATCCCATAGTCCCATTTCAAGAAGCTTAATTTCTATTAGTAGAGCCGGTTCATGGGAATTGAAGCTTGAGTGATGTAACATTTGAGATGTCCATCCATTACAACATCTGAATAGCCTCCAAAAGTACATTGGTTAATTTGATATTTATATTTCATTAAGCGCAAACCACTTGATGTAATTAATTGAGTCGTGAAGTGGAGTTAATCGTTTTTACTTTAGCCAATTGTTAATATCAACTAGCTATTGCTTAAATATTAATCAAAAAATTATTAAAAATTCAACTTCCATATACCTATTAAGGCATCAAAGTCCGCCATAGAATTTTAAAGGAGGGAGTGGGGGAAGAACTAGGAGACGAAAAACTATATTAATAATTTTTATTATTAATTTTAGTTTACAAGAAAATTATAAAATACAGTATTATGTATCAAGACAGAGCAAAAGAACTAGTCGCTGTCCTAAATACTAATAAATATTTTGTTGACACAGTGATCACTTTTCTTCGTATTGCTGTATGATTTATTTATCCACCTCTAACTTTAATTTACTTAGCTATATATCAACCAACAAGCTAATGACAATATTATGTTTGACACCACAATTACATGAGATCATATTGTCTTTCTGATTTCATTATCATTCCTATGTAGTGTTTCACCTTTGTGAAACTTCACAAACACTAGAAAACGATTTCAGAATTGTTTTTCACATACATATTTTTTATTCGTCTAGTCGAGTTCATTATGTATATTTATCTAGATTCTTGAATGAACAAGTTACACAGCCCCTAAAGATGATCTAATAAATTACGAAATCTCAGTAATACCATACAATTTATATGTTATTTTTGATCGAAAATTTTATACATGCTCAACATCTCTATACTTTAGTAAAACCAAGTCTAGAATTTTAAAAATTAATAAATGTTAATACATTTTTTGAGTATCAAAATGTTATGAATTCTAATGGGGAAATCAATTGAAGAATTGGCTTAATTGAGATATTTTCTGCCAAAATACTTTAACTGACAAACAAAATCTCACTATTTAGGCTAGGCACACACGGTCGGTTTTCAGTGGAGCGGTAGTTTAGTTGATGGACATAAATATACATATTAAGTTTAATGTAGGTCATACACAACACAACTGCAGATCAATTCGATTATTTAATTAAAATCGATTGATGAGCACTTTTGATAAAAAAAATCGAGCAACTATCGTTCAACTACGATAATATGACAGCTGCATATTGAAGCGCACAGACAATCGACAGTTTAGTTGACCACTGTATGTTTGACTTATATCTCTTTCGAGATTATATTATTTAATCAATGCCCAAATACAAAAGAAAGGAATTCAAAAGTTGGCTCGATGTCGAAAACGTGTGTGCATACCACACGATTCATCAACGATTAAACAGTTGAGTTGGTTATAAATTGATAATGCATCACGATTTCAACCAACCCAACTAAAATCCGTTGAGTCGAGTGAAAATCGACCGTGTGTCTTCTTTAATTCATTAATTAATTTTCATCCAATTTATGTATTTTTAAAGTGTTGAAAAGCTACTTTTATCTTTGTTTAAATGAAACATTAATTTAAAATCAAACAACAATCGCACAAGATCTTAATACCCTAAAAATATATACATTGAATCGTTCCATAGTTGGTGGTCCAAAATTCTAAGAAATATGCAATTTATATTCTCAAACCAATCAGATAAGATGATCATATAAAATTATATAATAAAAACCTTCCAAAAGAATATAAAATTCTCGAAGACAAACAACAATAACGACGACATAAATGACAATGAAGACGACAAGAGAGGCATAATTTGCATCAGGGCCGAGCCGATGAAACATAATTGCCGTGTAATTTCTTCTTTCTTTTGGGCGGCTCTGTCGTGTTAGGCACTTTGCCTACCGTTTGCCTAATAAGGGACGTTCCAGCCAAAATGGCGAAAAACACGGCTACTGTGCGCACCTCAATTGATCTCACCGCGGATATAATTGTCGCCAGCCAGTCTCTGTTGGCTGGCTTGTACGTGATACTCTCGATAATAAATTTTAGGAAATGGATTCTGTGGTACGTGATCAACGTTTGTCCTTGCCCAAGAAAACGAATGAAAACCACCCAAGCTCAAGTTTCTCTTTGGACAATTTTTATCGCCTTGGAGTCTTCAAGATCAAAGGCTAAAATTCTAATCGTAATTCCAAAATTCATGTTAATTTGTAAGTTTTTTTTTATATATATCGAGATAATAAATAATATTCAGGGACAAAAGGAAATCTTGACCTTTGTAGAATACTTTGACCGAGGAATGCGAGGACAGGACGGACACCTGGTTTTTGATATTTGCCAAACTCCAATTATGTACCCAAACACTAATTAAGCTCATAATTCAATCTTATAGATGTGAATGTCGTGCAGATAACTTAGCTTGATAAATGATTCAATATTTTAATTATCGATAAATCGATAAATAAAAAAATCAATTTATATCTCATGAGTGAGAGCGGACAAAATTGACATTATGTTAATCCGCACTACTAATAATATCTAAAGAGGTAGAATAGGAAAATATTCATTAATAATAATTAATTTAATAATTTGATTAATAATTTTTTCATAAAAAGAAACAAAGATGTTTTCCTCTGCTTGATTCAAATTAAACATAAATACATAGGTATATATTAAATATAGATGAGTATATAATTATTTATTTGTTTCAGACTATAGTTTCGAAGGCTTGGCCTTCATCATCAGTCTTTTTTAAATTATAGATATTATTTTTCATGGAGTCAGTATCGCGTGGATATTGAATTTTTTTTATTTTTTACCACAGACAAACAAGCTTAGTCAAACTCTGTTACTCTGCAAATATAAAAACTTTTCAATTAATTTTTATTTATATTCATTCAGTAAGCAATTTAAGTCACCACTGGTTGACCATCTTCTAGTAAATATCCTTTTTAGTTTTTGGAGATATCTTATTCATCTTTTCATTTGTTTTTCTATGAAAAATAAGATGCTTATACTCGGCAATCTCTAAAAATTAATATGATATTTACTACAGAAGATGGCCAACCAGTGGTGACTTAAACTGTTTACTGAATGAATATAAATATAAAATAATTAATCAAATTATTAAATTAATTATCATTAATTAATATTTTCATTTTTTTATCTATTTAAATATTAGTAATCCGGAATAAATTTATTTCAATTGTGTCATAAGCTCATAAGTAACCATTGAAGTTAAAAGATTAATAATAAATAATTTCTGAAATTGCAGTTAAGTATTTTTTTATTTATTTATTTAATGCCACCGGGAACAAAGCCCATTTAGACAGCACATACGTAAAGTGTTAGTAGGGTTAGCGAGGGAGCCGAGTTTTTAGGCGGTAGAAATTTTTATTTGCCAGCCAGGATCGAACCCCGGACTCCCACTCCAACATCGTCATAATCGATCGATGCCGAAGAGAGGCCAGCACGTTAGCTGACTGAGCCAACCCGACTCCCCCAGTTAAGTATAGATATATATAAAAAAAAATCAAAAATATAGATTTATCTTATAGTAAAATATTTTTTTTCTGATGGTGGCTCTACTGTTTACTTAACTCGGAAGAAATTTTCTTAACATGGACTCTGGACTGCGATCATTCTGATTTGATATAAATTTATAATTAATATGATAAAAGATTAGTATTTTCAAAACTTTTAGAAGTTTCATTATATAGGTACATTTATTATTTAGGCAACCTTCCTGGATTATAATTTATTTATAATAAAATTCATAAAAAAGTTTTATTACCCCTTGACCTCTGTACCTGTAAATAAAATAATAATTAAGTCAAATTAAGTTCGTGGACAATACCTATTGATCGATGATTATTAAATAAATAATGAATTCAAAGCAATTCGAAATTAAACATTGAATGAATTCATAACATTACATTCATTTTATTGATTCATTTGTGTATTTTAATATAATCATTATATTGTGTCAGCATGTTAGCAATAAGTATATTAAGATGAAAAAAAAAATATTTCTAGAGAGTTAAGTAGAAAAAGCTTTTGTAATTATTTATCTCCTTGTATTCCTTGTCGATCTTCATTGATATTGCTCAATCAGGATAATAATAAATATTTACTTTTCAATGTAATTATATGATGGATGATGTAAGAGTAGGTGGACAGAAAAAAAAACTAATCTGAAGATAAATATAAGCTAAGATAAAATAATATGCGTACATTAAAATATCAAAACAAATTTATAAATGAAATAATTTACTATAAAAGACTAGCAAACAATTGATTTTAAAACTTGAATCTTCCCTTAATTCGATTTTTACTTTTGCTTATATCAATGTACTTTATTTGATAATAACCTAGATAAATATTTATGTGAAAATTTTGATTTCTCTGCAATTTTTTAAATCTGGAAGCTTCCTGAAGTTCAAAACTTGGTTTACCAAGAGAGAAATAATTAAATTTTTGTAGGACAAAATCTAGGTTCTTTAGTAGAAATCTTTTATCAGCATGGCGCAGTACCGAAGTGATTCATCCCCTCAGTAGTTGAACCTGAGAACTAACATGCTTTCTTGAGGTGACTGCCCGGAAAGGATGTTAGTTCTCAGGTTCAACTACTGAAGGGATGAATCCCTTCTGATATCGCATATTCGCAAAGTAAAAATATTCCCGGAAAGGATGTTAGTTCTCAGGTTCAACTACTGAGGGGATGAATCGCCTCTGATATGGCAAATTCCCAATGTAAAATTATTTCTACTAAAATCCTAGATTTTGTCCTAAAAATTAAATTATTCCTCTCTTAGTAAACAAAGTTTTAAGCTCCAGAGCTTCCAGTTTAAAAATTGCAGAAAATAAGAAATTTCACATATATTTATATTGGCATTATCAAATTGATATAAGCAAAAGTAAAAATCGAATATAAGGGAAGATTCAAAAGGTTTTAAAAAATCAATTGTTAGCTAGTCTTTTCTAGTAATTATTTCATTTATATTTCTCTTTTGATACTTTAATGTACGTTTATGAGGGGATGAATCTTCTCTGATATCGCAATGTAAAAATATTTCTACTAAAATCTTAGAAATTAAATTCTTTCTCTCTTAATATACATTGGTTTTTAGCCCGAGCTGATTTTTTGAAAAACACTCCAACTATTTTCAAAAAAAAAGATGCTCAAATCTTTAGTTTGTTTACTAAATTCTCTTTTCTTGATTAAGTAATTTTCTGACAAAAATTGACAATTCTACAAAGTTTTTTAGCGAAATGAGACTTGGAAAAACTATTTACTATCTCCTCTAATTTGAATCCTTATGAGAAATACTATATAGAATTAATAAGTAGGTAAAAATGAAAGGATGCCCATAAATTATTTTTATTCAATTCTGACGTTTCGAGACTTTTTCTCTCCTTCTTCAGGGTATTGAATAGTTATTGATTGGTGAGTGTTTCAATACCCTGAAGAAGAAGACGGAGAGAAAAGAAGTCTCCGAAACGATAGAAATTGTATAAAATTAAATAATTTATCTACTGCCTTTTATTTTAACCTAATTATTTCGCTTACCAGTCCGTCTTTCTAAGAAAATAAATAAAATTAAATAGAATTAATAGTTAAATACTCGTGATGGGATCCCCAGAGCCTAAAAAGATTCCCCAAAGCTTTTGGACTGTATACAAGTTTGATTTTTAACTATAATAACCAATTTTTTCCTTATAAGTTAATTATTCCGTTGTGTGTGTCTCATTGGTAATTGTCTCGGCTAATTCTAATAATAGATAATCTGTTTTGTTGGGGGTGTAGTGGAGGAATGCTCGCCATTCATTGTATTTAGCGACCTTGCCCTCGCTTTGTCTTACATCCGCCACGCCCTGGGCTGGAGCCTCCGACCCACGCAAGGTCGCACTCCCCCTGGAACACAATTGCCACGTACTGGAGAAAGATTAATGGTCCAGCCTTCTCAGCCTTTAATTCAATTAAACTTGAAAGTAATCAAATGCGATAAATACCGTTTCAAGCCACTTCAGTCTTCGAGTCTAAAACTAATTTCCACTAGTCAACAATATTACCAATTTTTACTTTCACTTGTATATATGGGAAAGTAGGTATAAAGGGTCTTATTAAATTATTTGATAGCTATAAACCTGACTAGTTTCTTCTATATGGGTATTTTTTGTATTAGAATTAATATGAACAGAGAAGATATATCTGCGTATGATAGGTTGACTATCTTCAAGGGGCTTCTCTGACGGAAACGTAAAAAAGATTATATCTTTAAATAAAAGATTCACGGGTTTTTGGATAATTTTCATACGACCTTTCTTCCTTTTCAGAAGTTTTTTGGTACTAAGTAAAACATTAATCGTTGATAAAATAGTAAACAATTGAGACAATAAATAGTGTTCATAATATTTATCCTATAAATAATTTAGCACAACCAATTTACAAAACAATCTAAAATACAGATTTAAGTCAAAACCCGTGAATCTTTTCTATTATTAAAATGGACATGAACCAACTATTTATTATATCTAATTAATTATCGAAGAACTCCTTAATCTTATAATTGCAGGAATAGAAGTAAACCGTTTTCATGAAAATATTATTTCTGGGTTATTTATTAGTTCTCAAAAGTTATAAGATAAATTGATCGTCTTCTTATTAAAATTTTATTGAATGTATTATTTCTATCCTGTAAAATGTCGATGTTTATTCTAACATTTCGGGAGAGATACCTACCACCTCTGGCAAAGAAAAAATATTTTTAATGTTTCTATCAATAGAAGGGGTAAATCTACGATTCCGAGTGTCGGCGAATAGGATTTTAATGATATTCATGTGAGAAGGAGATACACCAGAAGGTGCATCCCCTAAAGGTCTGAATGGGATGGCCCCTCCATCGTGAAAGAACAGAGTAGAAGGAAAGAAGCCGGGATCACAAGCCAAATCTCAGAAAGTTAGATACTATCCAATTTACTAAATTTTTTTTAAGGGCTTCGAGCAGTGGTAAATTCTCCGTGCGATAAATTAGGTTAAATTTATCTCCTACTTAATAGGATGGAGAGTATCCCCTCCATTGTAATTTTCCTGGAGAAATTTTTCACAGGGTGGTTCCCATTGTCTTCCCCTGGGGTTAGTGAGGCACCTGGCATTTTTGATAGAAATGAATATTATTCTAAGGTGAGATTCGATCTCGGGTAACCTCGATCCGAAGTGAAGTGCCTTAGACATCGTCTATCGGAGCCTCTATGTGCTATAATATTACTAATAATACTTTTTAAGAAACCTACCTAGTATTTTAAATTTTAAAGTTTATAAAATTTTTTCAAAAATTTTCTTATTTTATTTAAAATGTTTCACCAAAAACACACATCAATCTCCTTTAACAAAATTAATAATAATTTATTGACAATTTTGCTTTGATGTTATGTATTCTAAAGGATATTTCATTAAATTAATTTTTAGATGTCTTTAAGCATATGATCAATATATTTTATTTTCACTACAACCTTTTTCGGATGCTTAATTTTTTTTGAATTTATTCTATTATTCTATTTTAATTTAAACCTATTTCTTTAAAGGTCTCGGAGAAGTATTAATATTACCTATTATTTATGATATATGGTATTTAATAATTCGTTATATCTTTCGGTATGTTTTGAAAAATAAACACAATGTTTATCATTAATGATTTAAAATCATCCCAAAGCTTTTCAAATGTCAAGCAACACCCCTTCCTGTTGAATAAATATGCCTTTGTCGAAGAGTGAAATTCATAATTTGATTTAGAACTCAGAACAAAAAAATATTTTATTATTCAAGCGATTAACAAGCATGTAAAATGAAGATGACTAGTTCGATTTGCATTTAGCATATTGTGAAATTCATTTGTTCCCTTCTCTTTTTTGTTCTCTGTCAGTGTTAATTTATTTATTAACTTAGCGAAATGTATTGGGAACGATTTGAAATAGCTTTATCTACTAATTTCCCTTTCGGAATCGTTTAATTTCTTCTGATTTAATAGCAGCTGGTTAACGGCTCTCTCGCTGCATTTAACCAAGTTGCCTTGCTATTCGTATAAGTGGGGAAATTACCACCGGTAAGTAATAACCAGAGGTTGTGCCGATCACGACTAAAACTGTTGTCGCAATAACAAGGCTAGAAATTCAATTTCTCGTTGGTTGACTTGCCTCAAAACACAATTCAATTCTGTGTCAGAAATAGAACGATCATAGGGTCAGAAAACCATTTCTCAAATGGCCACACGTCAAACGCGTGGTTATTAATTGACCAGTACGCGGGAGGGTGATTTGCAGTCAGTTATACCACCATTGAAATTACTGAAATTAATGACTTAGAAAATTTATGATGTGTTGATTTATGGGCTGTTCTGGGGAAATCATGGCAACCATATCAGAAAAGTATGTCTTTTCTTTCTTAAGATAGGTGTCAAAGATCAGACGAATTACATCATTCAGGTCGATTCTGTAAACAAACCATTTGTTGAAGAGAGGGTATCATTAAAGGGTCATTAAAATAAATTGATCAATTTCAGATATAATGATCTTTAGAGTCTAGTTTGAAGCTTTGTTAAGAATTTATCAATGTTAGATGATTCTAAACCACTAAATCTTCTAGGGCCATGATTTCCCTATAACCACAATCTTGAGATCTTGAGAACACTGGTTCTTATATAATATATTGAAGTTAATCAATATGTAGCGTGATGTTAATTAATAATAAAAATATTTTTCTTCTTTATTTTCATGCCACGGGGTAAATCCTTATCGATCTATTCAGGATTCATTTATCCCAACTTTTTCTAGACGTTTTATGTTCTATATCCCTTTGTGTTGTCAACTAAACCCAATATTTTAAGTCAGACATTGTAGAATAGAGTATTTAAATTTAAAATGCACACATCACTAGAAAGTGTGGCTATAATACTTTAAGTTATAAATAATTGAAGGCGCATATTTACTGAAATATAAATCTTTATACTATTATTCTTGTATACTAGATACACTGACCTACATCTTTTCATTTTCTTTAATGTTAATTGTTCCAATAATTTTTCTATAACAAGAAAATAGGATTTTATAACTTTTAAGGGGAAGGTGTTAATTCAAGGTGAAACATTTTTTAATAATAAATAAATTAGGTAAAATTGCAAGGTGAATTTTCTAACTACTGACGATGGGCTGACAACCCGAAATATGTATATCGAAATCAAAACTCACTTTTGTTTTATTTTATTTTATGTAAAGCCCACCTTGCAATTTTAAATAGGCTCTCTCTTATAGATAAACACAAAAACTAAAATAATACTGGTCAAATGGCCAAGCACCCGAGTGTTCTAATAAAAATAAAATAAAAGGCTTTTATTAAATAGGAAAAGCATAAATATAATCATTAAGTATAATAATATAAATATATTTTTTCTCTGTTTGCCTATTAAAGCCAGTTATATCGTTTTCCCCATTGAATTCGAATAAATTATTAGGCAAATTGTGAACACAAGAATTAAATAAATAAATTTAAAGAAAGAGATAGGAATTAGGTTTTCCGAGCCGTAACGAGAAAAATTGTGAACGTTTGAGGTCGTTTATGGTAAGGAATCGTTTGGTGCATTTTGGATCAGTCCAATCGAACGAAACCAATCTCAAATTACCAAACCGATTTCGTTATTGTTTAAACGATTGGAAACTTTAATGAGCGAACGAGACAAGCCATATTTTAGCAAACAATCTGCCCAGGAGATCGATAAAATGTTTAGGCCAAGGCCTAGTTAACTCTTGAAATACCATCTCCGGAGAGTTAGTAATTCGAGGAGTTTTCTTGAAAATGAGAAAAAATATAAAAAAAACAATCTCATCTTGCGTCAGATCAAATCAAACACGTGACTGATTAAACTAGCGTAAAATGAAACTAAATGGATATTGAGATCGAAGACAATTGGTCAGATCTGCACTTCGATTGCTGTCTCATTGAATTCAGATTGTAAAATCGTGGGTTACTTAACCATTCAGAGAGAGAGGAAGGCGGAACTGACAACGAGATCAGATTAATAATAATAACAACAATAGTATAATGCAATTTTGTATATTTGTTTATCGGATAAAATATAATAATTCATTCATCCTAATTGCTCTAGATCTTGTTAACATAAGAGATGGTCATCGGATTTGTACATTCTTAACATGATAACGAAACTTTTGTTCTATTGAATAATACACTAAGCCAGTCGATCGAATTGAATTCCAAATTGCGTAAATAAAAAGGGAACATGAACTGATCTATAATATATTATACAATTTAAGGCGTGTACCGATAAAATCAATTTTCTTTACAAATTAAAAACAAATAAATAAATATTAATCTTAAAAAAGTAGAGTACCTATCATAGTTGTTATTTGTCAAAAACAGTTAATCAAGAAGAAGGCACTCTCATTGATTTATCAATAAATAGGTATAATTATTAATTTTAAAATCAGTTAAAGATAACTCTTCTCAAGGAAAGATGTTTTTCTACAATCATATGATTTGTTAATTGCAAATAAATGGGCTTTTTGCCGGTAATTAACAGAACTTTTCATTTACAAGAATTGATTTTTCTAAAATTCATTGAATGCTTAAGTACTTGGCAGGTTTCACATTAAGATATAAAAATAAAACGGAGATTAAAAGTCTCTCCAAAATAAATTCGTTTTATTTTTATATCTTAATGAGAAACCTACCAAGTATTTTTTATCCAATAATTTAAAAAATGTTTCACCAAGTACCAACACCAAATTCCTTAAAAACTATTGATTCTTCTGTATAATATAAATATTTTTATTTCAATAATAGTTATTTATTCAGATTGGATTTAACTCCAATAAAATAGTAGCCTTAATTTATTCCCCCTGTGGACTGGGGGTAGAATAAGTCCACAGTATCCCCTGCTTGTCGTAGAAGGCGACTAAAAGGTAGACGTGAGGTTAGCAAACATACTCCTTAAAATTCTTCCCAAACAACGCATAGCCTCGCAACAGGAGTGGTTTGACGAAATGGACCACACATGGTAGGCCAAGGACCAATGATATTCTTAATACCATGAAAAATCATTTAAATAATTAATATTTAAATTTTCACAAAATTTCAAGTTAAAATCCTGTCACCTTCAAGGTTTTTTCTTGGTTTTTAATTTTATAAAATAAGTGAATAATATGGATAATCTTATTCAGCATAGACTTTCGAAATATGGAGACAATTTATATAAAGTGAATTATAAAATTAGGTTACTTTATTTTTTATTATTAATTTTTTCAAAAACAGAAAATATTAATTAAAATAAATATTGTGTGAAATTTTACCTACACTATCCAAGAGAATATTTTCTTAAACAAATGATAATAATCATTAAGTTACTAAGTATAAACTTTTCTTAATGATATATATTCTATTATTTTTTTTTCTTTCAATAGAGAACCTTGGATGACCTTTAAATTCAACTTCCTTAAAATCTTACTTTTTGAATTTAATTTATAATACATATTTTTTTTCGGCTACAGGAAGTTTAAAATTGTGAAGGTGATTGATGAATGATCAATTTAAAAAAATCCTTACAAGAATATATAACACTATTATCATGAACAAATTTAATAGATTTATAATAGTGAATATTTTCAAGACAATAGAAAAATAATTTTTAAAATATTTTCAAAAAATAAAATATGCATTATTATTAATATAAACGAATTAAAATTTTAATAGTTGTCATGTTTTCGCGTAAAGTTCTCATATAATTTTAACATTTAATTTTTGTAAAAATAGAAAAAATGTAAAATAATATTTTTTTAATATAAAAATAGTGTCAAAGAATTTACAAAAAATGTTATTTTCAATATCAATTAAAAGAATTCAATATTTTTTTATAAAGAATTTTAAAAATTCAGAGGCGTCTAATAAATTATTTATTATTTATTCTTATTCTATATAATTTCAGTCTCTTATAAGGAGTTAGATCATAAGTTTGAATGTCACATTCTTTTATTGAACCGATTAATTTATACAAATTTAATTTTTATTGAAAAATCGCTCTTGTAAAAAGACGCGGAACTAGCTGATTTTCGATTGTTTGATCAGGAAGTAAACCTGGAATATGTTTAGTAAAATTGTCCTGTTTGTATCGTACTTGAATTGATTATATGGCCATATTATAAAGCCCTTTGATTATTGTTTTCTATTCCATGTAACGTTCTTTTATGCCTAGCTAGTAACCACCCGTAACATTTTCTCTAAAAGAAATGTTTTTTTTTCTGTTTTAACTCTTGAAACAAGAAAATAATCCTCTTATAAATATGGGAAAACTATTTGTAGTCATTATTTTCATGGTCGCAGAAAGTATTTCATATTATGTTATTCGCACTTAGCGGAGTCGATTTGTCCTGGAACCACAAAAATCTTCTTAGTAATACAAGATAAAGGGTAATTAGCTTTTTCAATGAGTGAAATGATGATTAGAGGATGTATTTCATGTAATTTAGTTAAATAAGCCCAGTCGAATATGTAAAATCTTCTTCAATTCTTGACTTTCCATCAAATTTCCCAAATTTAAGTGGGAGATAAATTTAAAAACTTAATTTATCGATCGGAGAATTTACCACTGCTCGAAGCCCATAAAAACTTAGTAAATTGGATATTGGATTGTATCTAACTTTCTGAGATTTGGCTCGTGATCCAGGCTTCTTTCCTTCTACTCTGTTCTTTTCACGATTGAGAGTCCAGCCCATAAAGGCCTTTAGGGGATGGACCTTCTGGTGTATCTCCTTCTCACATCAATATAATTTAAAAAAAATCATCTGCCAAAGCTTCTACATATAAATTAAAATCTGGACATAAAAAATAACGACAGTCTGATTACTATTATTATTATTATTTTTTTTTTAAGAAAAAAATGCGAAATTGTAATATAAGTATCTGTTTGTCTAAAGACAATAGATTCTAAAAAATGTAATATTCATGGATTGAATTGGATTATTAATTAATAATTAAAAAAATAATAATATATTGATCAGTCCGAAAGAGATTTAATTTAGTGGAAAAATGAATTAGAAATTAATGAATAATTGCATTTTCATAAAAAAATATTTTTCTTATGAAACTTTTCTGATTAGCACAATCTCAAATGAATGGCTATTTTAATGGACTATTTTTGATTGTTAGTTCATTTCTTTTTTCATTTACCTACCATGATAAAAGAATATCATTTCCTTCCCTTTCAAAGAAGAAAAATCCAGGAATTAAACACAACATGATTAATGGAGCGGAAGAAGTTAAAATTTCTCCAACTTTTGGCTCTCTGCTCTTTCTTCAATTTGATTTACTGAAAATAAAAAAAATAAAAACTCACAACCAAGTCAAAGGTCTTTTTTTGAATAACCAATCTTTATAATGATTGAAAAATATCAAAATATAATAGGATAATAGTGCAATTACGTCGGAATAATTCCGTCGTTTTTTTAGTATATTACTTTCTCATTTTTTTATTATATTATTCAATAGTAAAGATAAACTATATTTTGAGTGGGAAATTAATTGCTAAATCAAAAAAGAAAATAATACCTATATAAATTAATATAATTGCGGTGTTTTAATGCTATTTTTTAGAACATATTCTATTGTTTGGCCTAAATCTGAACAAAGTAGTTTTCTTTATGGTTAACAATTATAGCAATTGTTAAATATTTAATATTAAATAAATAATTATTTATTTCAAAACAAAAAGTCATCTTAACCTAGATTATTTAAATCAACACAAAAAATTAATAACTTTATAATATTCCAATAAAATTTTGAATTTATTTTCCCCTTGGATCACGAAATGAATCTAAAATTTTTTTCAATTTTGTACTAAATTCAGTGTCGTGTTACAAACTTAAAAGTTTATGAAACAAAATATTTTTTTATTTTTTTATTTATGAGTTTATCATTAATAACCTTACAAAATAATATTACCTATATTAATACACTGACATATATATGTTGCAGTAAAAACCCGTTTTACGTTTCTTACTAGTTAAAACGCGTTTCACTGCATACCTTGCCAACTAGAATTTACTGATATTGGTTGAGTTTGGTTCAAAGGTCTAGAATCTTCATTTTTGACCTTCCTCCTCATTTAGGGTCTTTAATTTCAAAATTTTACATCCTCATTAGAAGCAAAGTTGTAGAGGATGTAATTTTTGACATTTTAGTTGAAACAATTTTGAAAATAAACACCCAAAATAAGGCGGAAGGTCAAAAAAGTAGATTCTAGACCTTTGGACCAAACTCAACCAATATGAGTAAATTCTAGTTGCCAAGGAATGCAGTGGAACGCGTTTTAACTAGTAAGGACCTTTTTTACTGCAACATATACATTTGAATAAAAAATTTGTTCATAACCATAACTCTTATGGGTTTTTGGTTTCTTGGTTTCTTGCTCCCTTTTCTTAAATCTTCTTCTGGTCCCATGTCTATATTCATGATCTTCTCCAGTAGTCTGTCTATTTGTCCCCTTAAACCCATCCGCCGTCTTACATATTCATCCCCAAAACCCTCCCAAAGTCCTCACAATTTTCTATGATGAAACAAAAATAATAAATTAACTAAAACACCTCAAATTATTGCTGATAGTAGCAAACTTTAAATTTTTAAAGAATTCATGAAAGATTGTAATCTTCTAAATTTGACTGTCATGGATAATCGAACTCCCATACCAAAAATTCAATTCAAAGAGGTTGAACATAACCCTTCTGACATGTTATAAGGATTATTTCGTAAATGACAACCACCAATTTATATAAAATTAAATATTAAAAAGTTATACTAATTTTACGAAATGCTATATCATTTTTAATTAAAATAAAACGATTATAGAGTATTTTAAGAAGAAATCAGAAAACACATTATTTTATTACAAGCAGTAATGACTAGCGAATTGAATTTACAAACTTTTATGACAATTCAAAAATGTTACTTGTTCTTATCTAATCTAGGAAAACAAATTTTCTGCTTGAGGAATTCTTAAGAGAAATTGAATGTTTTGATTAGTATCACATTGCTTCAGTTTTTTTTTATTTGTATTTTTTTTCTAATTGAATTCTAGGGAAAGATTGTTGCGTCGCTCTAATTGCACAGTAAACGGCTGTATAGGACGAGGATGATTTTCATGCACCAACTCAGTTCCACTCTGATAGTTGACTGCGAAAAGAATCCTCCTGAACGAATTCGGGTGAATCTTCTTTTTCCCCTTCATCTTTTAATTAACATAATATTTATTTAAAAAAGAAAAAAAAGCGAAAGTCGGAACAATTGAATTCAGAGGCGATGAAGATGAAACGAAAAAGACGACGGAATTTCCGGGGTTACCGGAAAAGGAACACATATCCGGCCCGGGCTATTGTCTTCATTGAAGAAAATGAAGAGGCATCAAGGCCACCCTGAGCCCCTACAATAAACAAACAATCGAACAACTTTGGAAATTTTGGAAACAATCCATTTTAGAGAAGAAACCTCTCTTCTTCCCATTTAAGGTCACTCGGATACCCAGATACATATATCTAATTGAATCTACACATTTATTTGAGATAAACACACGATTGAGAAAAGGTTGACCTCTTTAGACCTCATCGAAAAATATTTGAAGGTTATCAATTATCAAAATCAATTTTCTATTCTTTTATTTTGTCTCACTTTTTTCTTTAATAAAAATCAAAACAAAAAAGAAAACTTTTTCAGCACTACAGACAATATTCCTGCTCCGAATTCCGTGATTTCAGATTTTTTTATCAGAGAATTTGAGCTCTAGAGTTGAAACTCGGCAGAAAGGTCCCGTTTTTAATTTGATACATATTATGTACTTATAAGCCAAATTTCAACTTATGACCACTCGTTCAATAGTTAATGAAACAATATATCTATTTTCTTCTTTTTTTCACCACAAATTCTTAAGTTAAAAACTACCTAATTAAAATTTTTTCATTTGGTAAATATAAAATTTTCCTACAATTAGGAACTTTCTTTCATGATTAATCGTGGGTATCAGAATCAGACACAGATAGATACTTACATGTTTGAAAATGATTTTTCTTTCAGACATTTCTTAACCCAAATAAGCAAGAAGATAAATAAAAAAAAGGTGCCCTTAAAAAAATAGTGTATTCAATACTCTGGCCAAACTGCGAGTTATATTCGCTTGGCGTACCGAAGAAATATCTTTTAGATAAACCTGAAAACCATGTAAGAGGAAATTAATATTTTGATACTAAATAAAAATAATTTAGAAAATAAAGAGCTATTAAAGCGTCATATTATTATATGTATACGGTATATGTATAGAATGTGAAAGTCGTGTGGTGACCACATCAGTTGATTTATGAAATTTCCTGACTTTCTACCAATAACTGCTAATTGTAAAAAAAGTATTGCACACTGAGACCCCTATGGACCGGGGGTAGAATAGGTCCATAGTATCCTCTGCTTGTCGTAAAAGGCGACTAAAAGGGGTTGGACGTGAGGCTAACAAGCTCACTCCGTAAAAAAACCTCCCAGTCATGGAAGCAAGCATTTGCTTCCATTCAACAGGGAGAAGAATATTAAGACACATAGAGGATAAAACAAAAATAATAAATTAAGATTCTAAAGAAAAAAAAGAAGCACATTTCTTCTTTGAGAAGCTTCTCGTATATAAGAAACTTGGATTATATGTTTACTTGGCTGCTTCGCAGCCAAGTAAACATATATACACTTTACGCACGATCTGAGAGTAGCAAAACCGCCTGGTTTTCATTGGGAGTCGCCTCTCCCTAAGTAAGTTCTTTGACTTCTTATTAATAAAAATTTGGAACTCATATATATATTCCATGCATGTATTGGATGCAAACTGCATCTCTGATGGAATTTTTCATCAGTTCATAAAAAATTATTCAGGAATTACATTAAAATCTGAATCAGAATTCTATTAAATAGAATTTTTGGCAAATTTTAAATAAAATAGAATCGGAATTGATTCTAAAATAACAGAGAAAAAATATTTTAATTACTACGCTTGACAATCATCAACTAATAAATATATCAAATAAACAATAAAATTTCTTGAATTAAAAATAAAATGTCAATTTAAAAGTTTAAATTGCAACAATGGACATATTTGAATTCAATTTAATCATATTTTAACTGAATTTTAAATAAAAAATTCCAATTAACAATACATATATTGCCATTTGCTTGGTGGCATTCTTAAAGTCAATTTTTAATGATTTTTCATCAAGTGATGGTTGTCCGAGAGGTTAGAGGTCGCTGCCTAATTAATTAATTGTGTGAGCGACGCCGACATCTCAAGTTCAAGACGGGTCGTTGTCATTATCAATTTAATTTTTTTTTTTTTTAATTCTAGAAAATGTGAATTATTATTTTTCAACTCCACCGTGTGATTTTGAAAAAATTAATAATTTTTTTTAAGAGTAAAATTTGTTTGATTTTTTGACATTATTTTTTTAATCTTACAAATAAATTACTATCACCAAACCATAGAAATTCATCCTAAAATTTTCAAAAATATAAAATTTAATTTATTTTTAAAATTCTTATTAAATATTTCTACTTTGAATGACCTCTACTGTAAACGTACTTATTGAAATTTATCTAATTTTAAAACCACATATAATTATTTAATTTTTAAAAATATAAAATTTATTCGATTTTTTATTAGTAAAATATATACAAGAGCTAACACTAATATTTACTTAATATGTTTAATCAAGGTTAAAAAATATTTTTTAAGAAATTTATTTTCTCTGATTTTCCTTATATTTCAACTAAAAAATTATATACCTAAAAAGTACAATATCTAATCAGGTCTTATAACACCAAAATGAGCTTTCTTTGAGCTTATGTCCTTTAGTTATCATGCGTAGCTTAATGTAGTGTAAATTTTTTATTATTATAGTATCAGAGATATAAGATAATTTCACTTTTCAAAACACCTAAGAGTATTAAAGAATCTCGTATTAGAAACACAGAGGTCTATTTTTATTTAACCAAAAGATGAAAAATAATTGGTAACGATTTGCTAATTAGGAACTATGGATTCTATTGCAGATTTTAAGCTTTGGTGCTTGAGTTGTTATCGAAAGTAAAGTTTTAGATCAATCCACCTATATGTTTGTGTGTATATGTATAAGCAGGTTAAATGCGTAAATAGTTTTTGCGGGACATAGTTAAACATGAGCTTTCGCCTTAGAAATTAGTGATAAGTACTACGAGCTTTTACAAGATTTATGAGTCGATTCTGAATCGCGATTTAAGCTCTCCACCTTTGGAGCTGTAAGTAAATTTTATTTAGTTACACTACCTGGAGCGTTTTTCTGAATTTATCCATTATCTAAACTTAAAAAAAAACTCTCTTATCAAAAGAATAAGTTAACCCTTAAGTACGACAAATAACATCAAATTTGTTATTTCAAGTATTTTGGAAGATATAATTATTTTCTGCTCTTTGAGTGGGTTAAAGTATTAGATTCGCGGGACGACTGTCATTATATATTAGGTATGGTACCCTCGGTATGCGAATCCGACTTGCACTTTACGTTTTATTTAATAATTGGTCAAGTAATGATGCGTAGTTCTTAAAAACTTAAGACATAGTATGAACGAGTGGTGAACCGCGACCTCATAGCGTGTAAACCTACTTCCACTTCCAATTTCATTTCCAAGTAGATGAAGGGTCATTATCCAATGAATTCCAAAATAATTCCACATAATTCCAAAGACGTGTACACCTAATTCGAATCGCGGTTCACCCCTCGACTGTGAAGTAAGAAGTGAGAGGTATTTATGAAAACATGTTGATCCTTGACTTAATACAACAAAAACTACATATATTATAGGTATTATGTAAATGACAAACAGTACACTATCAATATAATATACTCGGTAGATCTTAGAACATATTACTTGGAGATACGGGAGAACTACTGTATTTTTATTATTAGAATTTATATCTTAATTCCCAAGGGGCTTAGGGAGCAAATCAACTTTCTTTTCGCGTTTATAAGCTCAATAACTGTTTATTTTTCCTTACCACCTTGACGTCCTTCAAACTTTATAAATTGTTTGTTTTTTCATAAATTCCTGTTCTCTCCTCTGGTGTTAATTTAAAGACAAATTTACAGCTAATAGTGGGAATGACGAATAAGAAATAATTGAACGTTCTCAATAACAATAAGAGATATGGAGAAAAAGATCCGAATTAATTCGACTAGTGCGTGAAAGTGAAGCGTTTTAATGTTTTTTCTATTCTGCTGACGACTTTTTATTTCACAGAATGGACAGACATCTCTCCAAGCCGCGAGATTTTCCTGTGAATTTCATTCATTAAATACACATTCGAATTTATTTTTTTTATTTTTTGAATAGTAATTACTTCAATTGTGTGTAGTTTTTTCTATGTGAAAGAATAGAAGCGCGTGTATATTTGTTTCACATCATATTTTTAAGAAATATAACTAAAAAAAGATTTATTTTAATTCAATCTTTAAAGAGATACGCGATTGATTGATTGATTGCTTGAAAGTGAAATTTTTGTTTTTATGTAGTAGATATTTTTCAATATTATTTTTAGTCGTATTTAATAAGTTTTGGCACTGATAGTTCTAGACGAGGGGTGATCCGCGATTTTAAGTAGGTGTACACCTCTTTGGAAATATTTTGGAAGTACTTGGAAACATTTGGAAGTACTTGGAAATGTTTTAAAGTACTTGGAAATATTTGGAAGTACAAGTGGAAGTAGGTGTACAGCATATTAGGTAGCGGTTCACCCTTCGGTTCTAGTTGAAACATAGGTACTATCAATTTAGCAGACAATTAGGGCCAGATGAAATTTTGTGTCATCTGATTGGCAATCCGGCCGGGCACAAGGTGAATTCTAAGGTTTTACCCTTTGTCAACTTTCACAAAGACTTTATCAAACGACATACAACTGGCCTTTAGTCAGGAAATTTTACTAGGGATAAGAGGGTTTAATTTTTTTTTTTTTTAAATATCAATATTTTATAAAAATTATGTAGGTATTTATTATGATAAAATTTATTTGATTTAAAGTTTTATTAAATTACAAACTTTAGAAGATATAATAAATTTGTTCTGTTTTATATATATAGTTTAAGTTACCATAAATGATTGGGAACTGTTTGATGTTGGGCAGCAGCGACATCAAGTGAATCTGATTTAAAATCAAATCAAAGGGTGTCTTTGTCAAACAACATTCATTTACACCTCCCTTGTCTACTTGATTAATCATAAGTCCCCAAATGTTTTAATCGAAATGAATAAAATACACATCACATGTGATACTTGTTAAACATAGCGATTGGTTAAATAGGCTTTTAGTTCCAGAGGCTAAATATAAACTAAAATAAGATTGAAGTAATTTTTGGAGACGGACTGGTAAGTGAATTTGAGTGGATATTGATGAGGTAGTCCAAAAAAAGTAGAAGATAATTTATACAATCTTTTTATTCATAAACCGACGTTTCAGGGCTATTCCTTCCTTCTTCAGGGTTTTCCTTCACTGACTTTTGAAAACCATGAAGAAGGTGGAATAGCCTCAGAAACATCGGTTTATGAATAGTATAAATTATCTTCTTTTTTTGTATTTTAAGGCAGAGCCTAAATTGTACGCAGCTTTAAAGAAGAGGTGACGAATTGATTGTCTAGATTCAGGCGTTTACTAATTTTAGCAATATCCACTTCAATAAATTAAAATATTTTTAATGAATCGTTTTTGAAAAACCATCAAACCTTCAATTAAAGAGGTCCAAGGAATTTTTAATGGTTGATTTTTAGCTTACCTATGTTTCAAATTTTATTGCTTCATGATTTACTGATGCTGACGTAATGGCAGACCTTTCTGGTGAGTTTTGCCTCTGATAACCACAAATTCGTTTTATTTTTTTTAACTAAATTTATATATTTTAAGAGTATCTAAAATTATCATTCCGAGCTCTCGAAGTAAAATTAGATTTTATATTTTTGGAGATAATAAAATTCAAAACTGAACCTCGCTAAAGTAAATGAATGACTTTAACTTTCATGATTCACTATTAATTAAAATTTTGAAAGGGAGCAAGTGGTGAAAAAACTCACTATTTTATCACAAATACGAGTAGTTATCATGTCCAAAAACACATTTTTATTAATTGAGACAAAACTTGATAGAAAATATATTTCTTGAATAACGTTATTTCACGTAAAGAGCCATCCATGTTAATTTGAAAAAAATTGAAAACTAATTTTTAAATTAAATATTTTCAAAATTGTGACTGATGGTGGATTCTAAATATGTTTATAAATAATTTAATAAAATCTCTATTATTTCTCAGTTTTAGTGTTATACATTTCGTGGAAATAGTTTTAAACAGTAATTTACTATAGATTATCTTGTTACTTTCACTTAGGTATTTTATAATAGAATGTAAAAATGTTATTCAATTTGTTTTAATTTAATTAGTAAATTTTTCTCATACTCATTTCAGCGATTAAACTCTCATTAGAATATCTTCAAAAGATTAAGTAGATTAAAAAATAAACTTGAAGGAAATAAAATTCGACACTTAATGATGGTACTTTTGGTACACGTCCAATAATAATTTTACTGTGAAGAAAAATAATATCTTAACCAAGGATATCTCATATATTACAATCTATTTGTCTTTAACCCCTCCACGTGTCAATGGTTGAATTAATAATCACATTTCATTACATATTTAAATTTATGTAGAAAATGATTTAAATAAGCTGACGTGTTCTGATGTGGCCATCCACTTGACTTTACAATACAACCTGGCCCCTAAAATTATTTATGAACCATGTAGGGGGAGGGGGTTAGTTTTTGCATTATTATACTTCTGGTGTCCCACTGATTATGTATACAAAATTTGGTTGAGTTTAGTAAATGGCCAAGATTTTCATTTTTTGACCCTGCACTCCTCTCCTGCCCCGATTTTGGGCGGTTAGTTTTTGCATTTTTAGACTTCTAGGGTCCACTGATTATGTATACAAAATTTGGTTGAGTTTGCTCAAACGGCCTAGATTTTTAATTTTTATCCCCCCCCCACCACCAACCTTAATTTTGGGTCGATATGCACCTCAATCAGCTCTTAATCTCAATGGACCAAAAACTACGTGTGAAATTTGGTTTCGATATTCACACTAGTTTTTGAGCTAGCTCGTCCACAAAAAGTTGGTAACGCGCAGACTAACAGACTAACTAACAGACATTTTGACAAAACAATTATTATCTCAAAAAATATAATTTTTTCGATGTTCACTTATAAGCGCTTTTTTGTAGAGCGAAATGCCATGGCTTCGATAAATTTTTTTAATCAAAATAGTTTCAGCCGTTTTTGAGATATTTCGAAAAAAAGAAGGAAAAAAACACTTTTTTCATGCACGATTACAATACTTGACCATATACCCTGTATGATAAAGTAAAAATATCGATCTATAATAAATAAGTTAACATAACATAAGCAATAATCAGTAGAGATTGTGGTGTTGGTGCAAGGTGAAACATCTTTAATAAAGATAAGAGTAAATAAATATTTTATTTAATATGGATTTACTATGAGTTAAGATACTGGGTCACTTATTTCAAATATTTGAAATAAGTGACCCAGTATCCTTAATTCATAGTAAATCCATATTAAATAAAATATTTATTTACTCTTATCTTTATAACATAAGCATTTGTGAGGCATTAAAACCTGTAAATTCATTTTATTTTTTTTTAAATTAAAATATTCGGCTGCTTTTCTAGATCAAAATAATGTACATATTTCAAATAAAATATATTTTTTTCAATTCTCTACATAATTTGGATATATCAAATTTTTTGTCAAAATCAGAAATTTAACAAGGCCTTGCAATTTTTTTCGTTTTTTGACAATTTTTTTTTTTCGAGATACATATATTATAAAACTATTTTTTTACTTTCTTTTCTTTTTAATTGAATCGGGACATCTAGAAGTCAAACTAAACAATATTCCCAAATAAGGATTTAAGCATTCAATATTTGATTAAGATTGTACCATCCTTACTTTTTTTTTTTTAATGATATTGATGTGAGAAGGAGATACACCAGAAGGTGGATCCCTAAAGGCCTGTATGGGCTGGCCCCTCCATCGTGAAATGAAAAGAGTAGAAGGAAAAGAAGCCGGGATCACGAGCTAATCTCAGAAACTTAGATACAATTCAATATCCAATTTACTAAGGTTTTAGGGGCTTCGAGCAGTGGTAAAATTACTAGTCACTCAAGAAATTTAGGAAACGATTTCGATTTTTCTAATTCAAGAGTACTTAATAAAGAGAAAATATTACCTAAAAGATTAACTTTAGAAATAATGCAAATTTTTTTAGTTGATAATAACTTAATTATTAAAAGATCATACTTGGAGTTATTTTCGAAAACATTGGAATTTTCTAGAAAAAATATTTTTTCTTAAATATTATAATTATTATATTATAATATTTAACCTCAATTTTTTAAAATATTTTTATTTATGTGCGATTCGAATTTCACACTTGATAATAGAAAAAATATCTTATGCTTTAATAAACGTTATGATTGTTTTTTTAAGAACTTATAATAAATAAATATTTTATTACTAGAAAATTTGCTAATACGTGGTTCGCACTCTAATAAATTTTCTTCTCACTTTCTTTCCACACATATCATTGATTATGTATGTTTAGATCTTTAATGCCGCAGAAAATAAAAATACACCATTAATAAATAAATACCTCGCTTCACAATAATTAGACTAATGATTCACTTTTTAAAAATGTAACAGAATTAGATTAAAGTGTTAAAAAAGCGGAAAATTACTGTAAATTCATTCCTTTGACTAATAATAATAGCAAATGATCTGATGTGGCCATCCACATGACTTTATCATACGCCTGGTCCCTATCTTATATTTAATATTGAATAAAACTATTTATAACACAATTATTTAAAGGGGGGGGTCAAAAATAATAATATAGGCTCTTTGACCAAACTCAACCAATTATGTATTCAAAATTTGGTTGAGTTTAGTACTAAGATTTTTATTTTTTGACCCCCCCCCCAGAAAAATATAATAATCTTTTCATTATATAGGTTCATCTTATATTATACATATTTAATTTTTCTCGTGTTTTTATTTTGAGAATCTTAACTATTTCGGGCCCTTATTAAATATGATCAACCCCTTACATTATTTAAAGACGTTTTGAATAAAATTAAGTGACTTTTTTTATTAATTATCTTTAAGGACCTTTTGACATTCTTCATCTAAATTGAACCAAATTTTAGTTTTGAATAAAATTAAGTGGGCTCCCCTATTTTTGGCCCCAGAATAAAAAATATTTTCGTTATTATATGTTCATTTTATAATATATTTATTTTTTCTTGTTTTTTTTAGTTTGTAAATATTATTATTTTAATTTTTACCCCCCCCTCCCCTCCCCCTTAATTTTCGGTTGATATGTACCCAAATCTAATCAGCTCTTAATTCCTGTATGGTAATGTAAAATGTATTAGGTGTGGCTAGAATACTAGACGACAGATTGACGAACCTAATCCTTGAGTATTCTTAAATATCTATCCTCTTATTTTCTTATTCTATACAAAAATCATTTTTGAATTATGATGTTTTACGTTAAAGACAAGTTCACCCAAAATAATAAATCCAATTATATTTTTATTTAAAAAAATTTGAAAATAAATTTTTATTATTATTATAATTATAAATTTATTAATGACAATTTCTTCAACACTCCAATTAGCTTAAAATTTTCTTTAAATAAAGTGTTCATTATACCCACATTTACTTTATTAAAATCGTAACCATTGAAGAATAAATTAATAAAAATTATTTTCGAATTTCGTTTTAATAATAAAAAAATATCGGGCCATTTAAATAATTAAAAATAGTGCATGTAGTAGTGTAGTGCTCGTGGTTTTCGATTTTGTGGAGCGCCTGTATGTAGGCAACCTGTTGCACGCTAAGGAAAGGGAAATTATTATTTAAGAGGTTCCAACTGAAAGTGAAACTAAAGCTTAAACTAAATATATTTAGCTAATTAGGAATCTTGATAATAATTAACATTAAAAAACACGTAGTATATACTATACATAAAAAGATATACTGAAATATTTGAACACAATATTTTTCTCTTGTATTTGACATGATGACATACTTAATAGAAATAAAATATACGGCTAGAAATATTTTTATTTATTTCAGTATATAATTACCATTGACTTACCAAGAGTTGCCCATCTGGTCCAGAGATATTACTACCCCCATATATATACAAAAAATAAATTTAAAAAATCATTTTAAATTTTATTTTTAATTAAAATTTATGAGGGGTCATATATAATATGTATCTATATCTTTAAAGATTCAAATTATTATCATTAATCAATAATAATATTGCTATTTATCATCGAAAATGTGTATCATTTAAAAATATTTCATTAATTTCAATTTATTTTATTTTAAAAAGAAAAAAGAGGCTAATTGTTTCTTATTTTCACATTTTTTAAAAAAAATCTTATAAATTGTAAATTTGGGTAAATGAATTTAAGTAACTCATCTATTATTTATTTTCTCAATTATTTCAAGAACAACAAAAATTTGAATTTAAAAATGATGCGGCGCATCCCTAAAATTTCAAACATTTATAGTATTTTCATAAATACATCAATACTTGTAAGGTCGACTTCAAAATTTCAGGAGGATCTTTAAATTTTCAGATCATTATCCATTATAAAAAATATATTTTGATTTGAAAAGTATGTATTTTGGTTCTCGAAATGAAATAAAAGTGTTGCATAGTTTCAAGAGGCAATTAAAATGAATGATTTTTCTGAAAAGTTCGATGATAGAACGTTTGAATTCCCTGCCTGGTAGATATGTTTTCCAGTTCAAGCATGTCAAAGACAAGTCCAGACGAGTTTTGGTCGAATAAAAAGTTGTAATTCGCTAAGGAAGTATTAAAATAGTAATAATACAAAAAAAAAAAAAAAAAGAATAAATAAAGATGATTCGGGAATTTTTGGACTAATTCGTTTATATGAACCCTCAACATATATGATCGGGAAATAATTAAGAGCGCCATAGGCAAGTCATAGCTTGCTTATAGCAATAGAATTAGGAGAAATATAGGATTTTTTATAAGGCAGGATGATTAATTGTGAAAGATGGTCGATTTCCATTTTCAGGGAATGTCGAGTTTAAGTCACATTATTTAATTTTTGACTCCTACTCTCACTCACACAAAGCTGTATCTGTTTGGGGCGAAGGTCCTAAAATATATTTTTAAAAATCTAATGTTAAATTTGAAAAATAACGAAAATGATGCCGTATTCGATGAAATTTGCAAAAAAGCAAAGATTACTTTTTATGACATACCCTGGTTGTAAAGTCACCAACCTACCTATAGTATATATATGGTATTTGAAGACAAATTTAAAATATTAAAACTATTTTAAACCCAAGATTGGATAAATGCTCTCGAAAGTTTTCAATCAAATGTAGTTTTGATATTTCCAAACTTGGATAAATTTATAGATTTCACTCATTTATTTTTTATGGTGATACTAAAGGAATGCCATTCTTCAAAGGTTATTTCCATATAGAAAGTCAAATTAGTGAACAAATATTTGAGGAACCGTAACATCTCTTTTTTATAACCTGAGTAAATTTTACATTCACTCCAAATATTACTTTTTGTCATGTTACAATTTAAAATTAAGTTTCGAAGAAAATCAAATTCATAGCTTACAAAAATGTATGATATTTATATTATTAGTTCTTTATTTTTAGTATAATTACCAAAAACTCTTAATAATTAATAAGATTTTCCGAGGAGCAGGACCGAGCTCAAACTCTTCTCAATACAAAATTTTTTCAGGCTTTAATCTGACCCCTACACGAATTTCCATTATAACAATACATATAATACATAAACAAGATAAATACATCCCTTAGAAGTGTAAACCTGCTAACTCACAAGGAAATTTTACAGGGGCAAAGAAAAAACAAACAAAATTTAATATTGTTGTTATGGATTTTTTTCTACAACTTACGATAGTAATTTTAAGTAGTATTTTTACTTTGACGATACTGCATCTTCATTCAAACGGTATTAATATGACATATATGATAAAAAATGAATTTAGCAGGCTTACACTCTAAGGCGACAATATATAAAATCAAAATTCAAATATGATTAGGCTAAATAAACTTTGTTCCCGAAGTCATAAAAAATATGTAATTAAAAAAAAATATATATATCTTCTTCTTATTTTTAAACCGCTAGGGCTTGTTAAAAAAAATATTAAGTGACTTAATCTAAAAAATTAAATTGTTTTTATTGCAAATTTTTTTGACCCACTTTTTTTCATAAATTATAGTACTCCACCTGCCTATAATAATAAAATACTTAAATTTTTCATCTTAAATGCCATCACATCAAATTTGTATAAAATACCATACCTATTATATTGAATTGTATATACCAAAAATCCTTTCTTTTGCTCTAAGCTACTTAAAAATAAACTTGATTTAAAAAAAAGCGAATCGATTGCAAAAAAGTTTTGCAATAAGGGAGTATATCATGCTCTGGCTCTGCACGGGTCATCGGCTCTTGCCCCTGTCTGTTTGATCATGATTCGAATTCTTTCCCTGTTCACTTTTATAAGTGTAAATCGTGACTAAAGTGTTATTTCTTTTGTCTTCAGGATCACATTCAAGAAGTGCTCGACAAATGGACTCAAATCGATGACGAGATCTGGGCGAAAGTGATCGTTTTGGAGAGAAACCGACGCGTGGCCAAGGCATACGCGAGGGCTCCTGTTCTCACTGTCAACGGCTCGGACGACGGATTCGATGGATTCAGGTCAGTATCTATCTATCTATGTTGTTAGAGTTCATAATGAAACTGTATTAGATGAAGGAGGACGTAACAGCCAAAGTTGGATGCGCTGGGTTCAATAAAACACCCTGAATAAAACATTTCGGCCTGAATTTTTTTGGACATCTTCAGTTAATTGGGCTACAAAATTTACAAATAGATGTTAACATTGATATATTTTATCCTTGTCTTATTATATTAAACGAGCAATTTTTGTATATATATATATATATACAGATCAAATTGTCAACACAAAAACCCCCTAACCCGTGAATTTCATCCAAATCGTTGGAGCCGTTTTCAAGAAACCGATATATATATATATATATATATATGTGTCATAGTATATGTTCAGCGGATAGGTTCTATGTCATTAGAGGTTTTTCAGGTTTCTCCGCGTTCTCCAACGATTTGGATGAAATTCACGGGTTAGGGGGATTTTGTGTTGACAATTTGATCTGTATATATATATATAGAGAGAGACAGAGAGAGAAAATCGGTTTCTTGAAAACGGCTCCAACGATTTGGATGAAATTCACGGGTTAGGGGGTTTTTGTGTTGACAATTTGATCTATCATGGTCATACCTCCTTCCTCAGGATTTAAAAGGGTCAACAAAAGAACCTCGGTGTATATTAATATTATTTTTAATTGCAATTATATTCAAAATTTTGTGGCCAGTGATACGTCTTGATGATGACCATAGCGGGTGTAAACGTTGGTAAAAATATAAATGAAGTTTTATTTTAATTTTATTTTATTTCAGTTGCGATTAAAAACCTTTTTATCTGAATTTAAAATTAAAAATAATATTAATATATCGCTTTTAACTGAATCAAAAAATTACCGATCATCGCTACTTATCATAATATTACAAGCTGACCAAGTTGGTTGTTTAAACTTACAGTTATACACAAAATGCAGTACACATTATGTGATCGAACCAAGCCTTGTCAAAAATAAAAATCTATCTATCTATATACCGAAACAAAAAAAATCTTAAACACGCCAAACGTCCCAGAGGCTGGTAGACAGCAGAAAAATGATTAATCTTTCAAAATATCAAGCTATCTATTTCGTTCTTATTTGTCTTTAATAAGGACTGAATGAGAATTTGTAGAAATTCTTCATAATTTTAGATTAAAACCCCGAGAGGTACAAAAATCACATAAAAATGGCCACTTTGGAGCTTTCTTACACGATCTTTTTAAATAAAAATTTATTCAAAAAATTAAACCAATTTACTTTTAAAGTGATAATTATTTACAAGGATGCATCACACTCGAATATAAAGATATTTCATTTTTAAACCCACATAATATTCGCTACAAGTCCATTCTCAGTTATTGGGAATTATACACATATTACAATCAGCACATGTGATTTAACCTAGTTTAGTTAATCATAGGACGAAAGCACAACACACACTATATCAAATTAAATTTCTTATTGTTGACAAAACTAGGTTAAAATGTGAATAATTTTCAATACCTCAGGATGGCCCAAGACAATTTAGGCCGAAACGTTTTACTCTGAGAATTTTATTGTACCCGTTGCATCCCTACTTTGGCTGATAGGTATAACTTCTACAACCCGCTACAATAATTAAAATATTAATACGATTATTGATTTACTTCTAAATTTCAAGTTGTTATCCTATGATCCGTTTTTACTTTTTAAACCTAACCCTAAAAATATACTTTTTAACGGTATAGTAGAGTCACTCTAAAACAGTGGTTTCCAACCTTGCCATAAATATGTAAAAATAAAACGTCATATCTTAACAGAAAAAAATTCAGTGAATTAATATTTTTTTCATTTCTATACATACTTACATTTAATTTCTATGTTATTTTATCTATTAAATAAAATAAAAAATAAAAGTTGGGGAGGCGCGGATTTTTTTTCGGGGAGGCGTAGTAGCATAAAAGGTTGGAAACCGCTGCTCTAAAATATTCTTGAATAGATTCCATCGAAATTAATTCTTTTAATAAAATTGATGGGGTAAAATGGTTTGAATTTTTTTTAAAGCTTTCCTTTCTATTTCGAGTCCTTGGAACTGTTGACAGATCGACATACAGCCTGATAACATTTATTTACGATAACAAATAAATTGAAATGTAATTAAAGGTTCAAACAAAAGACTGTTATTAAGGCTGCGCGAGAGCAGCAATTCAACTTTTGACTTTTGCTTTTTTCCACTCTCCTATTATTTTTGAAGTCCATGAACTTTTCAGAGCGACTTCTCGTATTTGACCCTATCTAAATGAAGCATATTCTTTATTTTACTGACCATTTAGAAATCATATTTCATAAACCAATAGGGGTAAAGGCTATTTATTCATTGAATGAAAATTTCATACGATAAAAGAGATCGTAAATTCAAATTAATTACCTACGCAAATGAAAGTTATAGGTGTAAAAGATTGACGATCGTAAATTTTGTAAAATTGAAATTTTTACAGCTTTGTCCCTCCCAATTGATTTTTCTTTTTAAATATTTTAATTTATGGACAAATATCTGTATAATATCAAAAGAAATCATTTTATTTAAAATACGACACTTTAAACATATAAACATTGACTAGTTATAAAATTTGAGATTATTTTTCACATATTGAACGTGTGGGATTTATATTTTTTAATGAAATTTTTCGAGACCTTGAAAGGTGCAGGGTATAAATAGAAAATTAATTTAATCCGTAGTCAGGTGTTGAATGCCATGCTTATCAAAAAATTCAATGTTTGTCTTTTAATGCGAAAAATATTTATATTATTTTGAGAATTTAGTATCAATCAAATCATCGTGTAGTGTTATTCAAACGGAGATCTGCAAACCATTGATTGTTAGGGAAAAGTTTATTACGACAAGTTATTACTTAAAATTTTATTTATCTATACCTTTCCTTTATTTATTCTATAATATTTGTTTCTTCTTCCAGTAAATTGTGGAAATATTTTTGGCCATGCTTCAATAATGAATACATTATTTGATAACCAGAAATTTAATATTTTATTTGAAAAATACAGCTAACCTTTAGTCTCAATATAAATAAGATTTCCTATCTAGAATAAAAAAAAAATGAAGATATACCAATACTTGTGAAGACAAACAATTTATCCCTTACCTTACTCTCGTGCGATAGCACAATTAGTGCTAAATGTGGTGCACAAAGAGTTTTGATGACGTCATATGGGGAACCAGTCAATCAAAAGCCTGAACGTTGTCCCTCGTGACGTCACAGAAACTCTTTGAGCAATAAATACTTACTTGACGTAGAGAGGGTTAAGGGTTTTTTATGCTTTTTCACTGATAAATTAAAGTATAAAAAACCTTAAATACCTTTAGCCCTCTATAATTGACACATTTTTCACCACAAACTAACACCACATTCTCTTGATTTTTGTGATGGCTTTCTTCTTCTGGAGTAATATTTGTTGAGTTTTCTAGAAAATTCTTATTAAGGGATTTCCCCTCTTTCATTATTTAATATTTGATAAAACACATTTTATTTTTTCCCAACGATGAATATTTACTCACCTAAACGAGATTCTATCCTAGACACTCAACCCACTTGCTATTTAAGTAATCTACGTTAGTTAAAGCTCATCTGTGATAGTGAAAATGAAAAATAAATTGGAATTTTGTATCAATACTAAATTTCGTAAAGATCATTTGGTGACCAATGATTTGTCTTAAGAGTTTTATCATTTTCAAACCAGTGGCTGTCTCATATGCGATCTACTTTGCACTCGGATGCACTAAATATAATATCTTATTTGAGATTGATCATAGCTTGATTAGTTTTGATCACCAAGTTGACCACCATTTCAAAATAACAGAAATTTCTAAGCCTTCAATCATAAATATTTTTTTTTTTAGATAAATCAGAATTTATAACTTAAAAATAAGTTGAAATGTAGTCTACCCAATAACAAAAATAGTAAAAATTGGAATACGAAGATAAATGGACTACTAGATTAGAATGTTAAATTGGAAATTTAAATCAGTGGGGATTAAAAGTTTCCCAGGCTTAACAATAATTAACTGTTTAAGAAACAAATAAATTTGCGTTGCTCAAGTGATTTACAGCTCACAGTAGAAAACAAAATCTGTAGGTACTTAGTGAAATTAGAACACTCAAAGCAGAGCTATTACAAATTGTAGATAAAAAAATGCTAAAAAAAAATTATTTTGTAATGGAAAAATTAAGAAAAATATTTGAAAATAATCATTTGTGATAATTAAAATAATTTTCACAAGTTTAAGTTTTCTAATGCAAAAAAATAATTATTAAAAATTACCTCAAAAAGTTAAAATTCTAGAATAGGTAATTGTAATTTTTTTACTTTAATTGTACATTCAACATCGTTCAAATTTTTTATGATTCAAATAAACACCTCTTATGTAATCTTCTAAACACTTATTTTTTTGGATTTCTAAACATGAGAATATTTTGAAGTAAAAATAAATTGTTCTTAAAATGTTTATAGGTAGGCAAAAGATTTATAAAACTATATAAATGTAGTTCATTTATTTTTATTATATCAAGTAATGAACATGTGCCAATTGTGAAAGCAATTCTGCTGTAGGCAATAGGAGCGAATGTAAAAATTGGGATTTGTATGTCTATTTAATAAAAGATTACATAACGTAAGTAGCCCCGCCACAGGCTATTTAAGTCACATGTCGTATTTGGAAATTCGCAAGTGGATTTTTTTTTTTTTTTGAAAAAAATCTCTCATATAGGTATATCATGAACTCAATCGATCCTGTTTTATTTTTATTCTAGCTTTTTAGTGGATTAGAGAAAATAGGGACACGTAAAAGAGTCTGGAGACTATATTTCACCACACCCGCTGTTCTCCTTCAGGTTACCAGACAATATTTGGTTATTTACAGTGTTGCCGCGAGCTTTTATTCGAATGTCCAATTCATTTTAGTAATATGTAGGTACTATAAAATGGGTTAAAAAATCGAGCCACTTTATTTAAACTAAATAACCTTTTAAAACTTCATAAATATCCGCTGCATAACTACCATTATTTAATTCTACCTATCCTAAAAACAAATCACATACTGTTTTGGTTTCGAATGAATAATATCTTAACAAAATAGCTAAACATTTTTTAGTAGACATGTTGTAGTAAAAACCTAATTTTAGTAAGAACGGGTTTTTACTAGTTAAAAGGAGTTTCACTGAATACCTTTGTGGCAACTAGAATTTACTGTTGGTGGTTGAGTTTGGTTCAAACGTCTAGAATCTTCATTTTTGAACTTCCGCCTCATTTAGGGTGTTTATTTTCAAAAAATTTTAAACGAAAATGTCAAAAATTACATCCTCTAAAATTTTGCTTCTAATGAGGATGTAAAATTTTGAGAAGAAACACCTAAAATGAGGCGGAAGGTCAAAAATGAAGATTCTAGACCTTTGAACCAAACTCAGCCAACATCAGTAAATTCTAGTTGCCACAAAGGTATTCAGTGGAACTCGTTTTGACTAGTGGGAACCCGTTCTTACTAAAAAACAGGGTTTTACTGCAACAGACACTGCCGGACCACCATTGTTTCGTCTATGAATATTGAGAAAAATGTTGTGTTGACAAGAGATACAATTTTTTTCGTAACATTCATTTTCATTAGTGGATTTATAGCATTTAACACCTAATTTATTATAATATTTTTGTAGTTTTCGTTGTACTTTCTATATATTGATTGAATCAATTTGAAGCTTATATTTTTTAGTAAAGATAAGAGTAAATAAATATTATATTTAATATTGATTTACTATGAGTTAAGGATACTAGGTCACTTATTTCACATTAAAATTAAAAAAATTAAAAGAAATAGATTTTTTTTTCTTTTTCAATATATATATTTCGGGCTATCAACCCATCTTCAGGAAGTACAGAAAGTAACTAACTGAATGTGAAATAAGTGACCTAGTATCCTTAACTCATAGTAAATCAATATTAAATATAATATTTATTTACTCTTATCTTTATTAAAGATGTTTCACCTTGCACCAACACCACAATCTCTACTAATTATATATTTTTTAGGTCTGTAATGTATCATAAATGTACTACTTTTGAGATATTTTATGGAATGTACTTTCTAACTAAATTATTTGAATGTTAATGTACTAGTGTAATAAATTTTCAATGAAAAATGTACTGTAAATAATACATTTGTACTTTAACAGGACTGGTTATTTGGGCTTAACCGCAGAATGAGGACATAAATAATAAAATTAATTTTTAGTTCCATTTTCCTTTGCGAAGGGCGCTAATTTCAAGTCATTTCTTACCCAGCCTTTTGATTTAATTCGTCTTTTCACTAATACAGGGGTGCCTATCCCCCTTAGCTTCTTGACTCACCCCCTATCTAGTTTCATGAAAAGTAACCCCCTTACAAATAGAGGAATAAAAGTAGGCCTACTCTAAATGTTCCTCCCGAGGAAAAGGTTTTGCTGTATTTTGCTAACTGAATAAAACTATAATAAAAAATAAAATGATAAGATAAGTTTCAATCTCTGTTAAGATTGAGAATTATATTGAAATCTCTTTGTAACTGTATCTATTAACAAAAAACATAGCACAAAAACAAAAAGAAAAAAATTAATAAAAAAAATCGCTTTCTAAATATTTCTCTTTATGAAAAAAATAAAATAAAAAATAAATAAAAAATATAAAGCTAATTGCCAAGAAACCAGAAACAATTTCTATTTTCAAAATTCAAAAAAAAAAAAAAAAAATAGTCGATTTTAAATAATCAATTTGGCTGAGTTGGCTTAAACTTTATAAATATATATATATATCAGTGGTGGGTTGGTGACTTTTCAACCAGAAGATGCTGTCTAAAAAAATTAACCTTTATTTTTTAAAATTTTATTTTAATTTTTGCTTTGTTTTGCAAATTTCACCGAATACGGCATCATTTTCGTTATTTTTAAAATTTAACATTGGATTTTATAAAAATATATTTTGTGACCTTTACACCAAACGGTTACTGCTTTTTATGAGTGAAGGTAGGAGCCAAAAATTAATTCTTGGGACTTAGTCTGCAGTCTCTAGGATGGAAATCGACCGTCTCCTATAATGAATCAGCCTGTCTTATAAGAAAATCTTAAATTTCTCCTAATTCTATTGCTATAAGCAAGCTATGACTTCTTGTCTATAGCGATCTTAGTTATTTCCGATCTTATATATTGAGAGTTGTTAGAAATGGATTAGTCTAAAGATTCCCGAATTATTCCTTTTCAGTATTATTTCTATTTTAATAGTTCCTCAGCGAGAACAATTTATATTCTACTAAAACTCGTCTGAACTTGTCTTTGACCTGCTTGAACTGGAAGAAATACCAGGCAGGAACTTCAAACCTTCTATGAGCACCCTTTTCGGAAAAATCATTCATTTTAATTGCCCCTTGAAACTATGCAACAATTTGATTTCATTTCGAGAACCAATATACATTCTTTTCAAAATAAAAATGGTTGTTATAGAAATATTTGAAATAACGAATAATAATTTGAAAATTTAAAGATCCTCCTGAAATTTTGAAGTCGACCTTATATTCTTATGAAAATACTCAAAATGTTTGAAATTTTAGGGATGCCCCGTATCCACAGCATCCATGGGCCGTACGCCACTGATATATATTTAAATATTCATCGACTAATTATAACAATTAGGTCACGATCATTCTAATCAACGGTCAGTGGAAATAAAATATTTTTTTTAACTATATATGTAGGTATTGTATATGGTATATTATATTATAACTTGAATATTGCTTCGGAATTAAAAGGGTGTGTCAAGAAAATACTAAAAATATTTTAGCCAATTTTGTATTTTTCTTCATGGGTTGTTCAACCCAAAAGAATTCTTCAGATTATTCACAGGGATTCTTCAATTTATTAAATATATGAGCTCATAATTTTTCTATCTTTCTACATAAAATTATTAACACAAATGCATTTGAGTAAATAAATATATTTATTTATGATTTGTGTTATATATATAATGATAAAATGCGAATTTAATAAATGTAAAATGTAAAAAAATATCTCTTAAAAACGATCTTAAAGAATATCCCTGTAGAAGATCGCCAAGTAGGCGTCGGACACCAAAGCCGAAAAACCCATTCAACAAATGATAGGTTTGTTTCCCTATGACCTTTGTCAAGGCAAACTTATTCTATAAGTTTGAACTTGAATCCAGAACGATAAAATAAAATATAATGTCAAGACATTAGATTATGTAAAATCGATTAAGGTGGAGGAAAATAAAAAAAAATTACAAAGGTTAGAGAAAAAATCACGTGATAAGCTTTTCAAACATCTAGATATTTATATCTGCAAATAAAATTCATAACAAGACATGAATGACCGGATAACAATGTCGCTTTGAATTATATATAGAAAAAGTAAGAGTTCGCCGGTGGCCAAGTGGGAGGTGAAAAACTATCGAGTGGTCTCAGGTTGTCAATTTTACCACTTTAAAATTCGCCCAATATATTTGCAAGATCAGGGTGGGAGATCAGACTAAAAAACGCCCATGGTGAAGGCCATTCGCTGTCCGTGGATTGACCCCAGAGGTATAATTTGGGAAAATATCAAAGTTCTAGTGTATCATTGATGTAACTATATTTTTGAGTAAATAACTATATAATTAATCCTTAATAATTATCTAGCTAAAAGATTAAATAATAATGATATATGTATAAAATTGTTACCTGATAAACTCGAAATACAAAAATAAGAATTTATTTTAAAAAGAAGCCATGTCATATTCATATCTTGAAGGGATTTCCATCCATACTGTATAAAACTTCTGAGAATTAAATTATAGAAGATCCTCGTATTCATTGGCTTATTTAGGTAGAATTCCTAAGGGGCTCAGCTGACGCTGATTAGCCACCACGAGGTTTCAATTTTGTTAATCCGATTAGAGATCAACTAACCTTTGAGACTGACAAATTTTGGAAGTAACAAAATAATTTAATGAAAAATACAAAATTGATCCCTCTAAATAATGGACTTTCGATTTTTCTAGGAGGACGAGGGTAATGAGTTTTATAGGGAGTATTTATCTAACATTCCACTTAAATTCCACCATTACTGCCTAACCCTTTGAGGAACACAAATTTATATAAGGACCTTTATAAAGTACATTTAATTTCCATCAGGAAAGTTAATATAAGAGAAATGCCTAAAATCAATAGTTTACGAGTTATGTAAATTTAAATATTTTTCAATATAAAAATTAAAGCATTCTAATATGTATAAGAAAATAGGATTTCAATTAGGAATTGTGTAGTTTAAATGACATGTTCAGAAAGTATTCAGTTTCTTCACTGGGGCAGCAAGTCGACCTGAAATGGCAAAATGGTTTAATTTTTTCCTCATCACATATTCAATTAATCCTATTGAAATTTCATAAAATGCTAATTACTACTTTGAAATAATTTTTAAAAATATGAAATTAATAAATATTATTAAAAAAATTGATTATTAATAATTATATTCAATTATGAACGAAATTGATTGATTAGTATTTTAAGAAAATGGTAAAAAGCTAGAAAACCGTAACAAATGACTCGCTGATGCCGGATGATCTTGCGACCCAGTCTCTTTGATAAAAGAGACCAATAGAATTATAAATGAGAAAGAAAACGAACTTATTTGATCGATTTCATCTGTCTGAAGGTTCACAGAATGTCTATTATACAAGATACATAATAGCATTTCGACTAAGAATTTTGTAGTTTAAAATAAATTTTATGAAAAGATTCAATTTCTTCTCTCCGGAAGCGAATCAGCTAGAAATGGCAAAAGTTTTATTTTTTTTCTCATTAGATATTTATTCAAATCTATTGAAGTTTCATATCCTTGTGTTATTTTCTTTTATCTTATATATCAAAAAATTATTATTAGGAAATTTGCATTATGAAGGGTAGTTTATTTGAAGTCCAATTTGAAAAAACGCTAATAACTCAGTTGAAATTTTTTTTAAACATGTAAATTAATAGATATTATAAAACAATTAATTATTAATAGTTGAATTCAATTTTGAACTAAATCGATTCAGTACTTTTTGAGAAAATGGTCAAAAACCATCTGAACTGTCACAAAAACGATGTTTTTTAAAAGCACGAGATGCTTTAAAAAAGTTAAAAAAGTCATATGAAACGAAATATTGACTTTTGACATGGAGGTGAATTTTAAAATGTTTCTAAAACTGCCATTCATAGACGGTTTTCGGGGTTTTTTACGAATTTCTCAAAAAGTACTCAATCGATTTCGTTCAAAATTGAATTAAATTATTAATAATTAATTGTTTTATAATATCTAATTGACTTCATATTTTTAAAAATCTATTTCAACCGATTTATTAGCGTTTTTTCAAATTGGGCTTCAAATAAATTACCCTTTAAAATGCAAATTCTCTATTAATAATTATTTGATATAAAAGATAAATGACAATAACACACAGATATGAAATTTCAATAGATTTGAATAAATATCTGATGAGAAAAAAATAAAACTTTTTGCCATTTCTAGTTGATTCGCTCCTGAAGAGAAGAAATTAAATCTTTTCATACAATTTCATTTAAAATACAAAATTCTTAATCAAAATGCTATTTTCTTATATTAAAAAGTTATTATGATCCTCAAGATAGATTAAATCGATAAAATAAGATCGATTGATTTCATTTATGATGTTTTGATTTGTTATACAGAGACGTTGCGTTGGTTGGCGACATCTCTTGACATTAGATAGGGACACATTCTTTCTTATGGATTTATGAAGTCCATTCACCTTATACTATTGCAATATCTTTTAATATATTATTAAAATTTAATACGATGTACGATTATATAATATAATAAATAAATAAAATAATTTAAATGATACTATTCCATCAACACCAATGAGCCTGGCGTCCACTAGAATCGTTAAAGATCAGTGCAAAGCAGTTAAATAATTATTTTATCAAATAATTAAAAGCGTAAGACAAGTTTATTTAAAATGTATTTAAAAGCATTAATTTATTTAATTGATATATTTGTAACGATTTTGATTGTTTTATTTGAATATATTCAGGGGAAAATTTTCAAAATGTGAATATCGTATCTTGCTCAGGTGGCCAAAGATCGACAACTGTCTTTAAAAGCTCACTTATTAATATATTTCTTTAATAACAAATTACATATTTTCATGTTGGGCCTCTAAATATTTGAATATGAACCCCTTCTTGAGTTGCAAAAAAATTCCATTGAGCCACGAGAATCAGTTCATGAGAGACTCCCGCAGAGTCAACTTGTAATGTAATTAACCGTGGAGCAGTTTGTTCTTGGCGCACTAAGCAAGAGGGTGCAAAATTAGAAAGCAAAATTTTAAGCACCTTAATATTTTAGTATGCACTTGACTTATCATAATCTGATCTCAGAATATATACCTACATTATAAATTTAACATTTTATACACTTAAAGTTAAAAAATATTCAAAACTTAATCTTCAAAACAAATTGCGCAAGATGTCTTTATTATGTTATTTCAAAAAGGGTGTAGCTGCCTGTTAATTAATTAAATAAGTTAATCAATCAAGAGTGCGCCGATTTTACTTGGTCCAGGGCGCTGGATGTGTAGCTACTGTTTAGAAGGGATAAATCAAGATCTAAAGAGAAGGAAAATTTACATAATTTTTTCAAAGTCAAAGAACTTAAATATTTAACGTACATGTTATAAAAAAAATATATATAAACAAAAGGATTTTTATTATACTTTTAGAGGATTTTTAAGCCGAAAGAGATTCTTCTGCTTAGTAAACATCAAGTATTAAGAAGAAAAATAATCTCTTCTAAGAAAGATTCATCATTGTCAAATTTTTTTACTACCATGCAGATATATTTATACTTGTTCTTTTTGCGGACTTTGGCTATCTTAATCTTCACTTTACATCATCTCTTTTTTAATAGCAAAACCTCATCCTCGTATCTATTTACCTACGCGATGGCACCTGAGTCGAAAATACATTTCCAATAAAGAGCCACTTGCCTATGCTCTCTGCATCCTTCCATTTATCCATCTCGAATTCATTTTCAAAGAAACTCGTCAGCTGCCAGAAGATGACAAATTCTCATTTTTTGAAAGACAAGATCTTTGATATTCTCCTCCCGTTCGTGCGAAATGTTATTTTTTTATTTTTTTCTGCATTTGAAGCCGGTCGTTGTAGGCGTGTCCCTATTTTTTTGTTTTTCTGTCTTTGCCGGCCAGACACCAAGACCTGTTTTCTACGGTGGCCATCTTATGTCTATTTTAATTCTTCAAATAATCTTTTGAGATGAATTATTATGATATTAAAACAATGATTTGGTCAAGAGAAGATTACTTATGGAAATAAATTTTCCATTATGTTTTTAAGTAATATCCAAAATATTTGAAAACGAATATTATCAACATTTTTTAGAGCGGTAGTCATTCTTTATTGAACAATTTTGAAATTTTTCTGGTTTTAGAAAATATGATTAAAAAAATACAAATCTTATTGTCTGGAAAACTCAGGGAAGTTAAATCGAGGAGAAAATTTTTTTTATTGAAAATAATTTATTAAATGTAATGATGATGATGAAGGCTCATACCTTTGAAACTTTAGAAGCTTTTATTTTTGTGATTGATTTGATTTAAGAGTTGAAATTTTAGTAAAATCATCACATATAATTAATTATAATTATTTATTGAACACGAATAAATAATACAATATGATGGTAGGGGTCGATGGGGGTTGTCAATTGGACATATTTTGTTTTGCCTTGTATTACCTTGTATTATATATTATATGATTTATTTTACTCCAAATATGTCAGGGTTATATTTTAAGCTGTACTCTAAATTTATCTTAATAAGTAAACTTTTGTAATTTGCTCTATGAGGCGAATCGCCTCAGAGCATCATTAATAATATTAAATAAATAAATAAATATAGCTACGACGTTTCGATCGACTTATTTTGCAGCTCATACTTGCGAACGATCGCAGAATAAGTCGATCGAAACGTCGTAGTTTTATTGTATTATTAATTCTTGTTAAATAAATAATTATAATTAATTATGTGTGATTTTACTAAAACTTCGAAACTATAGTCTCTTTTTGAATAAAAATAGTTATGGAAAGTATTCTCAGACAGAGCCTCTAAGATAGAAAGGTGGATTATTTTTACTTGATCCTGGAATTAGTCAAAGTGAAGATAGACTGTCCGCTCTGTCTTTAATATCAAATGAAAAAAAAAACTAATGTTGAATTTGAAAATTATATTAAGCGGTTATCGATGAATTTCGCGAATAATAAAATAAAATTTTCAAAAATGAGGGGTTCTTTTTGGACAACATATTCTCGCTGAAAAGTCACCTCCCGCCCCTGATACACAGGTATTTTTATTTGATATATATGTGTGTATATGTTTATTTGAATCAAGCAGAGGACAACGTGAAATTTTTTAGAGCCAATAGATGATAAGTAAATTAAAAAATTAATTTGAAAAATCTCTAAAACTAAAGTTTAGAACAGCGTAAAACTTACCTTCTACAGCAAAAATTTATTTCCCGATTAAATTAGAATATAAAGAAAAATGAATGTTTCGGTTATCCGAACACATTAATTGAATCGAATCCTTTTGCATGCCTCTCATAAAAACAAAATTGACACATTTCATAATGAGCTATAGAAATTTTAATATTTTGCTATAAAGAAGACCGATTCAATGAAATTGACTAAATCCATTATTATATACTAGTATATTACCTTTTTTCAATAATTCTGATTTAATTCCGGTTTTTATTTATACATATTTATTTTAGATTGCCTGAAATCGAATAAAGATTCTTAAGATGTTGTCGTTTTTGTGGTCATTTGAAAATCAAAACAATTAATATAAAACGTGTGGCTCTGTTACTTAACAACGAAATGGACTAAAAGTGGTTTCCAACTCGTTTCCCGCGAACGGAAATTGATAAGAAAATACCAGTTCGAAAAATATTTATGATTATATATATTTTTAAGATGGGTGTACATTTATCAGGCCGACTAATTATATACTATATTTCATTTTAGGACTCAATAAATTTGATTTCGTGCAAATTAATGGCTCTGTTTTAAATTTCTGCCCTCGTAGTAGATTTTGCTCTCATTTGACCCAAGGCTTTGAACTTAACGGGGATAATATTTCGCAGTCACGCCTTTTTCTCCTCATTATATATAAAGTTATAAGGACCGGCGACCGAATCGTTAAAACCCCCATTGGGTCTGACAAGTTCTTACAATTATGGCGCCAACCAACCAGCGAAGCGACTTGAAAATAAATTAAAAATAAAATAAAAAAAAGAACACTGGTTTACATTGCATGAATAAATAACTCTGTCAAATTAATTCGAGCTCTAGATGGTCTACGGGATGTCCGAATAATGTTTAGCCGTGTGTCGGTCAGTCGCTTGGTTGTATTCTGATCTGGTCCTGAGGCAGAGGAAAAAATCAAGGCTATCCGGATGAACAGTGGTTCAGCATCCGTCAAAATCTGGACGAACAAGAGCAAAACTGCTCCAAGACGCCCACGAAAACGAACATAAAATTTCAGATCGACCAGTCGCCTATACTCGAAATCCAAGGGACATACAAGAAAATTGAATTATCGAGACTTCGAATTATCAAGAAGTTTGAATTATCAAGAGGAAAGAAAAAAATCGAAATATTAAGAGTTTTATTATATTTTGAACATATGTGAGCTTACATAGATTTTATATATAGCCTCAAGTAAAAAAGTAAAAATAATGAAAATGGCAAAAGAATAAAAATTACATATGTATTAACATTACAATAGATAATAATACATACTTAATTAAAAAAATTGAGAATAGTTTTTTGCTAGGAAAAATTCGAATTATAAAGAGAGGAAGTGGCCTAGCTCGAATTATAGAACGTTCTCTCCCCCTCTTTTTACGAAATGGATTTCGAGTTATCGAGCGTATCAAAATACACAGCATTTTTTCGATTTACCGAAGTTAACATCTGAAGAGTTCGAATTATCGAGAGTCGACTGTATAAAGAAACAAAAAGGAATTATATACAGTTGTTTCAGGAGGAATAGTAAATATTTTAGGAGGTGGTAGTATAGGACGATATATTGCAATAAAATGCCATATATGGTAACTATGTGTCCAATTTTTATTGAGTACAGAGATACAGCTGAGTTCAATGCATTTTTGTATCGTGTCTTGGTACACCGGTTGCTATGGGCATACATATTTATCGAATGTCAGCAGTAGAGTGTTGTTGTGAAGTTGTGCTTTAGTTAACATTGAAGTTTTCATTGTGATTTGTTGGTCAAGTCTACTGTACTGTAGCGTGTAAACATGCCGCACGTATTTACACATGCTGAGTATACTACTGCTGGGTTACATACTAACAGCTGTATCTCTGTACTCAATAAAAATTGGACACTTGTATATGGCATTTTTTATTGCAATTCGCCTATACTACCACCTCCTAAAAAAATATTTATTATTCCTCCTGAAACACCCTGTTTATATGTGGATAGTGTCAGGGATAAGGCCCTTTTCTTCCACCTGCCAGTTTTTCAGGAATGGGAAACATGTGAGTTAAATGTGGGTATAATTTTTGGTTGCATATTGGAATTCAGCAGCAAATTTTCATTCAGAACAGAATAATACCCAGGGTAAAAATAGAAGAAATGCCCTAATTTTGTCTGCTTAAAAATTGTCAAAATTTAAACGGCTATAACTCAAAACTAAGTATTTTCCTTCTAAATCTTCATAAATTCATAACTGAGTCAATTTTTGGAACTTTGGGAGGGACAGAATGCGTTTTGCTTCATCTAGAAACTGGAAATGCCATAAGCCTGATTTTGACCAGGTGAAGATAAGGGCCCCTTTTCCTTGACACCATCACATATGAATATTTAAGACAGACACGAAAAAATCAGCAATATGCTGGTTATTCACAAAATAAATAAAATAAGAAAAGAAACAACAAAATGTAAAAAGATGTGGATTGAAGTCTCCTTAAATAATTAATAATAAAAATTTTACCAAGTCCCAAAAATTTGAATTTGAATTTTTAAACGTTTAGAAATCTATTAAAACTAATATGACAATCTTTAGTTTCTGTGCATGTAAGATTCAAGTAGATATAATTCCCACGAAAATGATATTTGAAATTTAAGCTGAGTATAGAATATAATCTGCCAAATCTCTGATCTAAAGCGAAATACCAGGGCCATATTTATATTTTTGTAAAAATTACTTAATGCCTTTTTTTATCGCCTTGAAATATTTAATTATTCACTATACCTACGTACCATATATAGACCAAATTTTACCTCTCATAGTGTCAAGTTACATGGAATTGAATCTGCATTTAATCATATTATTTACAATTACAATTATATTTAAAAGAAAAATTATATTATTATACTTTAAACAAATTTACAATTTTCAATATCAATTTGTTTTTAGAAATGAGAAAGTCAAAGTTATGTAGTGTCTTTTGTTGATCAGGTACCTAAATTATTATGAAGTTTTTTTTCTGTTTGGATCACCTATGAACTTAATTTGAATTAATTGCACACTAAAGATAACTTAAACAAAAATCAAACTATATTTTATGCATAGTTCATTTTTACCTTATATATGTTCCAGTAAAAACCCGTCTTTACTAGTTAAAACTCGTTTCCATGATTACATTTGTGGCAACTAAGTTTACTGATGCTGGTTGAGTTTGGTTCAAAAGTTCTAGAATCTCATTTTTGATCTTCCACCTCATTTTGGATGTTTATTTTCAAAATTTTTTTAAAACAAAAATATCAAAATTAGAAGCAAAGTTGTAAAGGATGTACTTTTGTATGTTATTTCATTAAAAAAAAACTTTGAAAATAAACACCCAAAATGAGGCGGAAGGTCGAAAATAAAGTTTCTAGACCTTTGAACAAAACCCAACCAACATCAGTAAACTCTAGTTGCCACAAAGATATTCAGTGAAACTTTTAACTAGTAAGAAACCGTTCTTACTAAAAAACGGGTTTTTACTGCAACATATACATTTTTAATGAAATTTATTATACATCAGTGGTATGTTTTCGGAAATCCCATTATTTATTCAAGTAAAGCTCTTTTGTTTTATTCAGTGCTTCCCATCTTTATTTAGACAGCCGCACTTTATTGAGGTGTTTCGTTTTGTTTTCTGTTGTTTTGTACCATAATAGACGCTCATACATACATATAAAGCCAGATATTTTTCTTGTATATCAAGAGGCTTTATTTAGACAGATTCCCGGGACTACATTAAATATATGTAAAATGGAACGCCCAATGTAACTCCCTTTGTCTATAAAACTTAGCATTTTTTTAACGAATCCTTTTAATGGAATGAAACAACTTCTTTACTTAATACAAATTTCCAATTTAATCAATATTCATAAGTTCTATTGCCACAAGATGGAGCTCGAAATTTTATTTATTATTATTTATTTTTTTCATTTAGGACAAATCGCTTTTGCACGCAGTTGGCGAGTGATCTGATCTCGCTTTCACCATCCAGATCGCTGCTGCCCCGCTTAGTCCCCCCTCAGTCCCCCTGGCTTTGCTAAGAGCAAGGTCGTCCAGTCCACTCAAGTAGGGGTTGTCTCCAAAGTCCACTTGCACTTCTAAGAAGACCAGAAATTCAATTTGTGAATCAATTTTATTGTCATCTCTAAATGGCCAGGGTTTTTTGTCCGTTCCATCATCTTCGCCGGTTTCTGAGAACTCTATCCGAATAGACGCGAGATCACAATTAATCCTGGTTCTTTATTAGGGCCCATGTAATCAAATCGCGTTGTGAAAGATTCCCCCCTTGCTAATGGAATGTGTTGATCCCTCAGTTCTTCACATCAGCGGATTTGGATAAATATCGAGCGATGGGTTCTTTCTATTCTTGTCTGTTGTTGGTTTGTTAGTTAACAGACGGCCTTGTGTCTTTAGAACCCGTTTGTTGCTGTTGCGAGGGAGACGTGTACTGGCCTGGACGTAATTCCATTGCTCCATTTTTTTTATAAATTTAATTTTATGGTCACCTGCTGCGCCGCTGTTTGCAAAGCAAATAACTGGACTTAATTAGCAGAGGGAATTTTCTTATGCAATGAAGCCAAATGTCCTAGTGACTTCGAGAAAATAAAATGCAATTAAATAATAAAGTAGACAGTGTGAGAAAACAATTAATTATTTTTAGATTATAAAAAAGACAAAAATAAAATAGAAATAGGGAGAAGTGGAGGACTTTGCAATGCAATTTTTGATGATTGGTAATTGTTTTGTCAACTAACAGAATATTGAAACTGGAACAATGTTGCAATTTATTAATACATATATTTTTGTGCCAAACTTCAACTTATCAGCTACTACCGTTCACTCGTCCCCCATATTGAAATTTAAATTCTGATTTTCTACATTTTTTATTCCAAAAGATCTAAATTAGCCTAGAAAACGCAATTTCTGATCAGTTACAAATTTGGAAATAAAATTATTTATAGGACCAGGATAAGCTGCTTTTACAAGCTTCTCGTGAATTGTTCTGTTTATAAATACAATAATAATAATAATAATTTTGAAAATTATTTATTAGCAGATTAATCAAAAGTCCTCATTTTCTTTAAAAAATTAAATATTACTAAATATAGCAATTTTTCTGAGGAAAAGGAACAAAATACTCAAGTGTTATATTAAATGATCAATATCGACGTTTCTCTGATTTATTCTAACTTCTTCAGGCTCCTGTTCAAATTTCTTCTAGGAGCCTGAAGAAGCTTGAATAAATCAGCGAAACGGCGCTAGTGATCGTTTAATATAACACTTAGTATTTTGTTCTATTCCTCTGAAAAATTTATTTATTTAATACTTATTATGAAGATGAATAACAAAAATGATACAAATTACTTTTCATCGAAGATTTTGGTTTTCTTTTGTTTTTGTATAGGTATATTGGAGGGGTGAACCGCGATTGGAATTAGGTACACCGTCTTTGGAATTATGTGGAATTATTTTGAAATTCATTAGATAATGCCCCTTCATCTATTGTCTTGTACATGGAAATGAAAGTGGAAGTAGATGTACACGATATTAGCTCGCGATTCACCCCTCGGGTATATGACTTCAATAAAAAATTTTGTTTTTGCGTTATTTAGTCTGATCTTATGTGATTGTTATTTTATGTTTGTGGAAATTGATATAGAAATCAGATTATAGCCAGTTAAAATTTTACAATGAGCCTGGTTTGAATCCGGCCGTTCTGCTCCATATGCAGAGATTCTAACCCCTCGGACAAAGTAACCCCCAAAAATATAATTTCATTAAAAAATTCCTAAAACTTTTAGATGGTAAATGAAAATGATAAAATAATTTATCTTTTGCATAATATTTTTTATCTATTTTAATACTTTCAGCAACTTCAAATTTGATATAACTAAGTAAATTCAAATGTTTATATTAAGAAGTCACTCGGTCTATAATTTATTCTTACTAAAATGAAGCTCAATTACCCCTCGACAAAATACCATTTTGATTTTAAATTAGATAACCTTGATGGGTGCATAAAGCCCAAGTTTTTTTAAGTCAACCTTTGATAACTTGAAACTTTTTTGATTTTGACCACGTCCTATGTAAATTAAATGACATAAAAAAGAAGTTTTTAGAGTCTAAAATTTAAATCTTTAAACTGGTTTGCAAATAAGCAAATAGCAAAAATTTTATCATAATATGTGCAGCTTTACATTCTACGCACATGTCGAGAATTAGTGCCAAACATTAGATCGGATTCTCTAGAAGGGAGATAACTAATACTCAGCAAAATTGATAAATCAATCCATATGCAAATCGGAATTTTATGATAATAATCCTGAATCGAAGATAGGAAAATCATTTCGAATATTTAGTATATCAATCAGGCAATGGCTTATGAAAATTTTATAAAATACCTTCATCGAGTATGCAGATTTTCGCAAAGTTAAAATAAATATATTTGTTAAAAAATATTGAAAAGTTATTTAAGTATGAATATTTTTGAATATTTTTATTTTTTGCCAATCACTCGTTGATCTTTTTTTAATAATTATTGATGAAAAAAATTTTAAACTCGGTGGAACCAGACCGTGAATCGAACCAGACTTTTTTTCCAAGAGTTGATCTTTAATTAAAAGTTATCTTGGAGTTCTCGAACCCCATTTTATGTAAAATAATATATTTTTTATTAGCAAAGATAAAAAATTCTTAAAAATTTAGAAAACAGAAATCAAAAATGATTTCTTTATATGAAAAAATGCATTTTAAAGAAAAATAATCACCAATTTTGTAGCTAATATTGATGAGTAATAACTTTCAAAAAAGTGTTATAAATTTCGAATTAATTTTACTTTTTCTTAATTATAATTTTTAAAGTAAATAAATTAATTAAATTTCTTCCAGAACTTAAGTGACTTGATTTAAATTTTTCATTAAATTGAAGGGTTGGTTTTGTCACAAATATAATAAAACAATAATTTTAATAACTATTAGAATTATTTAATTGATAACTATACAGTTTCGGTCACCTCTGGTCGACCATCCTCAGTAGTTCTAAAAATTGAAATGAAACATTTATTTACATTTTTTCTTTTTATAGAGAATTATATAATACAAATTTTTTTTTTTTTTTTTTTTTATATATTTACAATAATTTGAAATCATACATACATCTCGTTCAAGAACCGGAATTTGTCATTTCACATGAAACATTCATTCTTAAATCTTCATTATAGATATATCACATAATTCATTACAATCACACACATATATATATATATAGCAACAATTTATAAAAACGTTTATCACTGAACTAGAAACTATTCTGAATTAATGATTATATTAAATATTATTTTAAATTTTATTTTTTTCTAATTATCTCATTGCATCGTCAATTATTATACAATTAAAAAACCATTATAAATAATCCATTCTAGAAACACATTATAACTTAAATTCATTCTTTATTTTTAATTTTTTATTAATGAAATATCAAAATACACATCTCCCTATTACATTTTTCTTATAAAATCAATACATGTTTAATCAACACACTAAATCAAATCAATACTCTCACAACAATGACACAGTTAGACTGTAGCATTCGGATATGTTTTCCGAATCCATTTTGAAATTTACACAATTATCGATATCCTTCGGTATGTGGAGAGATTCTTTTATTTTTCTCTTGGTCCAATTTTTTCTCATAATCTAGTATCTTTACTCCTTCAAAATCAAAGTGATTAAAAAAGAAGATAAAATTATTAAAGGCTCCATCCCATATATTCATGATTTATCTGCGAAAATCTTGAGAATTCTGAATAATAATGACATAAAATTAGTACACAATGTTGGCAGGCCACTCATGAACATATTCAATAATAAGACTCATCTTGAAAAACTTGATAAAATGGGGGTTGTTTATGAGATGGTTTGTGATTCATGTAAAAAAGATAAAAAAACACACAAATATATAGGTGAGACTTCAAGACATTTGAGACAAAGAATTAAAGAACATATTTCATCGATTAATGGAAATAAATTGGTCTCCGCGTTATCCATTCATGCTATTGACAACGAGCATACTTTCGATTTTGAAGGAGTAAAGATACTAGATTATGAGAAAAATTGGACCAAGAGAAAAATAAAAGAATCTCTTTATATATTGAAGGATATCGATAATTGTGTAAATTTCAAAATGGATTCGGAAAACATATCCGAATGTTATAGTCTCATTGTGTCATTGTTGTGAGAATATTGATTTGATTTAGTGTGTTGATTAAACATGTATTGATTTTATAAGAAAAATGTAATAGGGAGATGTGTATTTTGATATTTCATTAATAAAAAATTAAAAATAAAGAATGAATTTAAGTTATAATGTGTTTCTAGAATGGATTATTTATAATGGTTTTTTAATTGTATAATAATTGACGATGCAATGAGATAATTAGAAAAAAATAAAATTTAAAATAATATTTAATATAATCATTAATTCAGAATAGTTTCTAGTTCAGTGATAAACGTTTTTATAAATTGTTGCTATATATATGTATATGTGTGTGATTGTAATGAATTATGTGATATATCTATAATGAAGATTTAAGAATGAATGTTTCATGTGAAATGACAAATTCCGGTTCTTGAACGAGATGTATGTATGATTTCAAATTATTGTAAATATATAAAAAAAAAAAAAAAATTTGTATTATATAATTCTCTATAAAAAGGAAAAATGTAAATAAATGTTTCATTTCAATTTTTAGAACTACTGAGGATGGTCGACCAGAGGTGACCGAAACTGTATAGTTATCAATTAAATAATTCTAATAGTTATTAAAATTATTGTTTTATTATATTTGTGACAAAACCAACCCTTCAATTTAATGAAAAAAAAATAAATTAATGAATGAATTTATTTTAAAAAGATCAATTCATTTTTCTGCCCCCTCCCCCCCCCCATTATCCGGTAAAATTCCCTGCCGATATTCAGTCGATTTTTCAAAGGATTATTTTATCTTTACCCTAAAAGAACAATCAAGTTGTTACTATATATCTACACATTATCAAATTCAAATATAATTCTGCAGGAAATTAACTAAACCAGACACTTTGCCCAGAAATTTATCTCAGGGTAAATAGGCAAATTTCTTTTTTCAAAAATCAGATTTTTGAAATAATATAATAATAAAAAAATATTTGAATAGAAATAATATTACTTAAAGGATAACTTTTTCAAAATTTATTCTTTGCAAATTTTAATAATTTGGAAATTTTTTTCGTTAGTGAACAGCTTGAACTAGAAATCTGAAACTTGGCTCAAAGGTGAAGTATATTAATATATACTTGTGAGATCAATTTTAGCTTAATAGCCTCGAGTATAACCATCCAATATCTCTATTTCCATAATAACAATTGTTTTTATATCATTTTCTATATTACCAACCGATGCTAGAAAGCCCACTTTAGACGTGACTTATATTTCTAAATTTTTTCCGGTGGGATGCCTATGCCCTTCTAACGAATAGAATATTGAAATTTTAGAACATAAATTTTCGTGAAATAATTTACAATGCTCTGTGATAGTTTGCTTCATATGAGCAGTTAAAATTACAGTATTTAGTCCCAAGTGTATGATCATTAAAAAAACTGTAAGAAATAAAAAGCCAAAACAGAATTCAAAAGCTTACTAAAAGTGAAGAGCGAAAGGTTCATCAAAATATATTTTCGTGAATTTATGTTATCTATTATAAAGATCGATTATTTCCCCTAAGGGACCACCCTGCAAAGTAGGTTTTTCCATTATGTGATGGAAGATTGTTTATTGTAGCCATTATGGTGTAGAGTTTTGGGCTGTTGAATACTCATAATCAAAAAGTTTATTAATTTTTTATTATTACTTCATATATGTAAGTATATTACTTTTTAATACCTACTTATGTTTCATTTTTCATATTAAAAATACAGGGTATAAAATAACTCATTTCAATTTGTCTTCATATATATTAATTTATTATGATAATTAGCCAAACCTTTCGCTCGTAATGAAGGGTTAGCAGAAGCCACAAGATAAAAATTCCAACCTGGGCCCATAAATTTTTTGTTCCCTCACAATGGCAACATTTAATTATTTAAAATATCATTAAAAAATATACAATTCGAGATGATGGCTGAGGGCTGACCTTCTTAGGATGCCATTCGATTGGCCGTTCTGTTCTTCAGCCACCTGTAGAAGTTTAAAAATATCACGATTCTTCCCCCAGATTAGCATTTATTTACACACATCCTGTGGTCAAAAGATAACCTTGAAATAAATATATAAAAAATAAAATAAAAGCAGACCAGACATCTGAAAATAATTTTAAAATAATACTAACAAAAAACGAAATTTTTATTTTTATATTGAAATTTTGATGATTTCGAAAATCTTTAAAATCACACACTAATTATCAATTAATTGAAATTTCCTCTTCGAAATTTATTTTTTGACTTAGCACTCCCTTTGAAATCAATTAAATAGAAAAATTAAATTATTGGTCCCTATGTTTTCCAAAATGCTTTTCGTTGAGGAAGGTAGTATAGAAAATAAATAAAACATGTATACCTACTAAATCGGAATTATTTTCTTCCTAATAAATATTTCTGTACAGTAAAGGTACAAAATATCATTATAATTATATAGATTTGGTTTTAGTTCACCCAATTTGAAAAATTTCGTTATTATTTCTGGACTTACAAATTTGCTAATTCATCACTTCTAGTTTCCTGAAAAACTTTCAAATTTTTAAAATTGCTAAATTTTAACTTCCTTGGCACTTTAAGCTTAGAATTTTTTACCATAAAGGTTGATTTGTCTTTAAACTTTGCCATTTTGGGCTCTCCTACTCTAAATTTGTAGGTATTTTGAAACCATTTTGAATTTTAAGATTTATTTTCTAATTTTGTTTACTTATTTTAAATTAAAATAGCCAGACATCACAATATTTTTTCTATAAAATAAATACCTACTTAATAAAACGTTTTTAAAATTCGTAGATTATCACTTTCTGAGGAAATCACAAGAGGTTATCATCCACAAGATTCGAGATCGAATTGATAATTTTTAATTATATTTTGGAAGAATTGTTTGTGTTCATCCCCTCAAGAATCTAACCCGAGTGCCAAAATTAAAAATCTTAACAGAATAGACCAATCCAATAGTCCGGGATTGTTAATTTTGGCATTCGGGCTCGATTCTCGAGAGGTGAACATTATCCTTTAGACATATAATTAAAATTATCCATTCCATCTCGTATCTAGTAAATGACAACCTTTTGTGATTTCCTTAATAAAATTTTCAAATCAAAATTTTATTTATTTTTTTTATTTGTGCCGCTTTTGTAGTCCAAAAGCGAATATAGACAAGTTTGAGCTACAAATTGCTTCACCTCCTTTTTAAGATTGCGTGTTCCGTTTTTTTTTTTTAATATTTTAGTGAATTCTTTATCTAAATTCTCCCACATTTGTATTTGATTCATTTTCAGATTTTTTTTCTCCCATTTGTCTATTAAAATTCCAGTTGTTTTTACTTTCATTTGTCGGAAAAATGATGAATATGATAAAGAACAAAGCATTGAACCGAAACGAACGAATTTCTCTTTCGAATTCTTTCCATGTATATAAACAACCAAACAAACAGATGCACCTAAATAATGACAAAAATCACTTACAATTATTATAATAGAATGTGGTAGTTGAAATGCAATGAACTCAGCAGAAAATAGAAAGGAATAAATTTCACAGATGATTAATTTACCTGCCATTTCCTTAAAACTGTCACCCATTGAGTACCTCTGTGATTTATTTATTTGTATATATCTCTTAATTATTATTTTCTTTTCGCTGTTATATCAGGAGTTTGGGATTAACAATGCTTTCATACAAATTTTGAAATATATTCCCATTTTTCATTTCGTTCTGCGACAATATAACCCAAGATATTTTGAGCCATAACGAAACAGGAACCATCTATTGTAATATTTCGATTTTTATTTATTTATTTATTTATTTAAGCCTTTAAAAGATACATAATTTGTGTATAAGTTATAGGTACTGATTACATTTTTTTATATATATATATATATATATATATATAAGTATTTACAATAATATAAATAATATAACTTAAGTTGTACCAGCCCAGTTTGGGCATAGCGCCTCCCTAATTTCTTCCATTCTGTTCTTCTTTTGGCGATTCTAGTCCACTCATTGCCCGCTATTTTCTTGAACTCGTCGTTCCACCTTTTGAATTGTCTTCCTCTTTTCCTTTTTTCGCTCTATAGTCCAATATTTCGATTTACCTATTAATTATTTCTGCTATGTATGATTAAAAAAATTTCTGCCGTACATTACTGATGTGCTGTCTAAATGGGCTTTGTTCCCGGTGACAATAAATAAATAAAAAAATATATATATTTTAGACACATTCTGTTATACTTAGTTTTCCATCTCAGTCTACAACAATATAATCTTTAAAAAAGTTCATTTTGCCGATAATAGCACCCTCAAAATTAACTTTTGGTATCACGAGAGGTTTTTATGTACTAAATCCCCAGTTGTCATGGATAAATTCTACTACATGTCAGAAGTGTTTTATTTATCCCCTCGAGAGCCCGAATTCAAAAAATGCAATTCCCCGCATTCCCTGTCACACATAAAACAGATGGTTCCTCCTCCCAGGAAAATCATTGACCCGAATTGCATTTTTTATCCTCGGGTTCAATTCTCGATGGAGTGAATATAACCCTTCTGATATGTAATAAAAATTATCCATTACAATTAAATTTAATTGAAGACTTCTCTCGTGATTTCTTAAAAAATAAACCTTTGATATTTTTGGGCTTGAGCCATAAATACCAGTCAGGAATCTTGTAATATATTCCGATTCTAGAGGTTTTCGACCCACTGGAATTAGTCAGGATGTGATTACTTCATTCATAGCTATATTTTGATCTAGTTGGATCTAGTTTGTCTTAATTTGACTATGAATTTAGAATATATCCGGAAAAAAGTAAAAAATAATGGTCGTCCAAAAAGCCATTGAAACCTACATGCTATTAAACTGAGAATTAATAATAATAATTACTTTAAAAACATAAATCTGATGGATCTTTTGTTTGTTTCTAGAATCGGTTTATGTGGCTTCGAGAACCCAATGCGAGATGCGAAAACAGAAGAAATCAAAAGACACATCGGCCATGTAAGTATTTTCTTATTTTTATTTTTTTTAATATTTTTATTTTAAATATAGGACGTATCTTTGTGTTGTAACTGGTAGTTATAAGTAATTAATATACAAGATATCCACAACAAGTGTAATTAGTTACAAATACTCTCACAGTCTCACACATCGTCGTTGATCTTACAAAACCTCGTAAGTCTTTTTTGGTCAAATACGTATTATACGTTTATACTGACCAACTTTTCACGGCGCATTTGTCTATTGAAACTTTATTATTCTATTCCATTTTATTTTCGTGCTACAGACAAATAATAAATATTGCATTGTATTTGTATGTATTCGTGTTTAATATGTTTTTTCTTGTCTTCTGGCAAACAATGAATTTAGGACTTACGAGGTTTGGTAAGATCAGCGACGATATGTATACATAGAAATACTTAAAAATTAACTATTAAATCATTTTAAATAGTTTTTATTTAGTATTTTAGGTTAGTTAACATAAAATCTGGGTGGGTACTCATACTTGAGAACGATCGCAGAATAAGTCGATCCAAACGTCGTAAGTTAATTGTATTACTTGTTCGTGTTCAATAAATAGTTATAATTATTTATAAAATAAAATTAAATAAATAAAAATCTCTGGCTCGACAACCCTTTATGGGTCTTGGCCTACTGAATTGGTTGCTGTCTTAATTGGAAACAGTACCGATGGGTCAAGTGGTTAGCTCAACGCAATCTCTACAACCTTCGTTTCAGTGTTCTTAACCGAGATTCGCTGCTTCTCAATCAATCAGCTACTCATTTATCCTCACGAGGCTGAGTGAACCCCGTTCCAGACCCTATACTTACAGAAAAATTTCTGAGTATAGCCGGGAATCGAACCCGGGATCGAACGGGACCTCCTTGTTGGCAGACAGCCATTTTAACCACCACACGAATGAGGCGGTCTATATTTAATTAATTATATGTGATTTTAATAAAATTTCAACTCTTTATATATATCTTGAATAGATGTCACCCAATCGTGAGTTTTCGTAAATAGCAATAATCGTAACTACTTCATATCTTGATTAATGCTCTTTGATGTAATTGGTGTATTTTGTTTCGCATTACACAAAAAATTGCAACTTGCCCATACCTATTCGTAGGCACCTTTCACTATAATTCACGAGTAAAATAAAAAATAAAAATTGCTTGAAAAACACAATAAGGACGGACATTGATCTCTTTATAAAGATTAATTGAAAACATGGGTCCAGTTGGAGGAGGCGGCCGGCAATTCTCACTACAATCCTCCGTGGTCTCCATCTTTTACTTCACTTTCTATACATTAAATGGAATGATTTTTTTAATGTCATTACAAAGCTTGGTGACCATAGCTAATGATCTAACTTTCTAAAAATAAGTCCAAATACAATTTGAAAAAAAAAAAAATAAAGTTATATTTAATAAATCAATCAAGAAATCATCAACATCGTACATTTAAATTACAAATCATATATGACTGAATAAAAAAATCAGCATGATTCTTACTTTCGGATAATTAGACTAATTAGTAACAACAAATTTAAGCAAACATTACTAAAAAGTGTGCCATATAAATCGCAATTCATCTGTTTGATCTATATAATATGGATAACTTGAAATGAAAATAAAGTAAAAAATCTGGGATGACTTAAGCACTCTATGTGACTTTACTATACATCTCCCCCTTCTCGTATATTTATATTTAAATTTCCAACAAAGATACATGTTACTTAAAACGCAGGGCAGAAAAAATTGATGTTTTTTCGAAATACTTATTAAAGAACTGTTAAAATTAGTTCTTTGATAAACAAACTTGGGTGAAATGATTTGAGAAATAATCTATATATAATATAAATTTATAAAAATAATGTATATATTTAATAATGGGGATAAAATTTATTTTGAAAAAATTTTTAAAGGATAAATTTTGATGTATTTTACTTATATTTATTGTAATCTTGTTAAATATTAGAAATTTACTACTCATGACAATTTTTTAAAAATATTTTACATGTCATGAATAAACTTCAGTATGCAAAATGATCCAAAATTATCTAATAGATCTATATTAAACTAAAAACAAATAGAAATACATAAAAATCATTGGCGGTTGGTGACTTTTCGACCTGAGGATGCGTCCAAAAAAGTTAAAATTTTATTTTAATCTTCGCTTTTTTTTGGAAATTTCATCGAATACTTCGTCATTTTCGTTATTTTTCAAAGTTAACATTAGATTTTATAAAATATATTTTGGGACTTTCGCCCCAAACGGATACTGCTTTGTATGAGTGAGGGTAAGAGTCAAAAATTAATTATTTGGACTTAAACTCTGCAGTGCTTGACATGGAAATTGACCATATTCCACAATGAATCAGCCTGTCCTATAAGAAAATCTTAAATTTCTCCTAATTCTATTGCTAGAAGCTAGCTATGACTTGTCTATAGCGCTCTTAGTTATTTCCGATCTTATATATTAAGAGTTCTTAAAAATGGATTAGTCCAAAGATTCCCGAATCATCTTTATTTATTCCTTTTTTGTATTATTACTATTTTAATTAAGTTCCTCGGCGAGAACAATTTTTATTCGACTAAAACTTGTCTGGACTTGTCTTTGACATGCTTGAACTGGAAGATATACCAGGCAGGGAGTTCAAACCTTCTATCAGCACCCTTTTCGGAAAAATCATTCATTTTAATTGCCCCTTGAAACTATGGAACAATTTCATTTCATTTCGAGAACCAAATGGTACTTTCCAATACAAAAAATGTTTTTTTATAGAAATATTTGAAAAAAACGGATAATAATTTGAAAATTTAAAGATCCTTCTGAATTTATGAAAATACTCTAAATGTCTGAAATTTTAGGGATAGACCGCATCCTCGGCATCCATGGACCGCACGCCACTGATCTTTTAAAATTTTATTTGAAATAAATGTTATGCCAATAATTTTATATTAAATTTAATATATAGGTACATTATTTTTTAAATTTTTGATTTGATTTTTCAAAAAAAAAAAACAAAAAAAAAAATAAGGGACCATCATCCTTAAAAATTTCTGGCTAGATTACTGCCTAATTAATAGGTATATTTGTATCATCATAGAGTATATATTCCTATTGGTTTGACTCAATTATTTGCCTTCACACGATTCTATACCATTCCAACTCTTTCAATTCTCTAAAAGTCCCACAGGCGCAAAGAGAAATAGATGTATTTGTGTTAATTTATAACATTATGCAAATTCATAATTTTTACTAATTTCTTTTATATATAAAAAAAATTGCAGAACATGAAACATGATATTTTTGAAAGTAAAGTCTTCTTTTAATCTTGTAATCTTAACGTGTAAGATTATGAAATTATTATTTATTTAAATCAACCAAGAATTATGTTTTTTATGTGAGCGTGTCATCTTATAAATTCAACGATTCCTCTATTCTGAATAAATATGTATTTACGGCTTCAAATGACTCGATATAAATATATTATATATTCTCATATTTTTTAAAATATTTAACAATTTTTCTAGCAAACTTCGGTAGCTAAGTTTTGAGAAAATTCTATAAAAGAATGGAGTAAATATTTTGTGGTGTTAATTACTTCAAAATTTCATCTGTTTAAAGTCTTTATATTTACTATTCATTCAGGTCTAAACTTTTTTTAATGCATCCCATCTTTTCTCAAATTTTAAGCTTTCAATGCTAAAAAAAAAAATCCGACTTCACAAATTCCAACAATTTCAATTATTCCTCAAATTTTTGGGGATGCTTAACGTCGAATTTCGCGTTAATACCGACACACCGGATAAAAGCACCACATTTTTACCTGGTACTAGTTAGGTACATAGCTTAGCTTGCAATTTTCGATAGAAACCAACCCCTCTGTCGGTCATCTTGGATTTTATAGCGGCCATGTTGTATAGGTAGATATTAGGGTGGTCACAAAAAATAAAATTTTCAAATTTTTCCGGTGTAGACCTCTTAATAGTTGCCAATTGGCTAAAAAATGAGATTGGCAATGTTTCAGCATAAATAGATAAAGGTAACCCGTGACTCTACGAGGTTGAAATTTTGAAAAACTGCAATTTTTTTATGCTAAGCGACCCCAGTACATGTGTTCGTTTTGATCTTGATCTTTTTGTATCTACCATATATTTATAAACAGAGAAGAATTTTAACAAATTGTAACAACACGTTTGTAATTTATTTGCTCAAAATTTCATCACATAATTATGCATATTTTAAATAACAGAACTGTGTGTTTAAACTTCGAGTTGATATACAAAGTTTTGCTTATTGTATTATATTCAATTTTTTTCTATCAAATATTCACAGTTCGTACTATGTGCTGGTAATAATATAAAATTCTTGTGTGCATTTAGAAAAACGCCTCCTGCGCGTGACTTAAACTAAATGAAAAAAACACCAAACGCTTATTTTATTTCCTGAATGTCCTGTTTCTATAAACTTGATGGTAATTGGAGTGTCTTCACTTCTTCTATTGCTAAATCAAATTATTTAAAAAATATAATTTTATTTATATTTATACTTAGAAGGTTTACGTATTAAGGAATATTCAATCTTAGATTTGAAATGTAATTTAAAAACAGTCCTGAGGAAATATATCTCTTTTTTTGTTGCCATGGTGTCAAAGTCAAGATGGATGATCAAGGAAATATCCTGATTAAACGAGTGTCAAAATGCAACGTATACGTGAAGAATACCAGCAACAATGGAGAAGAGTCCAGTGTTGGTAATGAGGTTCTCAAACTCAACAATTGCGCCTTGGAAATGGACAAACCCGTGAAGGTATTCTTACCATTCTTTATAATACAATTAATTATATATTAATTCATTTTAGTGAAATTAAATTTATTTATTTGTTTATTCGTCTAAAAAGAATTTTTATACCCTTATTTACCAAATTAACCCATCAATACACACTCATTTATAAGAGATGCAAGGGCAGACTTTGTTTGGAGCTAACTTTGGTGTTTCAAATCAGAATAATATTTTGCTTATTAGTCGCACTTATTTTTGAATAAGATTGTTAAATTTGAAAATTACAATTTGAACAATAAGTATAAAATGGTACCTCTCTATTCATATGGTTAATTAAAATAACATCGATTTATATTTATTGGATATAAAATAATATCTATTGGAAATATGAATTTACATTCTATTTATTTATTCATTTATATTTTTTGTCTTTAAAATCTTTAAACCTTTCTATCTCTTTAAATAATGGTCTGAGAGCCTTTGAAAAATCAAATTTATAAGATTTTTAAAAAATTTCTGAAATTTTTTGTCTTTAAAATCTCTATCTCCGTAAATAATGGTGTGAGAGCCTTAAAACAATCGAATTTATAAGATTTTTGTCTTTAGATTCTTTAAACGTCTCTATCTCCATAAATAATGGCCTAAAAGCCTTAAAACAATCGAATTTATAAGATTTTTAAAAAATTTCTGAAAATTTTTTGACTTTAAAATCTTTAGGGGTAAATTAGATATTCTCTGAACAAAGCTTCAAATTAATTATTCAAAATTAATAAAGAAATTAATTATTTATCCGGGAAGCTTAGAAATTAATCAAAATTCCTAAAGACAGGGAATGCATAATATATTTCAATTAAGAGCTAATTCAGAGTAAGAATTCTGAAAACAATATTTTCTTGGAACACTTCATGTAAATCAAAGAGGAATATTAATTACGAAAATGTCATACATTATTATACTTTCAAAAAAAAAATCTTAGGGTAGGTATTCTGTTCAGAATTCAAAATCTAGTATCTTTATTAAAAAATAATTAGATATTTTTTCTTAAGGTCATTTCTCGTTTGAAATGGTATATAGTAAGTAGGTATAAGTAAAGAAATTAATCAAAATCTTAATATTAATTAAAATATAAAAGTTTTTCCACTACTTTTAGCGTTCATTAGTGCAAGGAAATTCAATCAAGATAGCGATTTCCGTTTAGTACTGACATTTCACTGAAGACTTTATCTGAGCATTCTCAAACGGAAATAACTACTTTGATTGAATTTTTTCACCTATCAAAATTGGAATTATGTGGAAAGGTAAAGATTGAAACATCTATAAGTCTAATAATTCTTTTATATATTTTTTATTTATGTACCTTAGGCAAGGAAAAACTTAAAAATAAACCAACAAATTTCATTTTTAATGATTGTCATTGCGCATTAGTATAACGGGTGGCAGGATTTTCATTTGGGGGTTGAAGATTGAGAGCAAAGGACTCTGAATTCAAAATCGTAGCTTCAAATATCAAGTTCCTCTAACATTTGAGTTTCAGAACATTCCAAAAAAAAATGTCAAAATTTCTTGATTTGTATAATTTTTTTAAACCATATGGTGGATAAAGTCTTCAAACCGCTCTCCGTTATGCTCATTACTGAATAGTATAGAATTTTTTTGTATTCTTCTTTAAGTGCCATATCAGGTCTCCCTGACGTTTTGGCTCTTCACAGATATACGGGACCTACTTTTTAACGCCGGTTCCGAACGGCTAGTTTGGAGAGGTTACTAGGCAATTATACTCTTGGTAGGTTGCCATTGCTTTTCAAGAGAAGGCGACTGCAATATCTGCCGAGACTCGGTCTCTAACCAGCGTATTTCAGGCCAGCAGCCGACATTCTAACCACTGACCCAACTTTTTTATATTAGTGTTTATAAATGTCAGGACCTTGGCGAAAGCAGGATTTTGAATGTCTGAATACCGATACCCAGGTTTGCTCTATAATAGAAAGTAGTAGAGAGTTCTTTCAGAAATGTTGGTATGTCCATAATGAAAAACTGGTTAGTTCTAATTCTGAACTATTGGTTGAAAATTCTGAAAAAAATTGGTTATAAGTAAATTTGACACCCTAGATTACTATATATTAATACCTCTGTGCCAAGTATCAATTTTCTAGTTCTGATTCTTAAAAAAGTTTTCGTTCTTAAGTTGAGTATCTAAATTCAGTGATTTTTTATTTATTTACCTTGGCAAAAAGAAACACTTAATAAGCAACCAAAAAATGTTCATTTCGCCTTTGTTAATGATTACCATTACGCATTCGGTGGCAAGATTTTCTTATGGAGAGAAGAGAAGAACCCCGAATTTCAAACTTAGCCAATCTGAATTCTGACAGAAACGCTGACCCAGATAATTATGCTAGAAAATGATTTCAAGGACTATAAATAAATATGAAATCACTCTATTCTTAATATTTTATATTTGCATCGATTCAATGGGTTTATTATTAATTTCTAAATAAAGAAAATTGTAAGAGATTAATTTGCATAATAAACACATTGAAAATTTCACCAGGAAATATAGAACAATCCATAGAATAGATTAATGTAAAGGCATGAACTAGACATTAACGTTGATTGATCAATTGATTAACACCATTTATGGAAATCATTAATGCTAAATCTGTAAATGATAGGGAAAGCTTTATTTTTTTCTACATGCAGCGTGGTGATGTAATCTCTTTTAATTTATCTTAAACTTTATTTTTTTTCTGTTTCATTTGCACGTAGGCGATGCGATGTTGAATTATAGGAATTTCAAATTTAGCTATTTAATGATCGAAGCAAGTGATGGATGGATGTTTTTTGTTTTTGTTTTGGCAGTTGTTCGACATGAAGAAATTCCAACAGAATGTATCGAGGGAACTTCGGGGTGCCTACCCGGACAGGCGGCGTCTCGAAAGACAGTGTCTCAGTGCTGTCGCCTTTGTCAAGTCGGAACAGGAAGTGATCGACTGCCCTATTTGGGTCCTCATCGTCAATGTGGTCGCCATGGACATGCTCAAGGCCAAACTGCCACCAGGTAACCACTGACCACAAAATATACTCACTTATTTGGCAATTTGTTCAGGTCTATTTAAGGAAAAGTAAAGTATACAAAATACATTATGGAAAGAGTCGCGTCATCTTTAAAATTGTATAATAAGTTAAATAGCAATTTAATTAACACTCTTGCTAATCCGTCTCTAATGTATAAAAAGCGTAACTTTATTATTATTTTAAATAATACATGATTTTCATCTACTGATTCACAAGATTATCTCTATTAAAAATAAATCCCTGCGGCAGGCCGTAGGAAGAGGTAGATTTAGAAGGGGGTCTACCCCCTTTTAGGGTCAGTTGTATGTTGGTTCGTAAAGTCTTTATAAAGTTAACAAAGGATAAAACCTTAAAATTCACTGCCCGGCGGGGTGGCCAATCAGATTGGCCATGCGGCCGGGCACTAGGTGAATTCTAAGGTTTTACCCTTTGTTAGCACTAGCAAAGACTTTACAAACCGACATACAACTGGCCCTTAGACTGCTCCTATCAAAAACTTTTCATAATATTAGCCATTTGCAACCAAACTGGCGTCATTCATATTATGGTTGTTATGAATTTTTTAAGATTTCAACCCCACACCATGTCCACCCCCTTCGGGCTGAATTCACCAAAAACTAATCAGTTCTTGTTTACATCAAGACTAAATTTTGTGCCTGCAGCGGACCCACAAAATTGCGAACCCCGTCCCCCCACATACCCACATATATGGTATATATAAACTTTTGAATGGAGGCTGGTTTTGGGGTCTAGGGGCCATGATCGGAAAAACTATGATGAAATTTTCCGGAAGTCGCACCATGAAAGTGAGCACAATAGGTACCTTTTCGAAACCTACCTAAAAGAAACAAACTAAAAGAGGGTAGGATTTAACTTCACAGTGAACTTAAGTTAGGCTCCAAAAAAATGAAAAATTGTCTTGCTTATTCCCAGGGATCACTGATACTGTTTTCGGGGTGAGAGAGGGTAGTGAGGCTGTTTTGGAAACTAAGCAAAGACGCGGTTGTTATTTAATTAAAAACTTGAATTCTTTTCTTTCCAAATAATTAAAACTTTTCTATATTTATAATGTTTATTTAATTATTTTGGTTAAAATAGATAATTGATGAAAGGCAAAAGGATAATCAAAAAATAGAATTTATTGAAAAGTCATTTTTATCCTACATTAAAGTTCTACTAGTCAGTCTCTACAAAGAGAAAATTCTTCTAATATTTGGGTTAAAATATTACAAAAATGAATTTAACTTCTGATTTTACTACTAAGAAATTTTTATCTTATATGGCGTCACGAAAATAGGGAATTAACTTACTTAATCCCACGGTGGTCAACAATAAATAAATGTAGTCTTTGTAAAATCAACTGTTATAAATTTCCATTTATTTTAGCAAAATAAATAAATATTAGAAAAATATAACAATTTTAATTAATTAAAAAAAAAATCGGATTTTTTCAAATTTTTAGATAAATTCAAATAGAATATACTTAATAACTTAAATTAATTAATTAAGAAAAAAAAGAATGGAAGCCATTTTCTTTTTTAACTAGAAGATAGTCCTTTTTTCGAAATTTTATTCGTTCTGCCTCAAAACGAAAATAAAAATAAAAATAAAGCGCCAATAAATCTTTTGGAAAGAAAAAAAGAATCTAAAAAGGCGGGTATTGAAAAGAACAAAGGAATAACCAGGTCCAAGGAAAATCTCAATGGTTGCTAGAAAAAAACAATACCTAATAAGACCTGAAACATAACAAACATTAATTAAATGGCCCCTGCTGTACCCTCCATTTTATCTAAAGTTCAGCAAAGCCCATCAATCAACAGCATATTAAGCCAAATAATACTTGTCACAGAAATTTTAAATAGAATGAGAGCGCTGATATATCTGATTTTTACTTTTTTCATATATTCCTCGCTCCCATTGGTCCCTTTTGAATCAGTTTGAACTTATAATAGAATAAAACGTCAATGTATGGTATTTGTTTTTTAATAACAACCACCCTTTGTATGTAATTTAATTAGAAAACTAAATTTTTGAGCGAATAAAACTAAAAACTTCCCTTGCGTGAACATTATTTTTTCTACAATTACTACAAGATTAGCCCTACAAAGAAGAAGATACTCTTACATATACTCGAAATTGAAAAAACCAAACATTGTAGTTTTTAAAATAAAATCAAGACAATTTTTAAAAATTAATATACTGAAATTATAATAACTTTATTTCATTCACAAACGTGTAAATTTTAGCATCATACCAATTTGTCAAATATATTTTATACCATTCTGGGAATCTTTAAAATAAACTTCTGATTTGATGTTGAAATTCCCCCACACTGTAAGCTTTGTATATTTAATACTAGCTGGCGACCGGGCCTTCTCCTTAGGTATTAAAACAGTAAATGAATTATATATTAGGTACTTGTCAAAATTATTCCCTTAACCAAAAATAATATTGACAGTTGAAAGATTTCCAAAAAGCTATTATCGGCCAGCTTGTTTGTTTGATTTTACCCTCCCAGAGAGGTGCTGGCGTTGTTTCTTCGAAAAAATATTTTATACATGCCCCAAGTGTGATGTCTATAAAAGCATTATATATAAAAACACTCGTGTATTTGAATGGAATGTTGTGTGAAAATTTCAAAGAAATCGGTGGAGAGCTTTCGGAGATCCTTCAACTTATCACTTAAGCGTAACAGTATATTTTTATATAGATATTCTATTTTATGAAGGTTCCAATGGGCAAATACCCCTTTGTCCCCTTGGGGAATTTAATGGATTTGAGAAAAAATATTCCAAATTATTTGTATCGAATTAGCTTCTTTCTCTCTCCTTTTATACCTTATGGTCTGTTGTTTCCATTTAAAGTAATAAAAAATATCTATTCAAAAGATTATGCATCTTATATTTTTGATTCATACTTCACTTCACTATATAATATGAAATCTGATGAAAGTTTGATAAAAATGTAATTTTTTCGCTTTCTAATAGATCATATATGGAAATTCCAAAATTGATAAGTATCCTTTTTAAATCAATAATGAATTCCATCACTATAGATAAAAATCATTTCTACATAACTCAGTTTTGAAAATTTCGTTTTCATGAAGAAATTCAAAGACTGGATATTTTCAAATAAATATTTCTTTAGATTTCAAGATTTTCTCAATTAAAAAAAAACAAAATAAGTTTTTGTTTGTCTCTGATGATGAGTTAAGATTTCTAGATCACTTTCTACACAATTGTCATAATTATGTAATAGTAAATATTGGGCCTCTGAAGTTCTTAAGTAAATTCAAATTGCTCTAAAATCTGAAATTTTTTATTGAAATTTTATTATGTTCCCCTTTATTTTATTAAATATTATTTTAACTAATAAAGAAAGTTAATTTATATTTAATTGATTAAATGTACTTTCGTTAGACTCGACCTATCAAAAAATACCAACAAATATAGTAAGAAAATCCCAAGAGGCTGTCATCTATTAGATCTCCTGGAATGGATTTTTTTAATTACATGTCAGAATGGCTGTTTTTACCACCTCAAGAATCGAAATCGAGTGCTAATAATATCAATCCGGGCCATTTGGCTACCCTGTGAGGTGCGAACCCTTCTCACATATATAAACCCGCTAAATATTTTATTTAAAGATTTAAATCTTTATTTATAAAATTCCACAGTTTAGGGATTCTAAAATTCAACACATAGCCTTGCCATATATTTTAAATAAAGGGTAGTTGAGGGTAACTTAAAGACTTTTTTAAATCTACCATTTCTATCGGCTACTTGAACTATCACCTAATAAATTTAGTCTGACTCTGGAAAAAAGTTTTATTTTCGGAAGAATTAAAAAACCTATTCGTTTTTCTTGATAAATGTTAAAGCAAATTATTTATGGACTAGTTAGTATTTAATGTTACTATGATACAAAGGCTTGGTGTGTATTGTATATGTTTATTTATAAAATAAAAATCATTGCTCGTTTCCAGTAATTTTTTATTTAATTAAGTGATAGATCCAAATATAATACAATAAAAAGTGTCATGTTTTGCCTTCTGTTTTGGAAAATATATATATATCAAATCATCAACAAGTATCAAGCTGTTTTCGTTACATTTGTGTAAACTGATTAAGTTGGCATATTTGTGACCTGGTGGTATCTATTAAGGAAAAGATGCCGTAGGCCCTCGAAATATTTTTATCTATCACTTAATTAAATAAAAATTTACTAGTATTTACCAGTATGCACCAAGTCATTAAAATTTAAATTAATACATATTTATATTTGGTATATATTATGTAGGTATATGTATATTTTTATTATCGTCAAGCAGAGTACAACGTCATTGATATCCCTTTATGAACCAATAACTCTGCTACCCTCAGCACAACAAATTATTTTAAATTAAATAACAGCATGTAATAAAAACCCCTTTTCTTCCATTAACTCCCACAACTTGGTTCGTAGGCTCATCATATAACGCTTAATGCAAATATCTCCTTAAATAGTTGTGTGTGGGTCTATAAAGCGTTCTTTCTAACTCGGGATGTATATTCCTCGAGTCTTAATTTCCACCTCATGACTCTCTCAGTGAATGATATGTGCTTTGCCCGAGGCGAGGCTCGCTTGCCCTACGCCCACCCAGTCGACGTCGACGTCGTCCAGTCCACTCCACAGTCGGCATCCACCGTCATAGGCTTAATTTGGGATTTGGTCAGCGCCAAGCATTTGCATACAACTCGCCGACGGCAAAAAGATTGAAAACTCATGACTTCACAGGGCAAAAATTAGTGACTCTTCAGGCTGTTTACTTCGCGTCATCTTATTATTATTTATTGGAAAGAGAGATCACAGACAAATTACTCACAAGAGATAAAATTAGAAGTGATAAACACTTCGCTAGGTTTATGAAACAGTATCTAAAAAAGGAGGAGAATCTTCTCTATGACGAAAACATCCAACGATTGCAGCACAACTAAGTATCACTTTAACGATAATGACGCAAAACGTTCTTTGGACCAGCGGTTTCAGTAAAAATTGAAAGTTCGAATTCAAATTTTAGAATTATATGTCTGATTTGAAAGATTAGATTGAAACAACAGCCTATTACCTATATTTCTGGGTGTGTTGTCCTTCCATAAATATTTATCGCGATAATTCATCGGATAGCTATTTTTGATTAATAATTCTTCGATCTTTTCAATTATCAAATGAAAAAAGGTTGAAGGTCTACAGACCTCAGAGTTATTAATTTTTTTTTCATTTGATCATTGGAAAGATCAAAGAATTATTAATAGAAAATTGCTTTCAATGAATTATCGGAGTGCTCAAAACATTTAGGTATACCTACCTATAAAAAATAACAGCTTATCTATCGATTTGAGGGCATTTAAAAGAGGGCTTTAGTTGTAGATTTCAGCAAACCAATCCAAATTACATTAATCACAAATGAAGTTTTAGACATTCAAGTTTATTTAATTTTTTGTGAAGCCTGCCTAGTATTTTATATTTTAAATTTTAAAAAGTTTCTTAAAATTTTTCAAAATTTACTTTACTTTATTTAAAATGTTTCACTAAGAACTCACACCATTCTCCCTTAACAAAATTTAAGTTTTATATCTAGTCTGTTTATGCAAAAACAAAAAAAAAACCCATTGAATTCTGAAATAAATATTGTTAATTGAGGTTCAATGTTTCTCCCATTTAAATGGTAAAAATATGAAAAATTTGCATCAATCATGTGCATTGGCACTAAAATTCAAAATAAAAATATATAAAGTGGAGTTGGCTTGTGAATAACTCAGATAGTAATATCAAGTAAAGAAAATTAAAAAAAAAACTTTTAAAAAATTTAAAAACTATAAAATTCTAGGTAGGTTTTACTAAAAAATAAAAAACAAGATGCTTGTTAGCATGACTTTATATATATATATATATATATATATATATATTTCAGGGTATGAGTTTTCTCTGTTAACTCCTGAAGATGGGCTCATACTCTGAGAATATATATATATATATATATATATATATATAAATTGAGAGTCGATAATTTTCTATCGATACCAGAACAATTTAAGACCTTGCATATTTTTTTCCTTGTTAAATTAATCTCACAATGAATATTTAGATTAGACTATTGGATTATTATTATTATACCTATATTTTCAACGACGGTGAATATATACGACTTAATCGGATAAACGCTTTTAATATCAAATTTGGATCTATTGATATTTTTTTGTTAAATATTAAAAAAGAATTTGATGAGTCATCATTTTTATCTTGTAATATTATATTATAAATAATCGATGTCTAAATAAATTCCATCTCTAAAGCAATTTAATGAAAGATAGATAGGTATCCTGCATCTAACTGGTCCTATCATCATAAGAAAGATTAATTTATTTTATATTCGAAGGTAATTTCGATATTTGTATGACAAAAAAAAAAACTTAAAAAAATCTCAGCTTTGCTACTGCGCAAACAATTAAATGATATTTGCTTATAAAATACTGAGGTGCGCTTATAAAATTCGGCTTGGCAGATTAACATTTAAGAATCTCATCTCATAATACAAATAAAATTGTTGTTGAAAAAAAAATGGTTTTTTCAATGATCTTCAAGCCAGTACTTGAAAATTTGCCTATAATTTTAGTAGAATAGCCAATTCATGATTAAGAATTATACAATGTTTGAAATTTTTTATAATTATATCTATCACCGTTTATATAATTTAAAAATGTTTCCCCAAATTAAATTACTTTTGTACAAATGTAAAATGGAACCTCAAGAGTCTCGTCATGATGTTATAGACCAGGGCTTCTTAAACTTATGTAGTCCAAGGACCCCCTCTTTTGGACTCCATTCCAACCCTAGGTATTTTACGTCTTTCTTGAGACTTAATTTCTGGCTCAATAATCTCATAGGCACTACTTTAAAATAAATATTAGTAAAAATATATCGCTGGTCATTTAAATAAATAGCCTTTCGAGGACCCCTTGGGGACGCGGACCACAGTTTAAGAATCGCTGTTGTAGATTGTAGACTAAAAAATACACAATTGTATTTTAGAGTAAATTTTATCGGAAATCAAAAATAATAATAATAATAACAATTTTAATATGATGATTATTTTTGAGGATTGATTCTTTTTGGAAGTCGAAAACTAAAAATATTTTTACCTTCAGAGTTGTCAGATATCATCATAGTTTTTTAAGTATGGTTGTATTTTTTAAATTTAATTTATTTTTAAATGATACTTTCTTCGGGCTACAAAGATGATAATTTTGTTCCTTATTTTGTTAAAATTTAAAAAAATGAAATTCAATTCTAAATTGAAAACTTAAATTTATTCACATAGATAGGTAATTTATTTCTCTAATTTATAATTAAAACTTTTCGGGAATGCTAAAAGTGAAAACATCCTAAAACAAAAATACCTAATTTTTGTTTTTAAATGGGTAACTATGGTGTGCAGATTCAAGTGACGAGTAAAATGAAGTCAACATGAGAAGAAGAAAATACTATCAAAGGGTTGGACGAAACTGAAACAGAAAAAAGCTCAATTAATAATTGGAAAACTACATACAATTTTTAAACTATATAAATTTAAATAAATACAAAATGATCCTAATTAGTAATATAAAAATAAAGATTTTTCTCTTAAATGATTAAAATAAATACTTTTATATGACTAGTACCTGTTGTATTTTCAAAACTAAAACTACATAGTTAGGTTTTATTGTAAAAATTTCATATTTGGTCCATCTTGCAAACGAAAAATAGATATGATTTTGATATCTTAAGTATTTTGTGAGATTTGATCATTTTCTTATTTAGGAGTAGGTACCTATACTTAAGTAAATTTCAGCTGTCTATGTCCGAATTTATATTCAAGCTCGGTCTTTTCTTTCTTAAACTCAAGCGTATTTTAAGTATTTTATAAAAGAAAAGCAAAAATACGCAACAACTATCTAGATAGAATAATTCTCGTACATTTCTTTATTGAAGTAAAGCTTGAGCTCAAGTTTGGTTTATTAATATGGCATTTTATACAGTTCTACTAATTATTATTATTAATTCTAATTAGTCTTTATACATATATGTCACACATATTCTCAATAAAATATGCACTTTTAAATAAAATTGTAAAAATTGTTTTGTTTATTTAATTAATTTTTGTAGTGTTTTCTGCCGCAGTCAAACGTCCGCCGATGGACATCCGTAACCGTCCACGAATTCCCATCCCTGATGAAGATCCCTACAGTGTGGCCGGAAGTGGTGGATCGAGTGGAAGTTCTGGTGTTGGTGGCAGCGGTGGAAGTGCTTCAGCTTCCAATGGAGGTGGCGTCGTGGCTGCTACTCGGGAGCAGCTACAACATCAATTGATGCAGCAGCAGAGACGTAGCGAAAGGCCTCCCAAGCTGCCCCCACGGGATTCAATGCACTCACCCACAGGCTTTGAGATTCCCAAGGTGAGATTCATCCCTTCATATCTAATTCAAAAACCCTCTCCAAACTCTATTTAGAAATTCTGATATATGGGTGACATAGCTTCTACTTCTAAATATACTTCATCCTTTTTTTCCTATTACACTTCTTCTTCTTCGAGTGCCATACTCCTCTCCACATATACCTGTGCTGAGTGTGTTTAGTTGTTTTACACAGATATACGGGACCTACTTTTTAACTCCGGTTCCGTACGGCTACTTTGGAGAGGTTTCTAGGCAATTATACGCTTGGTAGGTTGCCATTACTTTCCAAGAGGAGGCGACTGAAAATATCTATCTGCCGAGACTCGGTCTCGAACCAGCGATCTTCGAGTCAGCGACCCAACACTCTATCCACTGACCCACAGTCGCCTCTTCTATTACACTGCTTGACAAAAATTAAACAAAAATTTCTCGCCGTAAACCTAACAATAGATTCAATGAAGTTTTTATACGCTGATTATCATGCAATTTCCCGATTTTTTACAACCAGTAAGAGTTTTGAGATATTATCGGTCAAAATGACGAAAAAGGCCATTTTGACCTATTTTCGAGTCCCATTAAATATTAAACTGCGATATTTGAAATCGAAATATTTTGTTGACGTAATTGAAAAGAAGTTTCTCTTTGATTTTCAAAATACCACTTGTTTTTAGCTCAGTTAGAACTCGAGTTATAACTAAAAAACTAAGACCTTATGTTTTTATTAACCGACTTCAAAAAGGAGGAGGTTCTCAATTCCACTGATTTTTTTTTTGTGTCTGTCGTTTTTTTTAATGATATTGATGTGAGAAGGAGATACACCAGAAGGTGCAGCCCCTAAAGGCCTCTATGGACTGGCCCCTCCATCGTGAAAAGAACAGAGTAGAAGGAAAGAAGCCGGAATCACGAGCCAAATCTCAGAAAGTTAGCCGGGAATCGAACCCGAGACCTCCGGGTTGCCAACCAGAGATGCTGACCATTACACCAAGGAGGCGGATTACCTGATATCTTCGCCAATTGGGTTCACTCTAGTTTCCGATCGGTCCCGTTTTTTTTTCATTGGTATTGGACCTTTTTTGCTGTTTGTTCACCTTAAAAATGGGCCCTATTATGAATAAAATTTCTAAGCTTAGAAGAACCAGATAGCTGAAATTCCCATAAAACTTGTGATTACCTACCCCAAATTCTCTCATTTTTATCCCTTAGAAATGTAGTTTTCTATGTCTTATGGACTTTAAATTGTACCAATTCTTGGTGATAACAAAAAAAAATTAAAATATTTGATTTTCAAGTAAATCTGTATGCTTCCTCCCTTTTAGATATTCTCGAACTCTTTACAAACATTCAATTTCCCACGTCTTCGAATTTTCTTTTTATAGTTCCCATATATTTCTGTACATTGTTTAAGGAGGTCCTCTCACTCCATTTGAGTCAAAAGAAGTGTAGTATCTAATATTTAATAAAATTAGTTAAAATACAAATGAAAAATAATAGAATTAAAAAATAAATAGTATGAAAGCCGTAAATGTTTGAAATAAAAACAATTATTAAAAAAAAAATTACATACAAAAGTTAGTTTGATTTATTCAAATTAACTGGTAGTAAGTCTTGTTGATTTGGCAATGCGTTGTATTAATACTGTCTATGTTTACATCCAAACATCACATTTATGTGATTTTTTTAAAGTAAATATCTCAGTAAATTCGTCGGTCAATGATATATTTGATTGCAAAAAAGAAACCTGCATGTTTCAAAAAGCTAATTTTTAGTTTATTTTTAACTTTATATAATCAACTAATAGTAGTATAATTCAAGAAAAAGTGTCAAGATCTTAATTTTCCATAAGACTAAGAAAATGTTATTTTCAAAAATTTGCTCGTTAATGTGTGATTCAAACTTCACCAAAGCATAGATAGAGACTTAAAGTATTATAAAAAAATTAAGTTATAGTTATAATCTAATATTTTTTATTTAACATTGGCGACGAAAGGACCTCCTTAAAAAAGTCCCTATTTTTCTAGGAAATTTAGATTTTTTAGCTCTTAAAAGTTTTGAAATTTATTTGGTCCAACAACTGATTACACAACAAATTGGCTCTTATTATATAATATTTATGTTGATTAAAAAATTATTTTCACTCATGGATATGTACTATAAACTGTTTTTTCTTCACAATGATCGTATATGTTTGTACTCGATTTGATTTCTTCACTCCACATTCTAATCTTTCAAATTGCCGGATATCATATTTTCAATCTCAGAGTTAAAAAGGTCATCATGATACATATATCCTCTTTAAGTTTCAATCATTTAATGAAAGTGTAGATTGTCCCTGAACCGGTGTACTTTGAGTAATTCAAACACCATCCCTCGTTTTAGAAGAAAGGAAATGCATTTACGATGAATAAGACGTTAGCAAACTAGTGAACTATGAAAGAATTTTTAAATTAATGTAAATTATAGTTTAAACATATCTTTCTATACACTTTTATAATACTATGTATTTATTTATCTATGCAAATAGCAATCTGTAACGTTCCTAAAAGAAAGGGAAAGTTTAATAAAACGGATATATGCAGGAATGCAGGTGTAGGACTCAGGGACGGATTCTTGATTGACTGATATATAGAGTAATTAAAATTTGCATTAATTATTTTCACCAATCAATGATTACACTGGGCAACAAAAAAATAATTTTTAAATGCTTCGAGCACTTGATGAGTCAATTCCTACCAATTTTGGGTTGAGAAAAACGAATATGACAATGAAAAATTTTTCTTAGCTCTAGTTTCTGTGAAATACAGTAGGTGGCGGATCAAGAGAAAAAGATACATTTTAATTACATATGCTAACAACATTGAAAGTGCATTTTATTTTTTTACAAATTGTAGTTACATTCTAAGAGTTCTACATTGCTGGAATAATACTTCACAGATGGTCGTGTCTGAAGAGATTTATGTGGTGCCTTCATCAGATCGTCGTTTTTTAGCTTGCCTCTTTTTTGTTGCCCAGTGTTATTAGTCCATCAGGAATTTACAGATTAGTTTTTAACCTGTAAACTCCTGATGATGGACTAATAATCCGAAATATATTGAGATTGTATACACCTCTTTGAGTTTTATTTCATTCACTCTGAAACTACACTCCCTTTACTTTATTAATGTTTATTATCCTTTATAATCACGTAGTTTTAGTTTTTTAGTTATAACTCGAGTTCTAATTGAGCTACAAACAAGTGGTAATTTGTAAATCCAAGAGGAAGCTGTTTTCTATTAGTTCAACAAAATATTGTGATCTCAAATATTGTTGTTTAATATCTAACGGAACTCGAAAATAGGTCAAAATGGTCTTTTTCACCGTTTTGATCGATTATATCTCCAAAACAAGAGCTAATCGGTAATCTTTTTTTGAATTCAGCAGGTGGAAATACATAAGAATCAGCTATTTTTGAGCCCGAAGCATTTTCATTCTTGGGCAGTGTTATTTGAAGAACAATGAAATCCAAGACCCAGATCTTCCCAAATACTTAATTATTGAAGCTTTAAATTGGAAGTTTCTTTTTGCCGAGAGTAGCAGAATTTTTATAAATTGAAGGAGAATAGACTGATGAAGAGGGCAAAGCTCTCGAAACTATAGTAAAAATTTATATTTTTACGAACATGAATTTAGGTAATTTATGTTATCAAAGATTTTACTAGATATGTTTATTTTGTATTTAGGAGGGTCTTGTCCCCTCGGGAGTCGAATCTCAAGGGTCTGACTAGTTGCCAGGAAAGTTTACTAGTGCATGGGTTCGACTCCCGAGAGGACAAGACCCTCCTACATGTAATATAAACATATCTATTAAAATCTTTGATAAATGGCCTAATTTCATGTTCGTAAAATTAATTGATTATATATCACAAATTGATTTTGAGAAAAAATTCAATCTTTCTATCTGAAATGGATACTCATTTATTTATAAAAATTTATAATTCCAGCAGAATTCACACTCTTTCAATTTCTTGAATCTTTGTTGATGGTCAATGTTCAGTGTTACTGAGGTCAGAATTAATCACTGTGTATTCAAATTCAAAGACATAATTTATGGACTGCCCCATAGGTATTTATTAAAATATAAAATAAAAATATTTTAAAATATTGGAAAAGAAATAGAAGGGGATTTCCAAGAAAAAAATAAATCCAAAAAAATAGTTTTTTCATGTTTCTTTTATTTTTTATTGATTTAGTTATATTTCGCTGTCATGGTTTAAAGTAAGAAATGCACGATCACGAGAATCGAGACTTCCTATCTACTGTTTATATATCGAATCTACAGCAAAGTTGCCTCAATGAAGACGAAATGATTTAAAAAAATAAATAAACAATAAATAAATAAAAAAAAATCGAAATTGCGATTAACGTGACGCGCGTCTTCTTTCAAAGTAATCGCTTTAGAGGAAGATGCCTGAGGCCTGAGGTTCTTCATTCTTCGAAGAGTCATTGGTCCTCCCCAACCTCAGCGGCTGCTGACTCAACGTTTCGAGCCTCAAAAAATACCAGATCTAGTTTCGCTAAGGTTGATAGTCATTGTCCGGAACGAATTTCATAAAAATACACTTTCAAAAGGAACTCTATCATGAACGCGGTAATTAAAAATCCATATAAGCTCTGGGTAAAAGACGCCACATCATTGCTTGATTCTTTTGTTTTATTTTTGACTAAAGGAAATTCGATAAAAACAGATTTCGTAACGATATAAAGCTTGGAAACACCGGCTCTTTTACTTATTAGCAAAAAACTAAAGCAAAACCACAGAGGTGGCACGGATAATAAATAGCAAAATCAAGCAGCCGGATCGATTTTATATAATACATTGGCAAATTGATTTAACATAAAAAATCCTATAATCAAGTTAAAAACTCATTCTAGTTTCTAATTACTAATTAGCAATAGCGCAATATCCTGCACTAATTTTTCAAAATGAAGTGTATAAAAAATTTTTATCGGAAGGAATAACATATTCATGTTTCAAAAAATATAAAAAATTTGTTAAAATTTAATAAGCAGCAGAGAAAGTGGTTATAATATTACTATGTGTAATTGAGTATGTCATATAAATAAATAAATAAATTTTGTTCTAGCTACTAACGGGACTTAAAAAGTCGCTAAATTATACACATACTGAAAAATACAAAAATTTCATAAAAATAAATCACTAGGCAGGTTTCACAAAATAAAAGAAACAACACTCAATATAAAGGGTGTTCCACAGAACTCGAAAATTTTGAACTTTGACATATTCATGTTTTGGAATATGCTCTTTTTAAATAAATTATTAACAACTTTTGGACACTTTCTGCTTTGCCTCAATCGCTATCAACTTTCTTATTTTCCATGGATTCCCCCAAATATTTTTTTTCATCATTAGATTAAGTGTTAAAAAGTAAGAAGATTTTGTATAATGCATTTGATGTCTAAAATTTATCATTTCTGAGTTATTTTAGATAGTTTGTCAAGTCTACCAATTTAGCGTTCATCTTTAAAAATTAATAATAATCAAACTATTGTTTGTAGAATTAATTTGATCAATCAGAACTCTTAATTAGAGATTAAAGAATCTTACTTAATCATAAAATTCAAATTTTATATCCAGGATGACCATGATAATCGTTTATTTCTGAAAATGAAAAAGTTGTTAATACTCAATTTTTCAAATGGAACATGGCATAAATTATAGTATTTTTGAATTCGGCAAAAAAATCCAATAGGAGTTTATTAAATAGTCCCTATACCTAAAATGAATAGTTTTTTAAATAAAAAATATTATTAATTTCACTCGTCTGGGTCTTATTTATTTATTATGTACTTATGTATAATTATAGTATTTTTGAATTCTACATAAACATCCAATAGGAGTTTATTAAATATTCCCTTGGATTTTTATTTAGAATTCAAAAATTGAGTATAAACAACTTTTTGATTTTCAAAAATAAACGATTATTATTTCGAGGCTCGTGGCCCGAAATATATATTGAGTCTTGCTCATAAGCATTTTATTTTGTGAAACCTGCCTAGTGATTTATTTTTAATTTTATGAAATATGTAGGTACGTATATGCCTACTCTTCAAGCTATCTCGGGCCAAGCCCGAATCGCTGGAATATGACTTTAATCTGATCCCTACATAATTTAGGAAAAAGATATATGTATATCCAAAATGGGCTATGTTCCCGAGGACAATAAAAAAAAATAATGTTTCACCTCGAACCTAAAATATTTATCCCTGAACAAAAATTTCATACTGTGTCTAATGATAGGTGCCAAACTAAATTCACAATAAATAAAGAATAATCCAATCCTCTTGCGGACATCTATGGTACAGGGAAAAATATATGATTGTATTTTTAACAATCTTTTTCGCAGAAAATAAAAAAATGATTATGTTAATTTGTAAATTGTAAATCAAAAAGAGAAAATGTCAAAGAATTCAAAATACTACTCTTTAAATTAATAAATGTAAATGTAATTTTAAATGCAATGTAATTGTAATTGTAATAATTTATATGTAATTTTTTATATATATTTGTATCAGGCTAATGGCATATTTGTTAAGTTATTTTTTCTAAATATTGAGTTTAAGTTTTATTTATTTTTTATTTTATTTTAGCCTGATTATGATGATCTTGATGACCATGAAGAAGACACCCCAAGACTCAAACCATTCCAGAGTTCCAGACCCAGTAAAGAAAAAGTAAAAGAAAACATGAAACAGAAATATGGTAAGATCTCTATTTATTTATAATTCAATAAAATTATCACTAAAATATAGTTTTATTATTTAATTAGGAATTTTAATTTTAATCATTATAGGTATATTATTATAATAAAGTCTTAAATTCTCGATTTCTAGCTCCCATTTGAAAAAACTCTTCTGAAGTTAACAATTATTTCTGTTTTTAAATTAAAAAGCAGATGTCATTTAAAAATTTAATATTACTTTTAAAGTCAATATAGGAAATTCTTCATTTTAATAATAATGATATACATTTATTTAATAATAATAATTAGAACAAATATCAATGATATAAAGAACCTGATGATCACATTGCTCCTTTTAAAGAGTTTAGTTTTTTGCTTATATGACTTCACCAGTAATAAAAAATAAAAACTAATTGAAACCATGATAATTCAAAATTTTTGATTCGAGTGAATTTATAAAAGTTTCATATAAAAACATTGAAATTAAATTGCTTTAGATTAAATTTAAATTCAAATATCTAGTTGCATTCCTATTTTTCAATGATTATTTTCGTTATCTGGAATTTTAGTTTAAAATGACTTTAGAAAATTTTATTAATTTTTTAATTCCCATTGTCATGATTTGATGTTTATGTTTATCTCAACGTAAACCATATATTATAAAACAGTGAGTTTACAAAAGATTTTGATTGGAAGATTCGGCGTCGCCTTGGTATTGTAGGGTATGCATTCAAATAGACTACGCTGTTGGCTGGGTTGCATCGCCAGGCGCCAAATATCAAACTTGGTTTTTGAGAGTTAAAATTTTTAAGCAACATCAATCAAGAGCTTAGCTTATTCTTATGTTATTCACTTTTAACTGTTTAATTCTTTGAATGATTAAATGTATAATTTAATGAGAAGTTTGATAAAAAGTTTACAATTCATCGATGAGTTGATGAATAAGGACAATTTAATCAAAGATCTAAGTAGATACATAATGTAAATACAGTCGACTCTCGATAATTCGAAATCCAAGGGACTACAAGAAAAATTCGAATTATTGAGACTTCGAATTATCAAGAAGTTTTAATTATCAAGAGGAAAGAAAAAAATTTGAATTATTAAGAGTTTTTATTATATTTTATAAAATATATAGCCTCAAGAAAAAAAAGTAAAAATAATGAAAACGACAAAAAAAAATACATATGTACGCGGAAAATAAGGCGTAAACATTGCTAGGAAAAATTCGAACTATAAAGAGGAGAAGTGGCTTAGTTCAAATTATAGAACGTTCTCTCCTCCTCTTGTTACGAAAAGGATTTCGAGTTATCGAGCGTATCAAAATACACATTTTTTCGATTTACCGAAGTTGACAGCTGAAGAGTTCGAATTATCGAAAAATTCGAATTATCGAGAGTCGACTGTATGTATATATTATATATCAGAAGGTGTTTTCCCCTCAGGAGTCGAACCCGAGCGCCAACTTGCTATCCGGGCATTTAGCATAATTAATAATTATATTAATTTGTTTTGTGTGTGTGTTTAGATGATCCTTACTACTGTGGCCTTCGCGCCCGAGTTCCTAACTTCGCGAAGGCAGGTGCTGGGGGCAGGGAGCCTCAGCCAGCTCCTCGACACCACCGTGAAAGCGTAGTTCTTCACCATGCTGCTGCTGCTGGTCACCATCACCACCACCACCCCCCACATTCTACACAACAGCCCCCAGCCTCATTTCACCCTGCAATGTGGCACGCGCGCAGCTACGACAGCGGCATGGGTCAGTACCTGGTCCCGCAGCAGGGCTTCCCACGGTCGGCTATATACCCGTTTCCTTCCTATTCACTAACGCCTAGCAATGCCTAAAACCGTAGAGCATCTAAAGAATTAGTAAGTAGAAGCCACCCCCGCCCGCAACCCTTGTGTTCTTTTATTTCCCCTTCAGGCGTTGTCAGCAAGTCTTCCTTTTTCTGTCTCTTTTATCAACTATTTGAAACTAAAAATATGACTTGGTAAACTATTTTTTTTCTTCAATTTTCTAAGAGTAAATAACTTGTTTTATATAAACTGTTTGATGTAAAAAAATTCAAATCTTTTAAGGACTTTCCCTAATGCAGTTCGCTCTTTCCCCTACTCTCATATGCGCAGAAAGGCAAAAATACTTTCACTGCGTCGTTTCTCGAATATGGCAACATTGCATTCTTAACGACGCTAAAAGACAAAGAATAAAAAAAACACTTCATGAAAAAGCTCAATGCGAAATTCCAGATGAGAACTGTATAGTTAGGTTGAGAGAATTAGCTAAAAATCTCAAATGCACCAGCTGCAGAAGTTTTTAGATATGGAAAAAATTGAGTGATTTTAGTTGCCAAGTCGCCATCTCTCACTTGCCATGAGAGAAAAAATGAAAACCATCAAAAGTACCTAACTTTTAACATTTTTCATACAAAACGAATACCGCTTGATACAATTATTTTAACAGAAAAATATTTGTTATATCTTCAGTTAATGTTTCTTAGTTTTTCAAAATAATTTCAAGAAAACTACGATTGTTATTTAATGAAACAGTCGCTTTAACATCAATCGGGATAGGGTTCGCGTGTTAAATATGCAAATTTCAATGGTCAATATTTATAAATTTAGTGCCGCAAGGACTATTGAAAAAAATTCTACGTATAAAGGACCCATATAAATATGTGTATTCAAAGTTTTAAAAGGATTGCAAGAAAGTCGATTTATTAGGGAACGTCTTAAAAAACAATCTTAAAGAACTTTTATTTTAAATTCAAACGTTTAGGGAGAATATCTCCTTTTATCAATGAAATTTTAATTTGAAAAAAGAAAAAAAAGTTGCTTTTACTAAGATTTTATTCTTTTCATTTTTCAAATTAAAATTCCATTGATAATGAGAGAAATTCACCCGAAACGTTTGGATTTAAAATAAACATTCGCAAGATTGTTTTTTATGTTAAAAGATTGGTATTTTTTTAATTTTATTATAAAACAATCAATAAATATTTTTTTTTATTTTAGAAGTAGCATATAAAAAATAAATACATCATAACGATAATGTATGTTTATGTATATAAAATCCAACTACCACATTTTAATTGAAAATATTTTGTTTCCGAGAGTATGGAGTTGTTGATTTAAGAAGAAAAATAAATGAGGTTATCCTCTGATTGATACAAATAAGCATAAACATAACTTTATATAATTTATTTGTTAGAGATTGTAGATTCGAAGGTTTGACCTTCATCATCAGTTTTTTAATTATAAATATTAAATCTGTTATTTCTCATGAGATGAAATACCCGATTGGATGAGGGTAAATTAGTTTTCTTTAATAGTTATTCCAAAAACGAATTCCTTATTTCTAATTAAAAAGACTGATGATAAAGGTCAAAGCTTCAAAAGTATAGTATCTATAACAAATAAATCATATACCTATATAAATGACTATCATTAGTGATTCACATTTTATGAAAATTTTTTAAAAGAATCTAATACTAGTAAAAAAAATAATGAATAAAAATTTGTAGGATAACAAAAATACAAATAATGTTGGAACCGAACAAGGATGAAATTAAATGATTAAATTTTCTAGTGTTTTTTTTTATGTACCGGCTTCTAATTGTGAAAAATTCCAAGTATGCTAGATATATTTTTATTTTTGATTGAGCACTTGATAAAGTCCGGAAACGGACGAAACGTTGTGGAAAAATTAATAAAATACGTTAATAAAATATAAAATTGTCCAAAAAACCTATTAATTTTTTATTTAGAAAACAATATTTTCTGTAGCTTAGTTATAGGGATAAATTCAAATAGAAGGCATCCTATCTAAGGGAATTTTGGAAGTAAAAAAAAAAAATATTGAGAAAACTACTAGGACCAATCAAAAATCCAATCCTGGTCAAATGAGCATTTTTGACTTCTCTATCGACCCGTAAAGTCCATAGCTAGAATTTCTAAAGACCCTGAATAAAATCCTCGATTGTTTCCTATATGTTTATTTGAATTTTTCTCTTTTTTAAGACATACATATATACATATTTATATTTAATGTCAACTCAAAAATCAATCTATTTGAATCTTAATTTCTAATCGAGCCATTAGATGGGAGAATTGATATTGGGAATTGGAATAATTATCGGAAAAAGAGGTTTTTTATTTAATTAGTTTTTCCTCTTATTAAAAACAAGGACTAAAAAGATGATCAAGGACAGTCGATGGTGGAGAAGTAATCTCCGAAGTTGAAGCTCAAATACAATGTATACATTAATTCATGTAAAATAATTGGTTCAATAAAATTAAAAAAAAAAAAAATCGAGCCATTAGTTTCAGAAGAGGGTGTTAAGTTTCATTTCCAAAATACCATTAACCGGTTAGGTTGATTCCTTGGAAATTTTCCAATTTAATTCAAAAAGATCTTCAAGATCATTTAATAATAATTTAACAAACTTATATATTTAAGAATAAGTTAAGATCTAAGTTTCATTTTATTTGACCCTAACAGCTTTATCTAGAACGATTTTACTTTAAGCTGAAAACATTGGAGTGAAGAGTAAACCAGCGAGCAATAGTAAATTTCAAGCAATTTTTCTTATGCTTTGTCCATTATTTTGCTCTTCGATTTAATGTTTCCAACCTTATTTTTGTAAAATCATTTGTATTTATTAGTAATGCTTTTGCAGTAGATAATAGACATTTAGTTGTAAGCTATTTATAAACAATTAACTTATTATTCAACAAAACCAAGTGAGTTTTTCAGTTTTTAAAAAGGTTGTTGTTTTTTGTTTTTCGCCAAAAATTAACTTTACGATAAACTTTTGACATAAAATAAAATATATCTTAAAAATAGATTTTTGATTCAGCCATTAAATTTTTCGTAAGTAAAGTTAATTTTTGATTAAAATATTTGCCTTTAGTGACATTAGATTTAAATAAAGAGAAATCATCCTTTTTCAAAATTAATAAACTCAATTACTTTTTAAAAGAGAAAGAATTCAATCTTTAGGACAAATTCTAAGATTTTAGTAGAAATACTAGCTGCAAGGCCCGCCTTCGAGAGGTGAGGGATCCAGGGGGCTCGCCCTCGGACCCTCACCTCTCGAACTCCACTCCCCCCGCGAAACCCACCCACACCACCACCCCAATGTACAGACAAAACCTTAATTTTATATATAGAGATAATTTCATTTAAATTGGTAACCATGACGACTGTTTTTGTTGGGGGACGGACATAGATTCATAGATACAAAGGCAGGCACAAATGCATTATAGTAGTATGTGATATAGGTACAGATACAGAGAGAAATGCCCTTTTGTACCCCTGGACCCCCACATCCCTGACTCCCCACGCCCTGGACCCCACCCCACCCCCTGGAGGACGGACAAACATAGGTATATATACAGGCACAAATGCCCTTTAGTAGCCCCCTGGGTATAGGTACAGACACAGAGACCTTTAGTGCCTGCCAACCTCCATCCCTGGGGGACGGACTTAGGTAGGTACAGAGGCAGGCTTGAAGTAGTATAGGATTATTAAATTGCAATATCAGAGGGGATTCATCTCACTGCCCGGAAAGCATGTTAGTTCTCAGGTTCGACTCCTGAGGGGAAGAATCCCCTCTGATATAATAGTATTTCTACTAAAATCTTAGAATTTGTCCTAAAGATTGAATTCTTTCTCTTTTAAAATACATCTTGGTTAATCTGAACCCGAGCAGATTTTTTGAAAAACATTACAACTATTTTCAAAAAAAGATGCTCAAATCTTTAGTTTCAATCATAATACTTTTGTTCATATAATATTCAATGCGGTTTTACTCTGAAAATTTCATTAAGCATAGTTTTACATTCGATAAAAAATAAGTAAAATTTCAAGGTAGATATAAATTATTTCCAAAAAATTCTGGCTTATGAAAAAAAAAAATATTAAATATATTTTGTTTGAATTTGAATTCTCCAAACATATAGCCTTAATTTTTAGAGTCTGGTGTTGGTGCGAGGTGAAACATATTTTTAACCGACTTTGAAAAAAGGAGGAGGTTATATTTTAATAAAAGAAAAGTGAAAATAATTTTCTCAAAAAATATTTTTACTTTCCTTTTATTAAAATATAGCCGTCCAGTCGTCTCACTAATTAAGTGTATAAAAGTGAAATAATTCAAGTTCTGTAGCGAAACGAAATTGGAGCCTATCCGTGATTTTAAATAGATAATATGTAGTTATTGTCTTGATTTATATAATATATTGAATATTTGTAACAGGAATAGTAGGGAATTGGACAAAATTAAAAACACGTTTTTATTAAATGGGCCAGACGTTTCGTCAATTTATTTTGACTTCCTCAGTGGACCATTTTATCACTATTTATCAAAAAATAATTTCACTATAAGACAAAACATCATTAGTCTTTTTTTATACATATACTATCTTTGTATAAAGATTTTTACTTTATCCAATGCGAAGCATGGGAGAAAGTATTGGAATCGCTCTCGCGGCAAGCGCGACTTCAAAGGGTCCTCAGGTAAAGACTACGGAACCCATGGACTCAATTAAGGTCACAAATTGAAGTATTCAATGAGATTGAATTTTAGCACGTGACGGTTTTGCCAAAAATTACCTGGGATCTCGCCGAGAGGCCAAAAAGTGCCATTTTTTTTGGAAGTGCGTGCAGATGGATGTATGTGTGTGTTTTCGTTTTTTTCGTCCACGAATTTTTCCACACCGTTGCACCGAATGAATTGAAATTGAAAACCTACCAGTATTTTAACAAAATGAAGCGCTGATTAGTTTTTGGTACATATCGGTCCACAAACATTAGTACTTTATTTCAGTACTTTTTAGTTTTTTCTAAATATCTTGAAAATGACTTAACCAATTTTGATGAAATTTAATATCCTAATTAAGTACCTTTGGACCCACAAAAAAGGTTAAATAAAGTTTTTAGTAAAATTATATTTTAAAGTACTTTACTCTAGAACATATTAATATTTCAAATGAATTTGGATAAAGTTTAGCAACGATCCGTTGCAGTTTATTTTAATTGTTAAAGAAAAGTAACTTGCAAGATTGTTGATTAATTTGAGCCAAGAATATGCTGAAAAAAGACTAGATGATTTTTTGTCTTATAGTGAAATTGTTTTTTGACAAAAAGTAATAAAATAACCCACTGAGAGTGGGGTCGGGTTAGGCTAGGTGGTAGCGTGTCAACCCACTCTGTAAACTTAAATCCCAAATGTCTTGGGATCAAACTGTATATATATATATATATATATATATATATATATATATATATATATATATATATATTGTATCAAATTAATTAAAAAGACATTATAAAAAAAAATTGTGTCAACCTGTAAACCAAGTGGTCCCGGGTTCGAATCCAACTCGAGGCATCCAGCTAAAATCTGACCCCGGGGTAGAGACAAATTTAAAAAATATAATAAATAGTATCATAAATTGATAATTTTTAAGGATTTAGGTGTTGGTTTTAGGTGAAACATTATAAGTAACTTATGAGGGAGAATTTTCTAGGTTAGGGTTTCCTTCCTTAGGTGAAACCTAACTTAGAAAATTCTCCTCATAAGTTATCGTAAATTGGCTTATGGCTAGAAAGGCCGAAAAGCCAAAAAAAGCCACTGACGAAGTCAAAATAAATCGAGGAAACGTCTGGCCCATTTAATAAAAACTGTGTTTTTAATTTTATCAATTTCCCTAATATTCCTGTTACAAATTTGCTATGGATGCGAATGATACAACATTATATTGAATTAATTTGAAAGTTTATAATGAGAAAATAAGGACAAGCTTTTATGTGTGACTTTTTTATTTATTTTATTTTATTAGTCACACATAAAAACTTGTCCTTATTTTCCCAAAATAAACTTTCAAATTAATAAATATTATGGACGGAAATGATAATAATAATTATATTGAATATTTTTTTCCATTAAATATAAATTAAATTAGTTGCTTGCTGTAGTTAATAATTTATTATTAGGTCAGAAAAGGCTTTCTAAAAGCAAACAATTAATGATTTTTAATTTTTAATTTTTAGATTCCGAGGCCCTGGAATCACCTTACCACCAAATTTATGGAAGACTCCCAATACCGACACGAGCTTTTATCCCCCCAACACCGAGACAAATGTACATCGGCGAATGGGATTGAAGCTTTTACTTGCTCAGAAAATTAGACCTTAACGATTCTCCTTCATAGTATAAGGGAATCTTTAGGTCTCAGCCATCGACTGTACATAATCAGACTCGTTATCGGCTCAAGAATGGCCAACGATATTTTTCGTTTTATATATATTATATTTATATATAACGTAAACGCAAAGTTATCTATGTATTTCTAAAATGCACTACTTTTATACAGCCGTTTTTTTAAAGTTGTTCTAACCCTATTTGAAAAATATTAAAATTTCCACTTTTTTTAGTCACTCAATTTGATAAAGTACCTACTTACGAATCTAAATTGTTGAGAAATTTACTATTTAATATAAAAGGGTTGGGGCTACTTAATAAAAACTGTTATGTTTGTAAATAGGTGCCATCTGGAAATACTTGTTTTTATGTTATATATTATATTTCATTGAATTTTTCTTCACGATATTCGTTGTTTTTTGTTTTTATCTATTAAAAAAAATGTATAAATATAATGTTAAAAAATATAAAATTTCAATTTGTTGACAAAAAAAAAAAAAAAAAAAAAAAAAAAACAAGAAACAAATAATTGAAGAAATAATATTCTCAATTTATCTATTTAATTAATTTGACGAAACTAATTGACTAAAGAGCTTAAAGTTTTTGAACAATTAAAACATCTAATTATATATATATATATATATATACCTATAGCAAAGTTTAACTTTTTTTGGGTTGTTTTTGAAAAATAACATTTTTGTCAAAATACTATGATAGCTTAATTTATGGCCATCAAATAAAAATAAATATCAGCTATATATTCTCCAATAAATAGAAAACAAATAGAAATTTAAAATTTCATTTTATTACTATTCAGAACTATACTCCAGTCTAATTGAGAGTGGTTTAGTCTAGGTCCCACAGAATCTTACTCATTTCTAGACTTTTTTCTTTCAAAAAATAAATTATATTTATTTAAAAAATATTATTTTTATTTATTTAAATTAAATATTTCTATTATTTATTAAAAATCAATATTTCTATTGTTTATGGTATTTAAAATACATAAATTTTAATACGATTGAAGTAGTTTATGGAAACGGGCTGATAATAAATTTAGTGGATCTTAATGAGGCAGTCCAGGGTTCGAAAAAGAGAGATAAATATAACTATATTTTTTATTCAAAGACAAGATTTCGTTGGTTTGAAGAAGAAAGGAATAAACCTCCGAAACGTCGGCTTTGAATAAAAAAGATAGTTATTATTATCTCTCTTTTTTGAACCCTGGACTGCCTCATCAAAATCCTATAAAATACATACAATAAATACATATATTTTATTTTGTTTTTAAAATACATATGAGTATTATTTGCTCAAAAGGGGAGTAAATAAACAAATTTATTTACTACAATGTTATTTCAAAAATGTTAATTATCAAAAATAAAATGTTAATTTTAAACGTTATACGATACGAGGGTTTTTCTTTAAACTATTTAAGTCAATTCGTTTCGTTTCTACTTTATATACATATTTTTTTTTATATAATTTTGTAAATAAGTAGATAATATCTTAGTTTTAATTTTATGAATTAAACTCGCCATTTACATATTAAATTAACACCAGAAATCTTAAGATAATTATGTAAATAATGTTCAGCAGATTAACTTAAAACGTTATTATTTTTATTATTATTTTGAAATATAATTATATTAATATTTTAAGCTTATCAAGTGCCTCCCTTGACTGAAGAGGGCGGTACGCAGTTACCTATTTAAATACTCGAGGAAAGAGACATATTATGTACCGTTTGAAGCGATAGGACTGCGACATTCTGGTTTAGAAAGGAGGCCCTTCTCTATGCGTTTTAGAGAAAAAAACCATCGGGTTTTCGTGAAAAAAAATCATAAAACAATGAGGGCATGTCCCACTTGTCCTGTGTCTATAAACGACGTTATATTTTTATATATACTTTACTCTAGAATAGAAAATAGATCACTACAATAAAAATGATATGTTCGTATGATTGAATGTGAGAAATTTTTATTGCACTTTGAAAGAGAGAAAAATAATATTCGAGAGAGTAGAATGAATGTCTAAAAAAAATAAATAGTATGATTGAGAAAGTATTATTTTTTTGTACTTTTTTCAAGTTTAAATAAATATTATTTTTTTTCGGTGTTGGAAATAAATGATTTTTTTATTTTTTTTTATTTAGAACCTTCTCTTTCCCCTGTCTTTCCTACTGTACACTCTAAAACAGTGCTTCCCAACCTTTTTTGTGTAATGCCTAATGTGACCAGTTTTTTATTTTTTTTTGAGTCAAAAATAAATAAATTAAAATGTTTGTTAATTAAAATAGTATAATTATTTAATCCCGGTCTTGTGTATAACAATATGGTCAAACAAACTTGAATTTTATTAATCAAATGAAGTTATATAATTTAAGGTGAAAGAACAAATAATGATATTATCGAAACAATATTTTCTACTTAGAAAATTCGGCAAAGAGCCATTGCTCTGAATAAATCAAATTAAATATTTATTGATATTTAAAATATAAGATATAACTAGAAAGAATTATTCTTGATTCTGTTGTTGACTACTTCGCAACAACAACAGCACTAAATCACACGAAGCGATAAATAAATAATAATCAAACGATAAACGATAAAAAAACAACGAAAACAGAGCACTTTTCCTTCTCTTGACCATCTTGTCACGCTGCTTATTAAAAACCACGTCTTTATTACTCTCTTCCATTCGACTCGAGAGCTCAAAGCCATTCTCGAGACACTAGGCTTCCGGAACATAACCGCGCCAAATTTATTTTGGTTACAACTAAGGTAAGCATAGCTGGTACTTAAATGCAGAAATATTCTTTATTCCTTATCAAAAGTATAGTTATGATGAATTTTTATATCCTTAACTTGAGAAATAATTGGTTCCCCATACAAACTTTCATCCCCCATTTCACCCCCTTCAGTTTTATTTTCGCGACAAAAAGTAGCCTATTTCATCAAAATCGGTTCAGCGGTTTCAAGCGTGAAAACGTGACTGGCAGACAGAATTACTTTCGCATTTATAATATAGTTAGGAGTTAGGATTAGATATTTCTAAATAAATACATACTAAAATAGATAAATTAACTTTGTTTGCAACGAAACTTTCTCTGGCGAGAGACGGACTGGTAGAACTTTTAATTGAATGTAATGGAAGGCAGTCCAGGGGTAGTGAAGAAAGAAAAAATTAACACATATCAAATAAGGTGTAATTTATTGGAATCCTTCCTCCTTTCCTTTCAAACCTAGGTCTTATTATCTTATCTCTTATCTTCTACTTTGAATTAAGCTGAGATCTTAAATTGTAGTTGCAGACGCATTTGTTTTGTATTTGTAGTAGAATTTTCATATGAAAGTAATGGAAGGCAGCCCAAGGGTAGTGAAGAAAGAACAAATTATCACATATCCAAATAAGGGTTTGACCCTTTGAAAACCCTGAAGAAGGAGGGAAGAATCCTCCGAAATGTTGGTTTAAAAGGAAAAGAAAAAAGAAAAGAATGACGGTCCTTAAAGGCAACGTATTTGGATATTTATTATCATTTCCGTCCATAATTTAATTTATAATTTGAAAGCTTATATTGGGAAAATAAGGACAAGTTTTTTATGTGTGACTTTTTTATTTATCCACCAACGTTTCGTCGACTTTGCCGACTTGCCCTGAAGAAGTCGGCAAAGTCGACGAAACGTTGGTGGATAAATAAAAAAGTCACACATAAAAAACTTGTCCTTATTTTCCCAATATAAACTTTCAAATTATGTATTTGGATATGTGATAATTTTTTCTTTCTTCATTAACATTGGGCTGCCTTCCATTACTTTCAGCATAAAAATGTATATTTTCAAATTTATTTTTTCATGAAAGACAATCTTTAGTATGTTTGGTATGACACATCAACGCCAAAGAATTAACGCCTGTATTTAGACAACCACGACAGACGATAGCACTGTGAATGAACAGTGAACCTTCTACTAACTAATTAATTTTTTTCAATTGCCCGGAATACTAGTTTCTCAAACTAGAAACTACGTGGTAATCCTACGTAGGGGCCTATTCCATGGATTCTTTCTCTTCTCACTTTTACTCGGAAACTAAAATGTAATCATTAATTATCTATTTTCATTTTTTTTCAAAAGTATATGCCCTTTTTTTAAACTTTTTTCTATTTATTTTGTTATATAAATGAATATATATGTCTCTGTGAGCTCCTTAGCTCACTGGATTAAGTGAGCATTGCTAGAGTAATTAAATACTGATTAATTTTTCATTTATTTATTCACAGACTATTTCTGGTTCGATCCCAATCTCTTAGCTATTTTTTAATATTTTATTTTACAATAATCAACGACATTTTTTAGGGGTTATTGTTATCCCAACCAACATTCAGAAGGAATTTTGGAGAATAAATTAAAATTCCGACATATTGTAATTAGTATTTTTGTGTATTGTATTTTCATTTTATATATTTTACTTTTTTTCTACCACATAATTATGTCAGTGAAATTTTGAATAATTATTTTTTGTTTTTATTCAAATTATTAAATGAATGACTGTATAATTGCTACCGGGAAATTCATTGCAATTCGAAATTATTATTTATTAATTTGTCATTTTACTAACCCATTAGAGGGACTCATTTCGACCCTAAAAATCGAAAAATGATATGTCTATAATATTACTTTTCCGATGTTTACAATACACAGATAATTTATAAACCCTAAGACCGTGATTTCGATTAATTTTTTCTACCAGTTTGATTTACTTCTTCAATGTTAAAGATCAACAGATACAGATATTAAAGCAACGATACATATTCTTACTTCAGCTACTTATACCATAGATTTAGACGTTTTATGAGATATTTCGAAAAAACTAAGCATAGACACTAATTTTTTCAGTAAAATTCAATCAAAATGTAAAAAATTTATTAATACACTTAACAATTTTTTTCGATATATCCGATCATATCGTCTACTTATTAATAATCTGATAAATATTCACAAGTAGTGGAATTGATATATAAATAAATATATAGTATGATTAGATATTATTATTAAGCATTTCTCTCTCGATCGCTTTGCAAGAATATTTATATTTATATCTGAAACAAAATGAAACTTGGAATATATATTTTTTAAATACTCTCTTCTATTCAGGTAAATTATTATTTTTTTAATTTTAATTACCTCCTCACATAAATTATGCTATAATATTAGTCCGTAATTATACATTTTATCTATAACGAGACTATAGTTTCGAGGGCTTTGCCCTTTTCATCAGTCTATTACAATTGATTCACAGAAATGAATGTATGAATTTTAAATTGAAAGTTTTTTGCCGAGGGTAGCAGAATTTTATATATTGAAGGAGACAATAAAAGAGTGTGTCTTCCGCTGGAATTATAAATTTTATTTATAACGAGAGTATAGTTTCGAGGGCTTTGCTCTCTTCATCAGTCTATTACAATTGATTCACAGGAATTAATCTATGAATTATCAAATATTCACAAGTAGTAGAATTGATATCATACATTAATTCCTGTGAATCAATTGTAATAGACTGATGAAGAGAGCAAAGCCCTCGAAACTATACTCTCATTATAAATAAAATTTATAATTCCAGCAGAAGACATAGGTACTCTTTTATTGTCTCCTACAATATATAAAAATTCTGCTACCCTCGGCAAAAAACATTCAATTTAATATTCATACATTAATTCCTCTGAATCAATTGTAATAGTCTGATGAAAAGGGAAAAACCCTCGAAACTATAATCTCGTTATAAATACAATTTATAATTCCAGCAGAAGAAACACTCTTTTATTGTCTCCTTCAATATATAAAAATTCTGCTACCCTCGGCTCTAACTTATCCAAAAGCCAGTTAGTATTCTTTTGTGAATCTCTATGTTTTAAGTATATTTTTTTAATATTGAAAGTTTAAATATGGACTCCTGAAAGATTTAAGAAATATGACTTAACCTGTTCCTCCATATTTAATTGAAAACAAAAAAAAAAAAAACAATAATATTTTTTGTATAATATTTCAGTATTGGCCGAATCATGGGCGCCTATTGTTACCCCAACTGGTAATCCAATTAGAGTTTTACCTGGGAGAAATGTTGTATTGAAAGCCAGATATGAAAACCGACAATTGCTCAACTGTTCTTTGATCCCTTCTCATGGAGGGATGGTGAATTTAGTAGCTGGTTATCATTTAGGACAAAATCTTACCTATTGGGGAGATGGATATGACAATGGTAAAATTTACTTTACTTCGAAAACACTATCCTAGACTTTATATTTAAAATAATCAAGCATGTGATTTTGTTTTAATTATTATTTACTAGGACTAAGAGGTTTTCCAGGGTAGTTAAAACTTATTCCCTATACCCCAAAATTTGAGTCACTTGTTCGTTTTTTTTAGTTTCAATTGGACAACTCCAAGTGATGATATTTATTATTCGATGCCCTTAAGAAGAAAGTGAGCTTAGAAAAAAAAAAAAACAGGGCGTCAGAGCCTAAGCTAGTCCGAATTATTCAATGGTCAGTATGTGTCTGTGTGTGCTGCTATATCTTAGGGTCATCAAGTCTCAGAGATACGAAATTTAAAACTTATTATAGATTCCGAATGGAATCGAATGAGGAGAGTAAATTAGTCATGTCGCAAAAAAACTTAACGCCCTTATATCAAATACGGTGAAACGCAAAGTTTCGAGATTTGAAACTTAATAAACTATCTAGAGAAGAGATTCTCAAACTTTTTTGTCTCATAGACCCCTGGCAATGTTTTTCTGTTTTGGGTAGACCCCTGCTTAAGAAAATTAAGTTTTACTTTTATTTATTCTAATATTATAATATATACAGAGCTCGAATATAATATTTAATTTTATATCTCTCCTCAAAATTAAATTTAAAACCACTCCAAAAATCCAGAACTTATAGAAAGGGTCCCGCTTTATCTCTCATTTTCGGATTGTTTTAAGAAAATAAAGTTTCAGTTTTAAAGAAATTTTAATTTATTCTAATATATTATATACAGAGCTCAAATATAATATTTAATTTTATATCTCTCCTAAAAATTATATTTATGAACGACTCCAAAAATGGTGAAGTGAAACAAAGGGTCCCCCTTACCTCTCATTTTCGGATTTTTTTAAGAAAATAAAGTTTTAGTTTTAAAGAAATTTTAATTTATTCTAATATTATATTATCTACAGAGCTCGAATATAATATATATTTTTATATCTCTCCTAAAAATTGAATTTTCTCTGTTTTTTTTTTTTTCAAAACCACTTGTGCGAAACCCAAATTGAAGTAATTTCAATGAAGAAAATTAGTCTGATAATTTTTAATAAGGGAGAAACTAATGTGAAAGTCGTGTGGTGCCCAAACACTTGATTTTTAATAACGAGAATGTGTAGTGTAAGTCGTGTAGATGTGGATCATTTTTTTTTTATTAAAAGTTTTAGCAATTTTTAATTTACTTCGAACAAAATAAGCAAATACAGAATTTTTTCCACTATTATAATACTTCCCAAACCCCCATATATTTAAGTATAAAATATAAATTCAAAATGTTTCAGGAGAATGTGGTGTTCTGCTTCTACATTTAGCTTTTGAAAATTCTGGCCATTGGACACTTGTCAGTGAAATTGAAAATATTACGAAAACAGATTTGATTAATTTTGATTTACAAGTCTATGGTATTTATTATTTTTGATAAATTCTGTCTATTTTCAAAAAATTTGAAAGAACACTTGTTCGCATTAATCATTTTTTTTATATTATTTTTTTTCCAACTTGCTAGCCATATTTATAATACTATCATTTTTAAGAGTAACTCAAAGTGATAGTCTTCTGCTTGATGTAAATTACCATACATAAATACATATTACCATATAACTCTCCGCTCATGAACCAAATTGGACATTCACTGTTTTTGTTTATTGTTTCTAATTTAATTTTTATTATTTTTAAATTTGCCCTCTAGATATGTAAAAAGTGAATTGACCAAACATTTCTTTAAATAAATTGGATATTGATAGAGGGCATGGCTTGACGCTTGAGATCAAAAAAGTATTATAATTAAATTTAATTGCTTCGTAAAGCAATCATTTTGTAATCTTATATTATCTTATTATATTAAACGAGCAATTCTTGTATATCTATATATATATATAGAATCGGTTTCTCGAAAATGGCTCTAACGATTTGGATGAAATTCACGGGTTAGGGGGGTTTTGTGTTGACAATTCGATCTGTCACGGTCTCATCAGAGGCTAAGTTGTTTTTTATGGGTTTTTTGTTAATTGAAATAATTATTCACAGGTGGTTGTCTCGATAAAAATCTATAATTATTTACTCAATTTACTTTTAATAATTAATTGGTTTTTCACTTTTAAATTCCTCAAAAAGAGCATTACAAATATTATTATATATCAAAATTTATGCATTTAATTGATTAGAGTGAGGAATGAGAGATAACCAATCGACTTGATTGGGGAATAATGGAATTGTAATAATTATCGGAAAAGAGGTTTTTTTATCTAATTAGATTTTTCCTGTTATTAAAAACAAGGACTAAAGATGAATAAGGACACTCGATGGTGGAGAAGTAATCTCTGGAATCGAAGCAAAAAATACAATGTATACATTAATTAATGTAAAATAATTGGTTTAATAAAATTTATAAAAAAAAAAAAAAATAATTGATTAAAAATCGAGTTTTAAATCCCATAAACTCGATAAATTGTTATTTAATTAAAAAAAATAATTATACGGTATTTATTTATACATATACCTACCATACATATCATTTGTGGGCCACTAGAAAGCTAGAAATGGAAAAATTGGAGGTGGGGGTGGGGGTGACGGTGGGGGTGGGGGTGCAAGAGGTGGGGTGCAGTGGTGGGGGGTCCGGGGTTTCGGGGGGTGAGGCTGGGGTTTGGGGGGAGTCTAGGGGGCGTGTACTATATATATATATATAGCTTTTAACTGAAGCAAAAAGTTATCCAGCATCGCTAGGTGGCTCAGGTGTACTATAATTTATATGCTGGCAATAAATAATTTAAAATTTTAAATTAAATAATACGTAAAAAATGACTGAAGATGAAGGTCAAGTCTTCGAAAATATAGTATGTAGTAAATCAAATTATATAATATGTATATTTATTTGCATCAACCCTCTTTGATTTACTTATAAAAATTAAAAACTTTGCTACTCTGGAGAAGTAAATCTTTTCAATTTTAAAATTACCTTTACTTTTATAGACTCAACTCCAACATTAGATCGGAATGATACTCAATATTTGAATGAAAATTTTCCTGGAGAAATAATTCTCGGACTTAAGGATTCCAATTTTTGCCAAGGAAGATTACCCGATGGAACTGATTTGCCTTTTTTTGCGGGTCAATGTAGATATAAAGTAAACAAGGCTAATAGAACCATGACAGGAAAATGGACCGCAAGTTATTCTACGAACAGTTTAATGGAATTTTTACAAGATGAAGTTGAAGTTGTAGTAAATCCAAGCAAGTATTAATATATTATATAAACCTATCGGCAGAGATGGGCAGTATCCAAAATACAAGTATTTAAAATACGTATTTTCGATACATTTGTATTTTGTATCGAAAATACTGATTTTCAATGTATTTTCTAATTTCACCCATTTAAAGTTTGTGAATAGGTTGAGGTCGTTTCGGCCCTATTTCGCTTTACCGCATCAGACTTAATAATTTTTCAATGAATGCTAGGTATTCTGAGGAAATTTTCGGAGGGAACCAGCTACGAGATGGTTCGATTAGTCTTTCTGGTATTTTTTATTTTAAAAATACTCAAAATACACTTTATTTTTACGCTAGTGTTTGTGTTTTTTGTTTTATTTTATTAAACTAATTATTAACAGGGGGTTGAGTAAAAATTAATCATCATGTGGTTGAATCAAAACAAAAAACACGTGGTTGATTAAATAAACATTAATAAGATTAAAAACAAATAAATTACCTACCGATTCTCGGACTTCCAGGTACTTAATATTATATTCTTAAATTTCAATAACTATAAACGTTTTTTTTTTAGGTACCGAAGTTATAGGTTATGTAGAATCTTTTATAATCTCGCACGAATACACCAATCTGATTTGTGAATATAACAGTTTAAATGGAGAGAATTTAAACCAAATACATTATTGTTACTTTATATCACCAAATAATGAAAAGATTATGGTGGATGAAGGAATGGGAAATGAGGATTATATATTTTATGGGAAAGGATTAAAAGGTCTGAAGAGTAAAGAATGTGGACTTACGTCTTTTCTTAAATACGAAGAAATTGATAAAAGAAATTGGACATGTGTTTTTGGAAGTTTTAATGGTTTCGAAACTAAAGGGACAATTGTGTTTCCCCCTGCCATTTTTTAAATATATTAACTTTTATTAATTCTAGACACTGGTTTTCTATATATGATGTTAAAATGAAAAAAATATCACTAGGTATTTATTTACTTTTAAAGTTGTAATAAAATTAAAATAAAATCACGAGATTCAAAATAACTCGAGAAATTCAGTTGGTTAATGTCCATTCTTTATTTAAATAAAATTAATAAATTAATGGGTGTTTTGGACAAATTTTATATTTTATTAATTTTTGCACAACGTTTCAAAAATTCACAAACGTTGTGCAAAAATTAATAAAATATAAAATTTGTCCAAAACACCCATTAATTTATTAATTTTATTTATAACTCGAGAAATTGAATAAAGTCATGATTATGAAAGATTTCAATTTGCCGATGGAAATAGATTCAAATTTTCTTTCATCTATTAAATCCGATGGAATGAAATATTTTTAATTTAAAAATTAATATTTTCAAAGTCATGATTGTAAACTTATATGATTATAATATTAGAAAATGACCATGCTTTTATTTTTAGTTATATGTGTATTAAAAATTTTTAGATTCCAATTTTTTACGTTTTATGGTATTTTTAAATAAATGATTTAAATTTTTTAAGTTTGTTTTTTTATTGTTTTATAATATAACTAGCTGCAAGGCTTGCCTTCGGCGGCCCTCTTGCTAGCCAGGGGGCACGCCCCTTGGACCCCCAACCCACGAACCCCACCCTCACCCCGCACTCCTACCCACCACACACCCCGAAACCCACCCAGCACCCCCCAACACTCCATCCGCACCCTAACCCACGAACCACATCCTCACCCCCACTCCCACACCCCACACCCCCCGAAACCCCTCCAGCACCCCCGTACCATGCAACTGTGCCCAACCCCCGCCCCCATACCACCACCCGCACCCCACCCACCTCGGACCCCATCCTATGCCCTCCAACCCTGCGCACCTCACCCCCGATACTACCCCTGGACTCCACCCCGAACCACCCCCTGCACCCCCACCCTACTTCGCCTCACTCCCTCACTTCACCCCCATTCCACCCCGCGCACCCCATGCTCTAACACATCCCCACTCCATTTCATCAAGATGGTAAAACTACTTTAATGAAAAAAAAATAAAAAAATGATCATTTCCCCACCCTTTCCCAATCTACCACATATTAAAAATATCATTTTTAATTGGAATTATTTCATGTTTGGGGTGGTAAATCGTCTTCAAATTTTAAAAGTATGTTTATTATGCTATTAATGACTTATATTCCAAGTTTCGAAGACTTCTTGAATTTTTGCATTTGTGAAAGAGCTACCTTAATAAATTTTAATATGAAAATTTATATCATTGTGTGCCTTTAATTCCGTGCATTATATTGTCACTTTTCGGAAAAATAGTTGAGAAAATAATCGGAAAATAAAAAGTGTTAGTTGAGTGTTCTTATTGACTATACGAGAGGATAAGCTGATTTCAACATTAGGGGATGAAGGTAAGTTTCATAACCTTGGCATATTTTTATTCTCTATATTTGTATTTGCATTTAATTAGTTGATAATTCATTTAATACGCTCTTTTTAGATACCCATATTGTTGGGGTTGTTTGACAATATGAAAATCCGAATATGGTGTCAGAATCCCAGAAATGTGATAGAATATCTTATTGACGTCACGAATACCGATATATACAATATTTCAAGAAGCAAGATGGGAGGGGGTCAAAATTGGACTCCAAGATTCGAGCCAACCAAATCAAAGCAAACGACTAAACAGATAAATTAATATAGAAAACAATATTTCGGAAAAAATAAAAATAAAATATTTGTCGATTATATTTATTTAAGTATAACTATTAAAAAATTGACATTGATTATTTTTTCTTTTTCTTTATTAAATAGTTCTAATTTATTATATATAATATATATAATTTAAATATTTTTATATACAATTTAAAAACAATTTCTCCTCCACATTCACATGGATGTGGTTTTAATTTTTTTTTTTTTTTTTTTTTTATTTATTTATTTATTTATTTTAAATTACCTTTTAACATCCAATTTTAAATTCATATTATAAATATTTTCAAATATTTATAAATGATTTATTATATTTCACCATTCATTTTTTTATTATTATTATTTAAGAAATAACAACGTAAATAATTCTTATCACAGTTTGAAAATTCATCCCTCCTGGTCTTGTGTTAAAAGTTAGTTCAATTTATCATCACATAAGGTATAAATTAATTGATTAAAAATTTATTTTTTGGGATAATATTGTTGAATCTATATAAAATTAGCAAGGGTATAAAATTGGATGTCAATGGTATAATGTTTATAAGATGTGTTTTTTACTTCCTTCATTTAATGATGAGCTCATAATATATTATATATTTATAATTTTTTTTTTTTTTTTTTTTTATTTAATTTTTTTAATAAAAAGGAAACTTTTATTTTGTTTTTGAAAGACTTGAGTATTCAATTTGATATAAATCTAAGATAATTTTAATTTATATAATAGAATTTATATATATATATATAATATTTTACAATTTTGGGCTAAAATTTTACTTTATTTAACAACTTTTTTCAAATAATATTATCGACTATTAATTTACTATTTTGCTTGATTTAAATGTATTTATGGTTATTTCATTAAAAATTAAGAAATCACTTTTTTAGGCTGTGTTACAATATATTCCTAGAGATAAATAAAGAAAATAAATAATTCATCTTAGGATGTTTTTTGTTAATGTAAAGTAATAATGAAATAGAAAATATAATAATACGGACATAGGGTGTGTGCATAAAAATAAATGTTTCATTATCTAGTATTACAAATATAATGAATACCCATTTTTTGTTTTTAAAAAAGTTATCGTCTATCTTCGAAGGGAAAACTCCCAAACAATAATGTGACGTCATTGGTCTAAATCTTTTTCTCCCTTTGAAAATGCAGAGAAAGCAGTTGCAAATGAACAAAAATACCCAAAATATACATTCGAACATTTACTAGTATAATACATTTTTCGTTTTCATTTTAAAGTGTATATTTTTAAAGAAAAAAGTATATAAGCTGACCTCTGACGTCACGTCATTGTTACTCGTTTTTCCTCAAAGATAAGCCATAACTTATTTATTTTTCGATTTTTTACAAAACAAAAAATACCTATTTGAATTTAAATTTTTATGCACAACCCTAATGATTGAAATATAATTATGCAAATAATATTGTAAAATGCTAAAATATAACAGTGGCGTTGTGGATTAACAACAGAGACACAAATACTCTCCTTGACTTTCATTTTTTTTAATATAATACAAAATTATTGCCAAAACATAGATGATTAAATAAATATGATTTAATCAGAAAATCAAACATTCTTTTTACACCACATTTTTCTTCTTAAGAGTAATAAATATATTCTAAATCTAATAGAGTAAAAGCACCAATAAGCCATTAGTTGGCATGGCATTTGAAATAACAAGAGATGAATAACATGATTTACTTCAAATAATTTTGTGAACCGCATTTCCCATTTGTGAGAAGTTCGGTCTTTTACTTACCAGCAGTGACGTCAAATATCTGCACTGATGCCAAATACTGGTAAGTTCACATTAATCTTTGTATGAATAAAAGATAGACTATTTAAAAGCTATTTTCAAATATAGATATATTTGAAACACTTAAAGTAATATAAAATTTTGGTCCATAATTATTGAGAAAATTATATGCTTTAAATAAATAACATTTACTTTATTTATGTAATAGATATTGTAGCATTTAATAATCGTTATCACATAATAAGCAAAGTTCAGTAATAGTTCATATAAAATAACATGGAAAATCTCTATATATAAAGAGCTAATTCTATAAATATCGACTTATTTGAAAATAAAATTTTCAACACATTTTATAAAATTGTCCAATAAGGTGGGTAATTGAATATTCAAAAATCAGAATCACTCTTGAAATTTCAACAAAGTATTGCTTCATACAGGCAGTTGTAGGGTTAATATAGCTACAGTATATATGGTAATTTTTTTTCTCTGATACGTATATATCACTTTTGTACTATAGTAGAATAATTAAGAATCTCTATTACTCCGAATTTCCGCTTTCAAAAAGTGATTCTTAGTTTGTTTATTTTTCGATATTTTTTGTTTTTTCTACAATTAAGAGAAGGGAATTGAAAAAGAATTAGGGCTGTAACATTGAAAGTTTCAGCTGAAATTCTTAATTTGCCATCTAGAATTAAATTTCAAGAATGATATGCGAATAAGATATTGGTAAAAAACAAATAGGATTAATAGTCCCTTCTGAATATGAACAGACTTAAAATTAGTCCCACCATTTGATGTGTACTCCTTACAATCCAACTTAGAATGTTCCTTTGCAATTTCTTATGGATAACATATTAATTTTTGAGAATTAAGACATGAACAGTAAGTATTAAATATATATCATTGGATGTAATATTTACTGAAAGTGAATCAAGGTATATTATGAAATCAAAACGATAGAAAATTATGATAAATAACATTTCTTCTTTTAAGTGCCATATCAGGTCTACCTGACATTTTGGCTCCTCTCCACATATACCTATGCTCAGTGTGTTTAGCTGTTTTTACACAGATATACGGGACCTACTTTTTAACGCCGGTTCCGAACGGCTAGTTTGGAGAGGTTGACTAGGCAATTATACTCTTGGTAGGTTGCCATTGCTTTCCAAGAGGAGGCGGCTGCAAATATCTGCCGAGACTCGGTCTCAGGCCAGCGGCCCGAGACTCTAACCACTGACCCACAGTCACCTCAAATAACATTTACGTCTTTTTAAATTATTAAGTCTTTGTCATTAGACTTAAAGGTATTCTTAATATGAATTGCTTCACTTTAAATATACCTATATGTCCAATCTGTTCTAATATATCACATGCAATGATAGAAATTTAATATTTAATTAAAATTCTAGTCTTATTTCTAAAATGAAATAAAATATTTACGAAAAATATGTGTGTCATAAACACCAGTAATGAACAATTCTCTTGGATCGTAAGGACTACGATCCATTGAATAACGATAACCATTGTGAATTTATTATTAATGGGTTACAAAAAAAGTTGATGTAGAGTAGGTGTGAAAATTTGAAATGAGTCAAGTTTCCTCTCCTCTTGTCTGTTTAGCTTTGAAATGGACTATAATTTAAAATTACAAATCACCAATACATAAAAATTCTATTTATTTTAAAAGCCTTAGTTTTTTATCTTTTTCAAATTTTCAAAACAAAAAAATAAATAAAAATTATTTAAAAATATTTTTCTTTATCAATTCCTTAAAAGTGGCTAGCTAATAAGGATAAATACTATTACATATTAAATTTATTTATTTATTTCTATAAGAAAAGGCTTTTAATCATGCAAATGCTTTCGATTCATCCCTTCTCTTCGCTACTCTGACAAACTTGAAGGGTATTTATAAAGTGAAAATTTTATAATGTGGAATATTTTTATTAGTTACTATTTAAAAATTGAATTGTTTTTTAAATCATTTTAGTGTGCAAGAACTACAGAGATCAATCTCTAATATAAAAATGAAAAGTCGTGGATTAAAATTGTACTTTTAGAGCTATTTAAAATCCAGTTTTATTTTTAATTCTTATTAAACTTCTTTTTGGACCAAAGAGGAAATTTGTTATTTATTTATTTGTTTTTTCCTTGTTTAATTGTTTTATTTCTCTTCACAGAAGAGACTATGATAATTTACCATTTCGTAAATAAATTGATGATAAATCTATTCACAAAGTGATTGAAGCTAAATGAGATAGTATTTATTGAATAATTACTAAAAAATCATATTTTGTAAAAAATAACTCTTCTACATACTACATGAAATTGTCTATTCAAATTGTAGTTAAAAAGTATAATGGAAATTGTATGTGATAAATTGAACAATTATTATTATTATTATTTTAATTTATATATTTTTTTTTTGTTATTTTGATGAAAAATTGATGGGCGCGTATATCGAAAATAACAGTTGAGGTCTTTTGCATGTTTGGCTGCTTGGTTCGTTGAATTTAGAATCAATTTAAAACTCAAGGGCTGGCTAAAATACTAATCAGAAAATTATATGATGTATTTAATTAACGGTGAAAACAAAGCTCACTTTATTAATTATATATCAGATATTTTATGAGCTTCTGGTTAGCCTGGACTATAGTGGTTAAATTCTCTGATCTATGGTAACTGCTAAACTTATCAACAGTAAACAAATTATCATAAGGAAATTAATTTGTTCAGATAATTGAACAAATTTCTAAGGCCATAACGAAAAGAATATATAATATTTGATGAGGCAAAAACAACAAAGATTTTATTTTTTGAAATCTTCTATTCCAAAGAAGGATAAAAATTTATTTTCACTTAATCACTTCTAACGGTCAGTTGTATGTCGGTTTGTAAAGTCTTTGTAAAAGTTAACAAAGGGTAAAATCTTGGAATTCGCCTTGTGCTCGACGGGATGGCCAATTAGATGAAGTCCGTGTCATCTGATTGGCCATCCGGCCGGGCACACGGTGAATTCTACCCTTTGTTAACTTTAACAAAGACTTTACAAATCGACATAACTTCTTATCCTTTTTCGTTTACCAGCTTCAATGGTATGACAGACAAACAGACAGACAACGTAGCACAATAATAGGGTCCAGTATTACTTTTCAAACCGAACTCGAAAAAATTGATATTTTTTCTATTAATTTAATACCCATGTCGCCCAGTGGACTAAGGATATGCTAAATATTATTAAATAATTCGACCTTCCTTCAGTCCACTGATAAATTATTTAATGATATTATATAGTCAGAACTTTGAGTGGTAAATTTCTCTATGATATAGGATAGGTGATATATTTAATTTTCCTAATTAAACAAGAATTGAATTTTTTTGATACACAAAATTCAGTGTTTTGAGATTTTGCAAAATTAACTTCAAATTAAAAATTTACGATTTTAAACGGTAGTTTTTTTAATTAATCATTTCTCGACTCGATCGAAAATACAAAGAAATAGAAGAAAAAGTAAAAACTTTTTCAAGACTCGAAACGCTTGCTAGCTAGAGCCGAAACAAGTAATTTCTTTTGTACACTTTCGTCTGAATTTTAATGAAGTCCAATTGAATATTCTCTCTCACTACAACGAGTATCGTTTTGGTCCGAGTGCAAAAGGTCATTCCTAGAATAATAGAAATTAAGAAATTAATCTCTAATAGCCTGAAACAGGCTTGGCCTTATAAGTGGCACGTCTAGACTTGTAAGCGGATGCCACTTACAAGTCCAGAGATGTTTCAGGCAACCTTCCAATACACCTTAGCTGAACAAAAGGGATATTCTATCTACGCTCTTTGTAGTCCATTTCATCAACCAGATTCTAATGAAAGAATCGCTCTCCCGCACATTAAATAATAAAAAAGTGAAAACTTGTTCAAGACTCAGTACACTAGAGCTGCCCGTAGTAATTATTAATAGTAATTATTAATAAACTTGAAAATAAATTATTCCTTTATGGGTATACTATAACATCCTTCGTTAAGGCCCATCGTTAAAGCCCATAACGAAGGTCCATGAAAACAAAATAAAAGTGATCCAAGCAGCGCTGGAGAGAAGAATGGTGGGATTGACATTATGGAGCCTGCGGCAAATCAAACTTCGCAACGAAGATGTCCGTAGCATGTCCCGCGTGAAGGATATGTTGGTACACGTCAACGAAGCTAAACACAAGTGGGCTGTCCATGTCATGAAAAGTAGGGATGATAGATGGACCCCCGCCTCACAACTATGGATACCCCGTCACGTTAAAAGACCCCTTGGCCGACCACCTATACGCTGGGGTGACTCTTTGAGCGGAACACCATCAGAGGGCCGGATAGCAGACGCAGGGTGATTAGGCATTGGACGACCCTTGCAAAGGATAGAGAAGGATGGCGCGCAAGTTGGGACTCGTGTGTACCAAACCGCAGCACTGAGAAACGAGTCCCCAAGTAACCAAGTAAGTAACTATAACATCTTCTTAAAATCTCAATAGAATAATTCAAAAAATATTTTCTGCCTTTTGAACCAGATATTCCAAAATCTAATCAGTATTATGTATTATGTCTAACTATGAAAGCACTTGGATGAATATATTTTGATTGCTGGTAGAATAAATTGTTTTTGTAAAGTTGTTTTGAGGTTGTTGTGAGCTCTTTGACACTGATGATGGCACATCGAAATCGAAACGTTTCTCAATGATAATAAAGAATATTAAAAAAAAATTATATTATTAAAAATAATTGATTACCCCCACCTATATCATAGAAAAATTTACCATTCAAAGTTCTGACTATATATAAAATTAAAAAATTTCTCAGTGGACTGAAGGAAAGTCGAAATAAATAATAATCGCATATTCTATATTATAGGTAATATTATATTTCTTATTACCCATCGAATAAGTTAAAAATGTTAAAAAATGGATGGTAGTAAATGCAAATCATATGTCACACTATAAATATATAGATTATAATCATAGATTTTATATTAATCAGACTATTCAGCGAACATTCAACATTGTGAAATAATCGCAGTTCTTCAGCAGTTACTGCTTTTTGTACTGATACTCAACGATAGGGTTATTAGCTAAACGCACCCAATGAAACTAAGCCAAACTAATCACTCTTGCGGTATTGTCTTTAAAGATCTACTCTAGTTAAAAGGATATTTAAACCTAAACTTTGATGATTTTTTTTTATTTTTTTTTTATTTTATGTATTAGGAAGACAATATTTAAAAATGTTGCTGTTTTGTGATCCTGGTAATTGCTTTGAAATGTATTTTTTTATTATTTATTTATTATTTTCCTATATATTATTGTTTAATATTATATATTTTACTTTATTCTAATACAAAGTGCGTTTTATATAATTGTAAAAATTAATTATTTGGTATTTATAAATGAGAATTGAGTAAAATTTAAAATTACGAATTAGGATATCGATAAACAAATCGGAGTTTAAGCTATTTTTACATTTTTTTTTCTTTTTAGAAATGTTTTTATTTCGAGAATTGTGATTTTTTTAACTCTTTTATTATTATTATTTTTTTTTTTTAGAAAACGTTTTTAAACGCAGGAAAAACAAATAAATCTCTATATCTCTTTATGGAACATTTTATTAATATGGCTTGGAGTTTGACTGAGATTATCTTAAAGCTATTATGCATTTGAAGGCTAAGTATTTCGGCGTATTTGCCATTATATTTTATTAGAAGTTAAATTTACAAAAATTCATTCTACAAAATATTTTGAAGCTGTAGTTACTCTTTTTTATTTCATCAAACGTATTTGAATGTTTCTAAATTACAAGCTACTTAATCGGTAAGCTTACGATTAAAAGAAGATTGTATATTTTTTTATAATGTCATAAACAGCTATCAATTCTTGTATAAGGCTAAAAGAATCTCCCTTTGAAATGAATAAGACAAGGGAAAAACTATTGAGAAAATAAAATAAAATATTTAAAGAGATTCAAGAGTAAGGTTCAATAAATAATTCACGCTCTCGATTATAATTCAATTTGTAAAAATGCTCATCTGATTTAATTTAAGTTTACTTATTTTGAGATAGAATAATTTAATTAATTCAAATGAAAATTAAATTTGAATTATATTATTGTAATAAATCGGACTTTCAAATTAGATTTATTTTAGTATTAAGTCATTCATTATTAGTAATATTAAGTTTTCGCCAAATTAAATGTACAGTTAGGCAATAAGGGCTATGTTTTTGGCCTGAATGGTAGGCACACTAACCGAACCCCAAAATTCACAGGTAGAACACGGTTACAGCAAGTTTAGATTGCCAACTTGTTAGCAAGAGCGAGTGAGACAGAGCGATATTGTGTTTGTGTGAGTGCGTTCATATGAAGGGGGACGAGGGGAAATTTGGAGAGCGCGGAGTTCCTGCCATGATTCGGGAACGCTCGCGCTCTTCCTACATTATTAATTTATTTTTTAATTATAATAAAGATAATGAAAAACGAAATAGGTTTTTTTTTTCGAAAGATTATTTTAAGGGGTTAGTTTTTTCTCACTTTGGCGTATTTTATTTCTTAGCTGCACAATTTTTATTATTATATAAATTTCTGTCGAATATTTCAGCTTCACAAGGAGTACAATCACCTTTCATTTTAGTAAAGGCTTTGGAGAATGAAATTTTTAAAATAAATTTTGCATGAAATTTCTCTATAATGGATTTATAGGAAAAAATATATTACTATTTTGAACCGAGCGAATTGTATCTCTTTAAATATTTTAATAATGAAATTCTAAAATTTGTATCAATTTATATATTCTAGTGGATTAAAATTGTAGATAAATTTCAAGAGACTTTTTTGTAGAATCGTTGACTCAATAATGCTTATTATTTCATTAGCTATGTACATTATATACCTATATTATAGTTTAATTATTAATGATGAATCAAAGAACAGGATTTATTTAACAAAGTAATATTTTTTTTTTATTTGTAACAATTAAACAATTTTTTTTTCATTTGACTTAGAGAATAAATAACAGTAAGTTATTCGAATAATTAAAAAAATTTATAATTTTTTTTGACTTGGTCCAAGAAATGCCTAGATTTTTGTCACTATTGAGTCATAAAATAAGAATTCTTTGATTTGAAATTAGCGATACTAGAGGCGTAATTGATAGACTTAAGGATGATCGTTTGATCGTATTCGTATCCTATTCACACCACAAGAATAAACTAATAAATATTTTTTTAATTTCCAATATAATAATAACTTTTTCAAAATGTAATTTTGAATGAAACTCACATCATTTTAATTAAAATAATTATAGCATAATAAACCCCAGAGCTCTTTGAAAATTGTAACCTGTAGCAAAACATTGTGATGTGATAAAATCTATTTAGATACTGATTTCTCCTGTGGTTGTAGCAATCAGAACATTACTCACTAAGGGCCAGCTCTTTAAATGTTGACAAAGGATAAAACCTTAGAATTCACCTTATGCCCAGTGAGATGACCAATCAGATGAAAGTGTCTGTCATCTGATTGGCCATCCCACCGGGCGCAAGGTGAATTTTAAGGTTTTACCCTTTGTCAACGTTTAAAAAGTTTACCAACCGACATACAACTGGCCCTAATACGAACAAATTTTCAAAAGTTAAGTTTTGCAGACTTGAATAAATAAATTCACGGGGGTGAGATTCGAATCTACAATGTTAATAACACTAGCGATTCGCTTATTTCTTAATAACAGTCGGCTTAAAATTGGCTGTTTGATTTATTTCTTTTTAATTTATTTTTATTCTAAAATATTAATAATTTTTATCTAATAATTTATTTTTTACAAAGTAGGATAAAAAATATTTTATATTCCCGTGAGAAAAACAGCTACTCATATGGATTTTATTTCAAGTCAATAAACATAACTTTCCCGCAATCGTATATAAATTACTAGGTTTTAAAGTTATAATGAAAGGCAGTCCATAAATTATTCAAATTTTATTCAATTTCCGACGTTTCGGAGATTTTTTCTCTCCTTCTTCAGGATATTGAATAGTTATACTCACCCATCAATAACACTATTCAATACCTAGAAGGAGAGAAAAAATCTCCGAAACGTCGGAAATTGAATAAAATTTAAATAATTTATGGACTGCCTTTCATTATAACCTACTTATTTCGCTTATCAGTCCGTCTTTCTAAGAAAATAAATAAAATCGTATATAAATTACTATTTCTAAGCGAAATCCCTTGTTATGCGCAAAAGTTAATTTTCATTATTGTGCTAGACTATCAATCAACCTTAATACATTTGTGACATGAAAGTATTCTCTGATACCATATATGGAGTTTGGTATGAAAATAGCCAATAGTGACAAAAATGGCCTAGTCTTGTTCCAAGAGATAATATAGATTTAATTAAAATCGAAAGATTTTTTTTTAGTAAATAAATGAACTGTTAGTTCTTCAAATATTTTCTTTATTAATTAATAATATAGGCTGCTTAATCAAATGTTTTGGCCCCATGTTTTCCAACAGACAATAACAGTATAACATTAGAATTTATGAAAGTTGAATGTGCTATATTATATCAGTAGCATAATATTGAGTATGCAAGTAGTAACCCGTAATGAATGTCGTTCCAAGTAGCACCAGCCGACCACCCCTCAATTCTGCCACTACTCGACCCAGTATTTATCAAATCAGCTACGCTTATGATTCATCTGTTTATTTTCATTTCAATCCATCAAATATTTCAAATTTTCATAAAAATTTGTAAAGATAATCTATATTAAGGAGGTTCTTTCGCGACAATCCACACAAAAAGTTTTAGCCTCGTAACCACTCTATAAATATGAACGGAACTAAAATTTTAGGTTATCTTTTTTTAACGTGACTGTCCATTCACACTAGGAAATCTCTATATGGATACACACATACTTGCCGGATCGTTTCCAAGCCATTGATCTTATATCCCCGACACTAAAAATAATCGCCCAAATATGTCTTTTTTTGTTTTTTTATCAAAACTACGTGGTAAATAATTTCAATTTTTTTTATGTTACTCCGAATATATTATTCTAACAAATATTAGTTTTTCATCAAGATGGTGAAAGTCCTTCAATGATAAAAAAAATAAAATAATGATCATATTCCCACTCTTTCCCTATCTACCCTATGTAAAAAATGTCATTTTTAATTGCAATTATTTCATGTTTGGTGTGGTAAATCGTCTTCAAATTTTAACAGTATGTGTATTATTCTTTTAATGACTTATATTACAAGTTTCAAAAACTTCTTGAATTTTTGCATTTGTGAACTTGTTTTATTTGAAATATTTATTATCCTATAGGTAATATATTGAATTTATTAAAATTAGTATCTTTTTCGGTGAAACAGTTATTAAGTTATTTCATTATAACGGGTGTCCAACCAAACCTGTTCCAATTCAATATATTCTGCTCTTAATTATCTAGAGAACAAAGCATTTTTGTGAATATCTCTTGTTATTGAAAGTTTATTTTAAAAATGAACACTCATTTTATTCAGAAAGCGTGATAGAATAATTTATTCAAAAAATACATAGAATTCAAAAAATAAAAGAAAAGAACTCCTTTATCTGAAAGGGGACAGTTGAAAAGCATCTAGTAGTTTGGCGCAAGTTTCGGCCCTAATCTGCAGAATAACTACATTCTCCTGGAGTATTTGAACGGTTGAAAAAACAACAGCGTTGTCGACTTTCTTCAATTTTATTCCTTCTTTGATTTTAGGATGTCTCCGGAATAAAATGAGGTCTCATTTTTTAAAAGTCTAACAATAACTAGAAAAATTTACATAAAACAAAAATGTTTTGTTTCCTAGACTTTGAACATTTTGAGTAGGGTATATCAATTTGAAAATATTTACGTACCTATATTATATACTTGAGAATATTTACATTTCGACTAAAATTAATGATTTAACACTCCTATTTAAATCGAAAAAGTCAACTTTTAGTATATATACATGGAAACTAGTGCTTTCGATAAGATCGTTAACTCGCTGAAATTTTGAAAAAATATTCCGGAAAATATGCATTTCAAGCATACAATACCCCTTCGCACTCAAATTAAGTTTAAATCGAACAAAGGCATCCGGCAATTAATTATTGTTTCAATCTTTCTCGCTTTGTACACTCATGAATCCTTTCAAGATCCAATTGAAAAGTTTTTGTTTTGCCGAGAGTAGCAGAGTTGTTGAGAAAGAGAAACAAAGAGGCTGTCCTCTGTTTGATGGAAACAAACAGACACACATATATATCGAAATTATATATCTGTATATATATATATATATTATTTATTTGTTTGAGACTATAGTTTCGAAGACTTGGTCTTCATCATCAGTCTTTTTTAAATTATAAATATTATTCATGGAGTCAATACCGAATGAATATTGAAAATTTAAAAATTAAAATTAAAAAAAGACTGATGATGAAGACCAATTCTTCAAAACTATAGTCTCAAACAAATAAATAATATATATATATATATATATATATATATATATACAGATATATAATTTCGATATATATGTGTGTATGTTTATTTGCATCAAGCAGAGGACAACCTCTTTGTTTCTCTTTGTCTTTCAAGATCCGCTTTAACAAGGAACTTCGATTCCAATCAAAATCTTAAAAGTGGCCTTTCTTTTTCCTGTCCTCTTATTCCTAAGATATTATTACCCTATTGAATCGTCATCATTAATATAGCTCTATTTCGGATGCCCCAACGAAAAGTTCGAATTTATAGAAATACAAATTTTATGAAAATTCAAAATTAGTTAATGGACTGATTTGTTTGCAATTTGGCACTGATTCCATCCAAAAATATAAACAAATTTGTATTTCGGATCATCCTTATCCTTATCCCTACACCAACCATACACTCTCTTCTCTATGAATGCATCAGAAGCGAGTAGAAACCACTCGGTTTATTGCTCAAACCCTAAGATTAGGGAATACAATTTTAAAATTTATATTTATAAATATAATATGTAATAATTAAAATGTAAAAGAGGATATCGAGAGATCAGAATATTTTGTTTTGACCATTATTTTCGAGTTGAATGACAACGGAAGTTGAAGAAGATGATGATGCAGCTCTTTATTCACCTCCGCCGCCATTCCGAAGTCCTGCTTTTACATCGGGAGGCACTTGTTTTCTGAAACAGTCGTCCATGAAGTTGATCATTGAGCGATATAGATGCCGCTTGACTCCGCTTAGACTATGACTTTCATCTGGATAGACCTAAAATCAAAATCAACGTATTAATAATAAAGCAAGATAAAATAAGCTGACGTGTTCTGATGTGGCCATCCACTTGGCTTTACCATACAACCTGGCCCCTCACTTATATTTAATATTTAATAAAATTATTTATAATCAGGGGGGTTAGTTTTTGCATTTTTACCCCTGGGGTCCCACTGATTATGTATAGAAATTTGGTTGAGTTTGGTAAATGGCCAAGATTTTCATTTTTAACCCTACACCCCCCCCCATTTTGGGCGGTTAGTTTTTGCATTTTTAGATTTCTGGGTTCCTGCTGATTATGTAAAGAAAATTTGGTTGAGTTTGGTAAATGGCCAAGATTTTCATTTTTTGACCCACCCCCATTTTAAGCGGTTAGTTTTTGCCTTTTTAGACTTCTGGGGGTTCATTGATTATGTATCCAAAATTTGCTTGAGTTTGCTCAAATGGCCTGGATTTTTAATTTTTAACCCCCCACACCTCCCTTAATTTTGGGTCGATATGCACCAAATGTATGTGTTTAAGAATAAGAAAAATTAAAAAAAGATAGAATGTTTTGCATAATAATATCAGACAGTTGAAGAATAAGTCGCTGAAGAAGTAGCAAATATAGTGACGAAACGTCCGTCTTATTTAATATAAAACTCTGAATTTAATTTATTTATCCTATTTCCTAAGATATTATAAATTAATACAATTATAGATACGATTCACCAAACAATTTATTTCTTACTTTTTACTATTTTTGATGAAATAAATTTTAAAAAGAAGAATTTTTTGTCTTACCTGTTGACGGAAAAGAACACCTTTGGATGCCAAAGCTTTCGCTAAGGCCATACTCTGTTGAAAATGAACATTGTCATCGGCTGTTCCATGAACTAAATACAACATTTTATCTCGAAGCAATTCCGCCCTTTTGGTCAAATCCGATTCCTCATACCCTTTGTAGTTTCCTGTCACATTTGGAAGGCCCATATATCTCTCCGTGTATGCAGAATCTACCATGAGCAAAAATTATATTAATTATTATGAGATCGTTTTTATCCTTGAATTTAAAATATATAATAAATACCATATAATTTCCAAGACACTAAAGGAGCAACAGATACCCCACAATGAAAGACATTCTGGTCGCGGGTGAGGGCCATTGCAGATACAAATCCTCCATAACTCCAACCCCATACGGCAACTCGTCGTGCATCAACAAAATGAAGAGTATCTCTCAAATACCTAGAAAAAATATTTTATTATTAATTGAATATGCAATTTCGAAAAGGGCATATATCTGAAAATTGAAAATGTACAGGAACGAAAAAAAAATTATTATTTTCTAAAGTAGTGTAAAATTTATGTAGGTTTGAAATCTTAATAAGAAATTTTTTAATTACGCTCATCTGTAAACCAGATGTAATGGTCAAGTGATTTGCGCCCGGACAAACGAACCCTTGTAAAAAACGCATTCCGTCCTTTTTCAAGTACGCCATGGAAGCTTTACCCTTAAGTCTCTGAGATTATATGAAGAGAGGAAATACATAATAAATTCAAGAGTATGATGACAAGTCTGTGAATTCTCCAAATATTGTTATTAACGAATGTATGGAATTTTCCCATCTAATGTCAATTGATATTTCTCTCATATAATAATAAAACTTGAGTAAGATACTAGGTAGGTTTCACAAAAAAGAAATAAAACAAAATTGAGTTTTGAATTCGATATATTTCGGGGGTTAGCCCATCATATTTCTCTCCACTACCCTTACGAAATAATGTAAAAGTTTAGCACTTGCAAACTGACTGGCAAACAGACAGCAGTCAAACGAACAGTCGAGCTTCAGATTGAAACGAGACACGATAGATTCAACCCCCTCAACTTAAACGAATTATTATTACTATTACACCTTTTATCATTAACGGGCTTTAAGTGAAAGTGTTATTTAAACCTGTATATAAAATATTATACCTGTTAATAAATATTTTATCTTAAACGAACACCTTTTATTTGATAAACCCCTAGACACAAAAGACGTCGGGCCACAGTGAACCCACACGACCGGAATAAGTAAAGAATACAAACCCCACATTTATAAAATTTATTTTTGAGTTACATTTTGGAGGCAGTAAAATCAATACCAGAGTTATGATTTTTTCGAGCATAGTAGGTGCAGGGAAGCTTTTAGATTACATTTATATGAAAGAGTGTATTTGTCAAAATATGCGAGATGAGTCCTTTTCGAAATTGCATATTCATTTAAACAACTACTTAAATCAGAAAATTAAATTATCAAAAAAAAATTTAAAACACATTATAGCGATATTAAATACGGTTAAAATAACAGATCAAATAATACGATTAAATAATTAAAATTTTCATAAAATACTAAAATAATTTTAAACAAACATTGTGAGTCTGTTTGAATTCTAATATCTATGTTTTCTACAAACAAAAACTCATACACAGTTCGTTCTAGTATCAAAATGTTAATATTTCCTTTAAATCACTTCTTTTAGAACATTCAGATAAAAAGTACAGGAAATCAGGCAAAACTGAATCATTATTTGGCAAGTCTAGGGATGTGAGGCTAGAAAACTGAAATTTGGCACAAAAGTTTGTATCGATTAGCTGATCATGTGTAAGAAATTTGAAATTTTTTTGACTTCGTCAACTTGCCATAACATACTTCGATTTATTTTGACCTAGGCCATGTTAGCCTTGGTATTTAGAAAGTTCCAAACTAAGTTGTTATCAGTGAAAAAATTATTTCAATAAATACTTATGATTAAGCTGAAAAAAGTCCATACAAAAAAGACAAGACAAACTTTCTTCTATAAGAACTAAGTGTTGAAAATTGAATAAATCTATAATAGTTTTGCTAGACACATTCTCAGTCTTTAAAAAGTTTTTACTTTTTCAGTACCTACTTACTCACTTTTCGTTTTGGAAATTAGCATATTTTAGTATCTTAACAATCTGTCTACAACCTTCCATTCTTGAATAACTTGGATATCAGCAACAAGATAGACAAAGAGACAGAAAATATAATGCTTGAAAAAAAAAATTGTCTCCACTTTTCACACATCACTAAGCAAAATATAAAATAAGCCTGGCAAGTAATTCTACTAAAGATGACTATTACAGGGATACCTCGCAGTTTATGATTACAATATTTAGTTTTTATTTTCGACTTTACAAAATATTTGACTCTTCCCAAAATAATCATTCAATTAAAATTTAAATACGATTTTTGACTTGAAGGGAATTGAATAGATATAATTTACAAGCTTCAAGTTCATATTTTATTAGTCTGAGTTACAATTAGTTGCCAGCCGTCCCACGAGAGCCGGAACATCCCATTTCTACGGCCTTGAAAAAGGCGTCCCGCAAAATGTGCTTACGGGACGCTAATTGTCCAGTAATTATCGTATGAGATGGCGAAAATAAAATTTGGTTCTTCCGTTTTAGGAATCCATAGCAAAACAATTGTTGTTTATTTAACTAATTTTACCAATAAATTTTCACTGTTTCTTCAAATTTCATGCCTACTTATATTAAGGCAAAACTTGCTGGGTCCCGCTTTTTTCAGCCCCGTTCCGCATTCGAATTGTCAATTCCCCGTAAATCTGTGCTCTGTACTTGGCAACCCTAATTACATCCACCAACACAGTGACAATGAATATCGAGACTAATAGTGTTCCGTTTTACTTTAAAAAAAAAAAAAAATGAAATTTTTCACCGAATGAACACTCCGACCCGTCGAGCGTTCTGTAAGAGTAATAGTAAAAGTTTCTCAGATGCAATTGAAAAATAATCGACGGACACAATATGCATAGGAAGTAATCAAATACTTACTCAGCAACTTCTAGCTGATCATCCACTTCTACTGTGCCTAATCGCATGTACAATTCATGCATCATTTGAAACCCCTGGCCAGCGGTTCCTCTTCCATCTATTTGAGCAACAATCATATCCCTATTTCCAGCCACATAGGCATTCCAATCCAATTTCCAACGATCAGTCACCAGCTGAGTTCCGGGCCCGCCATAGCTAAAACCAATATATCATTTATTTGATTAATTGCAATACATTTTTTAATATTTTAATCAATAAGAGATAAAAAGTTTGTATTCTAACGAATTTGACAGATTTATTTCTGTTATTGTTAAATATGTATTCAAAAATCAAGGTGATTTAATTCAAAAAATTTCACGTTTAGTAGCATAAGATTTTTTAACAATCTTTACAAAATATCTTATTTTTTTAGCTTCTTTCGAGTTCCAGTAAGGTTACTTTTTTCAATAAAAATCCGCATGAAATAATGAGGATAAACTTATGGTTAAAGATAAAGGTAAATAAATATTTATGAAATATTCATTTACTATGAGTTAGGTTTTTTTAGGTCACTTGTTTCACGTTAAAACTTATGGCTTACATTGTGTTTTAGAAAGAGCAAGAATATCTTAACAAAAATATCTGTATTTAATCCACGGGCGGATCCACGGGGGGGGGGCGACCCCCCCATACCCATACGGCCCCTGCCTGGCGGGAGTGCAAAACGCCGCACGCAGAGGCCAAAAAACGGCGGCCAGATTGACAGGGAATTTATAACAATTTTTTGTAAAAAAAATTAAAAAAAAAACATTTATTTTTTTAAAAATTTTTAGAATTGAAAATAAAGTTCTATGTGCGCTTGGACAATTTGATCGCGACACACTTTCGATATAAAAAGTAGATCTTATATACATCGGGCACCTTATATACATTCTCCCCCCCCCATAAAAAATTCCTGGATCCGCCCTTGATTTAATCCAATATAAAATTTATATTAAAGAGAGTTAAATTGTGTTGTTGATTCACACTAACTTGTCTAAGTTTGCTGTGAAACATCCTAAAAAATATTTAAACTCTCTTTAATTGAAAATTTTTTCCCTACAAACCACAACACCGAATTTCCTTAGTTTATAAGATTTATATATTATGTTTAAGAGTTACCTGAGGGCAATGCTTCCCTCCTCGAAATAATTTATCTTACACTATAGGTATTTTATATTCAAATGAAATTACTGTATATCTACGAAAATTCAATTCAACATATTCATTAAAATCGTATTTAATATTACTTTTACCCCAATATTTTTATAATAATTTTATACGTACATAATTTAAAAAAAAACTTTTTTTCTTTTTAGATTTTTCCCCTCTCGTAAAAAAATTTCTTGGCGCATACCTTATATATATAATCAAAAACAAAACAAATAATCTAAGTACATAACGTGTAAATACACTAAAAATCAACATTCATTAATTATTTTGTATCTTAAATAATTCAATACTTTTTAATTCCCAAACTTGTTTTATTTGCATTCGGTTGTCAAATTTTATGAAATTAGTAGAGTCCAAATTTAATTTATTGCTGTTTTGATTAAGTTTTAATGTCTCTTTGTATTTAAATTTGAAGGATCTAATGATGTCATAGGATATTATGGTAGAATGCATATAACTCGATGCCAATAAAAAAAGTTTTGGAATTAAATAAAGAGATAATGAAAAGTATTATACAAACTCCGAATAAAATAATTTGTTGGAATATTATTTTCAATCTATTAAGCTTCCTTCACGGATCCTTTTAAATCCGGTAAAAGTGAAAATTTTTTTCTAAAATATCGGTTTTTAAATTGAAAACAATAACTTTCTTTTAAATTATTTTATTTGGAATTCGTACTTTCCATTATCCTTGGAGTGTCTTTAGATAGAATGTCCATTGAATGAGAACTTTTTATAAATAATTCAATTTTTTAGATTTCAGAGAAAAGTTTTACAACATTAAAATTAAATATATATTGATGTGCCTTTAGTTTAAAATATTTTTAAAATTCCCATACCTACACATCGCGTAGTAAATAGCAAATCCTTTAGGGCGAGTTGTATGTCGGTTGGTAAACTCTTTTTAAACGTTGACAAAGGGTATAAAACCTTAAAATTCACCTTGATGGGCAATCAGATGACAGGCACTTCATCTGATTGGCCATCCCACCAGGCACAAGGTGAATTCTAAGCTTTTACCCTTTGCCAACGTTTAAAAAGAGTGAGTTTACCAACCGACATACAACTTTCAGTGCCTGTCATCTGATTGGCCATCCCAGTCCCTCCATTTACCATCTACCCTGGGTTAGTGGTAAAAAGCATTTACTTTGCGACATACAACCGGCCCTAAGACACATTGTTCTCACATTATTTTTTACCTTAGGAATTAGGTCCCGACCTTAAAGTCCCAAGGTTATTAAACTATATCTGTCATCTGTTGAAAAAAGTCGACAGAACTACCTAGATAAACATTTTTAAAAGATATTGTATAAAAATATACATTATTTCGAAATTTATTTTTGAAGTTATTTTCACGTGATTCTAAAATCATTTAATAAAATTGACGTCCAAGTGAAAAGTGCATTTTCTTAGCTATGGATCCAACACATATTTTATATGTAGCTATTCTAAATTGATCCCGGGTACCTATCTGCCCTTGCTAGCCAGAATTTATTTCAATGATAAATTAAAATAATTCTATATGCAGTAGAGGTTAAGAAAGGATGATATTTACACTTGTACTATCAATGGATATCGAGTGATTTCTTCTTCACGTAGACCTGGAGGAAGATGTAATCGTACTTGAGCATGATATCCACCTGAGATATGCACTGGAAACGTCTTAACCTAAAAAAATAAATAAATAAAACATAAATTTTATATTTTACTAAAGATTAGTAATATTATTGAAATTCACAGTTAGTACTAGTATATCTACTCAAAGGAGGACCATCAAAATTTAAAAAACTCATTCCTTTTTGTGCTATGTCAGTACATCAAGAACGAAAATATATATATATATATATATATATAAATATACTCATTCATTTTTATCAAATTGAGCTTTTATCATAATTATGCATATTCAAATTTACAGGTAAATTAGTCTTATCAAGTATATCATAAAGAGAAACTATCAAGTATAATTTAAAACTTATCCTCTAGTAAAAAGTTGAGAGTCCCAATTCATTGTAAAATAGGTGGAGTCAATTTTGATGTATTAGACACCAGATTTTGTGTTAAAAATAAAAAATCCCTAGCTATAAAAATAAATACGATATGAAAAAAGACTAAAAACAATGAACCGTAAATTGTTTAACAATTGCGTAATGGAGAATATTTTAAAAAATATTTATAATTGCTATTAATCAGTCTACTGACAAATTTAAAAAAATAATGTGACAACCGAGGGGTGAACAGCGACCTAATATCGTATACCTGCATCTACTTCCACTTCCACTTTAATTTCCAAGTAGAAGACAATAGACGAAGGGGCATTATCTAATAAATTCCAAAATAATTCCACATAATTCCAAAGACCAATAATTCCAAATTCCAATCGCGGTTCACCCTCGGTGACAACCCTCTATTTTTGTTTTGAAGCACAAAAATATGTACTTAAACAAGAAAGGGAACAAATTTATAAAATGAAAAAAATCGCCATCATCCACTAATAGCGAAAGTAATAATTCATTTTCTTATTTCTACCTGGGGTAAAGCCATTTTAGAAAGACGATCCACGAGGCGTGTATTATTTTGAAGAGTCGTAATTAATTTAAGTCCAGGCAGACCTCTTACGGAATAGAGTTTGGTTGTCGGCACTCCTGGACCCAAGCATTCTAACACAAGATACTCTAAAGTAGGGCTGAATAATCCACTGTGGTACCGACATGGACGTACCAATTCATCAATTACCGAACGCGTATAAACTTCTGAAATCCATAAATAATTAGTCATCAATGGATATACATGTATGTCTACAATGGTGCAAAAGTCATAAAGAAGCTTAAAATTGTGTTCACTTTATTAATTTATTTTAAAATAATACAATTAGATTAATGGAGATTATTTCCAACTGCGTGGGAATTTATTACAGATTACTAGATTATGCACTATTAATTAAATTGAAGTAATTTTTAGAGACGGACTGATAAGGGAATCGACTGGATATTGATGAGGCAGTCCAAAATTCAAGAAAAGAAGATAATTTAAACTATCTTTTTATTTGAATATGGGAGATTTCAATTTGGCGATGGTAATGGATTCAAATTTTCTTAGAAAATCATAAGTTGGTGCCATCTATTAGATCCGATGGAATGGATTATTTTTAATTATGTGTCAGAAGGGTTGTTTTTCACCCCCTCGGGAATCGAACCCGAGTGCAGCAGAATGGACCGCTGGCTCACTGTGAAAGCAAACTTTCACTGTGGCGCAGCCGGAGGGTTTCCAGGGGGGGAGTCAATCCTCAAAGCAAAATATTTAGTGGGAATTTTTTTTATTAAAACAAATAGGTACTCAAGAAATTAAAAAAGAACATAATTCTTGATTAAACATATAAAATATATTTAATTACGCTTAGTTTGCCATAAGAAACGATCTGTCGTTGCCGTTACTCATCCCATGAACCCTGCCTTTGCCGGGGTTCTGATCCCCAAATCCCCCCTCCCCCCGTGACTACGCCCCTGCTCTCTGACACATGTAAACGCGTTAAATATTTTACTCAAAGATTGTTATTTTCATTTGTAAAAATTCGCGATCTAGTGATACTATATTTAAAAACATAGGAATGCCATATACTAGTTCAAATAAAGGTCGTTGAGTGTTTCGAAGGGCAATGGAATGACTTTTCCTAATTGAATATGAGAGATTTCAATTTGCCGATGTGAAAAACAACCCTTCTGACATATAATTAAAAATAATCCATTCCATCGGATCTAATAGATGACACCATCTTATGATTTTCTAAGTATATTTTTATTCATAAACCGACGTTTCGGAGGCTTATTCCCTCCTACTTCAGGGTTTTGAAAGGTCAGTGAAGGAAATAAAATGTGACATCCCCCTCTGTCTCCTCTCTAAGTAGCAGCAACAATATTATATCGTATTTCATTCTCAGCAAAATTTAGTTTAGTGTAGATCACTACACTACTGAAATACGATATAATATTGTTACTGCCACTGAGAGAGGGTACAGAGGGGAATGTCATATTGGATTTTCTTCACTGACCTTTCAAAGCCCTGAAGAAGGAGGGAATAAGCCTCCAAAACGTCGGTTTATGAATTTTTAAATTATCTTCTTTTCTTGAATAGTGGACTGGCTCATCAATATCCACACTATTAATTGTTTTGTTATAAGTTTTTATTTGTAAGTTTCCTAGTTGTCTTTTATCAAAAGGTTCTAATAAATTATGTGTGTTAAACATCAAAATAGGGACGAAAAGTTATTCAAATTTTACGATATCTGGTTACTCTAGAGATAAATGTAATTTAGAGAGGTTAAACAATGATAATTGTAAAATCAGAATTTGAAACCTTTAAATACCAGTAAAGGCTTACCTTTACTGTTAAATTACAAATGAGCAAAAGGAAAGGGAAAATTGGGCTTGAAGGTGGGTTCTTTCTCGGCCCCATAGAAGAGTTTTTCATAAATGTAATCGAGTATAAAAATCTTTGTGTAATTTCAAGATTATATAGTCATAAGGAGAAACGGTTAAACCTTAGTGATAATGATGAAATAAGTAGAAAATTAAAAATCAATGATTTACAGAAATATAATAAAGAAGGACCTTAAACTTCATTAGTAATACGAAGGTGATAGGTGTAGTGATAGAGAATTAGTACCGTAAGGGAAAGTTCAAGGAGTTAATTAGAATGAAAAAATAATTATTTTGTACCTTTTGTATCAGGGTTTATCTATTGTAGAACCACGATTGATTCATCCCGAAGTAAAATGGCCTATTTTGAAAGAATTATTAAACCACCAGAGCTTTAAACAATTTATAAACATTTGTGAATTATTAAAAACGCGTCCAATATATTTCTCATTAGTTTGGGCTCTTTCAAGCCTGTTAGAATATTCTATCTTGGATAGAATATCTTCCTTCAGTTGTTCACTCTAGATTTGTTAAAATATCCTCTCTAGTTAAAAAAAGTAATGTAAATAATTAATGGCTTCTCAATCCAAATACGAAAAGCAAATTAAATTACTAAATTTCAGAAATTTAGACGTTCGTCGAAAATTTCCCTGAAGTTTAGGAAAGTTCAGAATAGAAGATTTGAATTTCAAGAAATTACCAATTAAACTCCTATGTGACTTTTACACCATTTAGTAAATATTATAACATTATTTCTAGACCTTTTTTCTTTTTCTTAGGGCTCGGCAGTGGCGCTTCGGTGCTGGTTTGAACATCTCCATCATCATCGTCTCTCCAACTATTTTCGAACATACTTGCTGTTTTTGTTCGAGCATAGTATGGAAGTTGCCCTTGAGAACTTGTATCTGGTGAACACGTGAGGCAAGCAGGAGTGGGTTGGCTCAGTCCTGACTGGGCTGGTACGGAACTTGCTCTATAAAGATGCATTTGTCCTGGTTTACCCTCAGGAATTCCAAGATAATAACTGTAGGAATTGTAGAAGAGTAATTGTCAACAGGTGAGGAGAATAGAAAAATAATGATTTTAGATTTTTGCTTACACTTGTTCATGTTGGTGATCCCAGGCTAAAAGTCTGGTCACACTGAATCTTCCCTGGGTAAGTGCCATTGTTCTTGGTTTGGACACGGTAACGTGCACCAGATGAGGGTATGATCCAGTAGGACCATCCCTTATAGGTGCAATAGCCACATACGATTGAGAATCAGGGGCAAAAATTGGAGCGTCTGGTCCATCTACCCAGCCATTGCCATCACCGCTGATTCTTTGAGTCTATAACATAAAATGAAGTTTAATCAATATTTTGAAAACTAAAATGAAAATTTTCTATTGCAAATCAGAGATTCTTAATCGTTTTCTAAATGAATATAAAAACCAAATTTAAAAATCATTTCAAATTTTAATCTTTACAAATTCTCACAATATTATTCTCAGACATATAGGACTTGTGCCTCTAAGCAGGTCGAATAATAAAGATTTATTTATATATTTATAACATATACTTTAAAATTTATATAACCTTCCAGTATATTTATATAATATATTACTTTATTTATAAATAATTTATTTGAATGTCAAACAGGGCCCAAAAATTAAGGATTTTCTAATTCGTTTGTAAGTTTGAAGCTGAATTTAATCACATTGGGCTTTTATTTGTGATAAAAAGATTAGTACAGACTTTAAAAAATAGTAAATACCCCCCAACCGACTTGTTAAAAGATTTCAAAGTTTTCTTCCCTTATATTATGGCCTGACTTATTGCATTGTAATCAAAATAAATTTGGCGAGGTTATGTTCCGGGAGCCTAGTGTCTCGAGAAAGACTTTGAGCTCTCTACTCGAAAGGAAGAGAGTAATGAAGAAGTGGAGATTTTATAACAAGCAGCGTAGCAAGATGGTCAAGTGAAGTGAAAAGTGCTCTGTGCTCTGTTTTTTATCGTTTATCTTTTATCGTTGGATTATTATTTATCGTTTCGTGTGATTAAGTGCCGATGTTGTTGTGAAGTAGTCAACAACAGAATCAAGAATAATTCTTTGTATATCTTATATATTAAATATCAATAAATATTTTTTTTTTTTTTTTTTTTTGGCTTTTCGGCCTTTCTAGCCATAAGCCCAATTACGATACTAGCTATATTTTTAAAATTTGTCTCTACCCCGGGGGTCAGATCAATAAATATTTAATTTTATTTATTCAGACCAAAGCCTCTTTGACGAATTTTCTAAGTACAAAATATTGTTTTGATAATATCATTATTTGTTCTTTCACCTTAAATTATATAACTTCATTTGATTAATAAAATTCAAGCTTGTTTGACCACATTGTTATACACAAGACTGGATTCAATAATTATACTATTTTAAATAATAAACATTTTATTTTATTTATTTTTGCCATCAAGAGCAAATTGATCATTGCTGTAATTTTTCAACCAGCACAGCATGTTTTGTCATACCAGAGTGAAAGATGTTATTAATTCTCATGGCGTTATTTATTATTTAAATATTGTAAAATATCTTTACCTAATTTATACGAATAAACCCGATGGCCTATTTATTTCCGCTTTGCCGCCCCTTAATGTGGCCCCTTCCCATCCATAGCGACCCAGTTCTTTATTGCTTGATCAGAATTTGTATACATTTTGTTATTAATTATCGTTATTTTGAAAATTGTGGCATTTATAAATGGAATTTTTGAAAAAAATATATTTGTTACTTACTTCTTGGCAGTACCACATGGGACTTTTGCAGACAGTTAAAATACTCAGATTTTGTGGTCGATTAAGCCAGGCAACAAATACTTCTGTCACTGATATCCAGCTGACGGTGGTAAAGTAATATTCCCCTGTGGCACTGCTATGCTTTAAAGATGACGGCGGTTTCAGATCTCTGGTCCGAATATTTTTCGGATCTGCCAAATCCGCGACCGAAAGAGTTACTGTCGGATTAGCAGTTCCTGGCTAAAAATAAAAAAATAAAAATATTACTTTCATTTATTTTAAGTATGTGAATGACATCTCAGTAGATAAACTTTTAAAAGTCTTCTGATTCCAATATTATAAATTTAACTTTCAGTGAACTTATGGAAGATAGTATGATAAAGTGCTCCAAGATTTCTGGTTGTTCAAAGAGGTAGTCTCAGCATACGAACCAGGAGGCCTGCACTCAAGCCTCGCTCTCTGCAAAAATTTGACTGACTATAATCTGAATCCATACACCATTTTGATTTTGATTTTTTTGGACTTAGTTTGAAAAACGGATTGTTCTAAAATGTTAATATTTTATCAAGAATAGGTAACTTATTTGATCTTTGTTGTCTATAATTTTGATAAAAATCCTAAGCCTTTAAGGAGGTTCTTTCGCGACAATCCACACAAAAAGTTTTAGTCTCGTAATCTCGTAAAAATTTTAGGTTATGTTTTTTAACGTGACTGTACCACTCACACTAGGAAATCTCTATACACACATACTTGCCGGATCGTTTCCAAGCCATTGATCTTATATCCCCTCCAATAAAAATAATCGCCTAAATATGTTTTTGTTTTTGTTTTTTATCAAAACTAAGAGGTAAATAATTTCAATTTTTTTTAAGTTACTCCGAATATATTATTCTAACAAATATTAGTTTTTCATCAAGCTGGTGAAATCCTTCAATGAAGAAAAATTAAATAATGATCATATCCCCACCCTTTCCCTATCTACCATATGTAAAAAAATGTCATTTTTAATTGCAATTATTTCATGTTTGGTGTGATAAATCGTCTTCAAATTTTAACAGTGTGTGTATTATGCTTTTAATGACTTATGTTCCAAGTTTCAAAGACTTCTTGAATTTTTGCATTTGTGAAAGAACTACCTTAAGAAAAACTATATCAGGTTTATTCGTAGGTATAATATAAGAGTTTGAGATTGCTATTTGCTCACAGACCGCGCCAGAGTGCAAGATCATGTTGCCGCCCTCGATACCCACACTTTCACACTTCATTTTCTTGCAAAAATGAAAGGTCATAAATAAAAATACAAAAATTTTATTGAATAGTAATAGTATAAGAGCTAGCAACGTCGCGAAAAAAATAGTTTTAGAATGGCTGGCTTTTTGATATTACTTTTCTTATTGAAACTTGGTAGGGATGCGGCAAGTCTGGCTGGTGGGAACGTTACCACAATTTATTCATATTCAAACATGCGCGTTTTTGTTCTTTTCGAATTGACTCGGAATTTGTTTTGATATAAAGGGAAAAAATTTAACTTTGACACCCTCGAAAAAATTTGAAATGTATACAAAGAGTCCCATGTGCTCTGAATTTTTCAATTTCAAAACACACCATATTTTTGTTTGAAATTTGAATCTCATTAGATGTTACATGTTTGTTTATTTTTTCTCAAAATGAGGACAAATAAAGAAAATATATTTACTTTTGGATAACGAAGGCTTCGTATTTCTGGATAAACGTTGCTTTCGTCTTTGGTGCCGAACCATGGAAATCTCTGTTCCTCGACTAAAGTGTCGTTGAAGGTGGCGTATAACATGAGATGTCCATCGTCAGACATCCAAACAGCTTGGCTACTGCCCAGTATCTCCTCTGAAATTAAGTATTACTATTAATATTTATAAACAAATCTTAAAATTAATATATTTATAATCTTAAAATTAATATATTTATAAACAAATCTTTAAATTAAATCATGCGTTCAATATATATAATAATAAAACTTGAGCAAGATGCGAGGTAGGTTTCACAAAAACCTGTTGTGAAACCTACCTCGCATCTTGCTCAAGTTTTATTATTATTTTAAAATGTTTCACCTAGGACCAACACCTAACTCCTTAAAAGTTACGTTCAATAGATCTTTAATTATTGATTAATATTACGAAAGTTCCCAAAATATTTATTTTATTTCTTTATCTTCGAAACTAAATAACATCTGCACTAAAAGGATTCAAGATACCTACATTTTATTATTTACATTCTTGTTATTTATATATTTATTTTATTTGATAATTACCAAATTTATTTCATTATCATTGAGTATTCTCTTATGACTACACCTTTATGTGAGAGTATTTATTCACACGTCTGTAAATACAAAAGTCTTCTCCAAGAGATCTAACCCCTTAACTCTTTGAGTAAACACTCGAAAGGGCTTAAGAGGTTGCTCAAGTACCCAATTAGAGTAAATTGAAGTTTTCCCTAGTATGAAATGAAGCTTGAATTTTCACATTACAATTTGCGATTTCTTAAAATTTAAAAGAATTCTTGAGAAATCTTTTGAACTTTCTCATCAACTTCAAATTGTGTATAACGACTGTTATTCTTTAATGATAGATTATTAAGAAATGAAAACTGCTAAGAATGAAGTATACATTTATATCAAATTAAGATTAATATTAATAATAAATAAATAATAATTTTAATTGAATGTAATGGAAGGCAGCCCAGTAGTGAGGAAAGAAAAAATTAACACATATCAAATAAGGTGTAATTTATTGGAATCCTTCCTCCTTTCCTTTCAAACCGACGTTTCACTTACTACCCCTGGGCTGCCTTCCATTACATTCAATAAAAATTTCTACCAGTCCGTCTCTCTCCAGAGAAAATTTCGTTAGAAAAAAAATGAATAAATAAATATAATTTCCTAAAGATCCGCCGTTAGACAAATGACTAGAGCGTTTCAATCGAGGTAACTCGGGATCATATTCTGTCCACCTCAATTCAGGGGAAGGTAACGAAAAACCACCACGATTTCTCCAGGAAATTTACTAACTACTATGTTCTACAATCTACGTTGTAAACGCCAAGACATATTGTCGGCTGAGAATTGGATTGAATCAAGTCCATTTTTAAAATTTTTTAACTCTTAGGGCCAGTTGTATATTGGTTGGTAAAGTCTTTGTAAAAGTTGACAAAGGGTAAAACCTTAGAATTCACATTGTGCTCGGCGGGATGGCCAAACAGACGAAATTGTCATCTGATTGGCCATCCGGTCGGGCACAAGGTGAATTCTTCCTTTGTCAACTTTTACAAAGACTCTACCAACCAACATACAACTGGCCCTTAATGTACAAGACTTTCTTTTTACAAAATTAATCAAGTCCACTTGGTCCCATAGTATTTTTAGTTGTGTATTTTATAAAACTTAGTGTAATAAATGTTCTTTGTCGATTTAAAAACAATGGATCTGAAAACTTTGAAATACAATTTCTCAAAATAAGGATATGTTGACTTGGATCTCTCCAATTCTAAACTGACGATATGAAGAAGATGTTTTTTCAATCTATTATAACAAAGATAAAAAAGTCCTCATTAATAATTAACAATCCGAAATTAAACACTTATTTTAGAAGTTAATCGTAAGAAGTTAGCAGGAGTAGTGAATGTAGAGAGCCAGTCATAAGGAAGACATAAGTTCGATTCCATCTACAAAGCTACATACCTAGCTAATATAAGCTGAGTACGTTTTGGCTTTCCGAGGCGTTCAGCTGGGCTTTTTGGGAATGAAAGCAACTTGAAATTAGATTAATAAAGGCCAATTACACATCCGCTCTGAAACTCCAAAAAGGGAGATTAGAGTTAACAAAATAAGTTAATTATAAAAATTGTTCCCTCGTTTTACATTTAAGTAAGCAGTTGTGTTTTTTACTTTTTAAAATATTAATTTTTTAATAATAATTATTTTTAAAAGAAACCCTTGGTTAACATGTCGAAACAATGTAAAAAAGGCGAAAAAGAAGTTTTACCCTATTTCCCTCGTTTTAGTTTTAAATCGAATGTGTAAGTGGATTTTATATTAATTTGATTTCAAGTTTGCTCTAAACACGTGATCGTGGTTTAAAAAAGCCCAGACGAATGCCTCGAGAAATCCAAAAAATCGCAATCTAATTTTTGGAATGGAATGGCATTTGAAAACGACTGCACAATTACGTTTCGAAACCTTGTTCATTCTGATGGGAATATCTTATTGGAAATGTCTAATCTTGGTGGTCTCTGTTAAAAATTTCCATAATGGTAGAAAATTGAATTTTTTTTTCTCGTCATGTTATTATTGCCTACGAGGAAAATGATAAATATTTTGAAAATTTCAAGTCGATATATTAATTTATAGAGGTCCCTGAAGATTTTTTTAATTTTTAAAGTATTGTACTTTAGATGCTGTTGGGTTATCTGTATATGTTCAAAAAGGGATTAGTTACAAATGATCACATGATGAGATTTTGGTATCATTTAAAAACTTTACTCTTGAAAACAGATCAAAAAAAATTTGTCCTATGTTATTTATAGTTATAAAAATAATTTTTAAGAAAAAATAAAACCGACTTCAAAAAAATTAAATGCAACAAATAAAATACACTAAAAGGTATAAAATAATTATTATCTTATTTAGTAACAACTAAACGACGAAATATTAACATGAAATTACTTTTTGAAGTCGGTGCCAAACATACACATTTTATGAATCGCACTCGACGGATCTTACTTAGCGGGTACGCACGCTTATAGGTATAGTTTGTTTGGCACCGACTTCAAAAAGTAATTTCATGTTAATATTTCGTCGTTTAGTTGTAATAATTATTTTATACCTTTTAGTGTATTTTATTTGTTGCATTTAATTTTTTGAAGTCGGTTTTATTTTTTCTTAAAAATTATTTTTATCTTTCTCTTTTTAGTGATGTTATTAATAGTGACTTAATATATATTTTTTTATAAAAGATTTTATTTATTATAATTTCAAATATTTGGTCATAAGAATTGGAGATTTACTTTATTTCGTCGTTGATCATATCATCAGAACTTGACCAAATTAATATGGCACCATCCCTTTCCAATAAAAAAAGAATCATCGAAATCGGTTCATAAACAAATAAGTTAGGTCTAATACCAATGAAAAAAAAACAGGACCAATAAGAAGCTAGACTGAACCCATAGCAAATTTTTTTTTCTAAATCGGTTCACAATTGGCGAAGATATGAGGTAACATAGACACAAAAAAAAATCAGTCGAATAGAGAATCTCCTCCTTTTTTGAAGTGGGTTAAAAATAGAGGGAACCAAACAAAACAACAATAACATAATAACAGTTTTTTTGGCACAAATTTACTTTTGTGTGACTAATCCCTTTTTGAATGCCACTTCCTCAAATATAAATATTAAAAAATTTTCTTGTTGTTGACATCTTAATGAAAGACTTCTATAATTGATATATCGACTTGAAATTTTCAAAATATTTATAATTTTCAACGAGGATTTTTTGGCACCTCTCCACATATATCTGTGTTGAGTGTGTTTAGCTGTTTTACACAGATATACGGGACCTACTTTTTAACGCCGGTTCAGAACGGCTAGTTTGGAGTTTACTAGGTAATTATAATATTGGTAGTTTGCCATTGCTTTCCAAGAGGAGGCGACTGCAAATATCTGCCGAGGCTCAGTTTCGAACATTGATACTTCTGGACAGCGGCCGACACTCTAACCGCTGACCCACAGTCGCCTCTAAATAAGCTTAATAATTTTAAAATTTTAAATTGAATTTAATCTGTGGGCTAAACCACTAGTGGAGTTTTTGAAAATATTCAAATTTTTATAAAATTAGGAAAAACCCAATTGTTTCCAAAAAATAAATCTAGCTAAGATGAAAAATCCCTTTTTTTATACCTTCATAGAGCCAGTCGGGCACACCGTGGCTGATGAGCCCCGGCTTGGTGTTGTTGGTCACTCGATACCCATGAGGGCTGGTAGGTCCCGGACGATAATAGATGTCATAATTGTGTACAAGTACTAAGCCATGGCCCCGAGGTGTCCAGGAGGCGTGGATGAGAGACGGATGACCATTGTGGTCAGGGACGTGCGTCACTCGGATCAAATCCCTATACAGCAAACATTATATCAATTTGTTATCAATACAGGAGGTCATAATTCATTCAAATGCCTAATCCAACTCACCCAGTGGAAATGTCGTAGACGGTGTATTGAGCAAGATAGGAATATCGATAAAGCTGAAACAATACATAACAAAATATAAATATCAATGATAGATAGCGAGTGTAATTTAGATATAGGGCGCAAGCTATTGTCTTATTGATTTTAGGCCACCAAAACAAAAAAAACACAACCACTACCCCAACAAGTGGTGCCGGGGGATGATAATACTCTAGTTAAATATTTCGACAATGTTGTTAATGATAATTATAATAAGGTGACCATTCATCCCGTATTTAGATACTGTGTCCCGTATATTTTGAAACATTGTCCCCTTTTTAAATTAGTGTCTCGTAAAAGTCCCGTTTTCCACTAATACTTATATAATTTAAAACTTTATAATAGGAAAATAAGCTTCAAATAGTCATGAAGAAGTCGCCAAAGTCGACGAAACGATGGCTAATAAATAAAAAAAGTCCCACATAAAAACTTATCCTTATTTTCCTATTATAAACTTTCAAATTAATACAAATTATGGACGGAAATGATAATAATAATTAAAATAATTCTCATATAACAATTACACGTAAGCGCCGGCAGGGGCTGCAAGGAGGTGCACTTGCACCCCCTTGTCATGAAAGGAAATACACAGAAAAAGATTAAGAAATAATCGTTGACATAACATAAAAGTCTAATATTATATGACTACCTATAATTATAAGGATGAACTATTATAAATTATATTTTATTATTTGAAAAGTTTTTATTTTGTCGAGAGTAGCAGAGTTGTTGATTCATAAAGAGAAACAAAGAGGTTGTCCTTTGCTTGATGCAAATAAACATTTACACATATATGGTATATCAAAAATATATATCTGTATATATATTATTTATTTGTTTGAGACTATAGTTTCGAAGGCTTAGCCTTCATCATCAGTCTTTTTAATTATAAATATTATTTTTCATGGGATCATTATCGTGTGGATATTGAAAATTTTTTGCTTTTACTCAGCCGAGAAGCCAGTTAGCATATTTATAATTAAAAAAGACTGATGTTGAAGGCCAAGCCTTTGAAACTATAGTCTCAAACAAATAAATAATATATATTATCTGGGGGCACGACAGTGCCCCAGCCAAGGTCGATTCGAGCGGGGATGTGTGCACTGCCAGACTACCCTTTACAGGAAACAACTCAGGCCATTTTGACGCCTCTGTAACTTCGTAATGGAAACCTTTACATGGCTGAAATTTTTTTCCAGAATACTGGTCCATAAGCTTAACTAAATTACAAAATTTCATATTTCTACTGTTTATACCATCCAAGTTATAAGAAGCCAAAGATAGGCTTTTTCGTCACTGACTGACTCATTCACTCATCAAAATTCTAGAGTACTTCTGCTAACCCGAGAATGCTGAAATTTGGCAGGCAGGTAGAGTTTGGGATATAATTAATGGAAAAAATCCAAAAATCGAAACTTTCCCTTCTTCAGGACCTAAAATGAAGGGGTGAAATTTATAGACTTAATTAACATATACTAAAAATTCAATGAATCTAGAATGCTAAAATTTGGCATACTGGTATAGCTTGACACATTAATAAAGGAGGGAATTGAAAAATCGAAACTTTTCCTTCTTCAAGGCCCGAAATGAAGGGATGAAAGTTATAGGCTTATTTAACAGAAACTAAAAATTCAATGAACCTAGAATGCTGAAATTTGGCATACTGGTAAAGCTTGACACATTAATAAAGGACGAAATTGAAAAATCGAAACTTTTCCTTCTTCAGGGCCCGAAATGAAGGGGTTAAATTTATAGGATAAATCCAACTTACAAAAAGAAGTGAAATCTCAACAAAAACACTTGTGTAAAAAAGGCCAAGTTCGATTAATAAAATCCGTTTGCCAAAAAAAGTAGTGAGATCTAATGTGCTGCCAAGTTCAACATCATCAATTTATTAAATGAGTCGAGAATATATTAGTAACTTCAATTAAAACGCATGTTTTTCATTTCACATGTCCCTCTATATTTTTTATTGATTTCACATTTTTAGTTGAAATTATTTTCATAAAACTTGGCTTTTACGCATTATTATGTATGTCACGAATTACTAGTTACCATATCATGGGATCTTAATAAGAGGGGAGTGGTGGAGGCCCTATCAAACAACAATAATAATAATTTAATGCGTAAAAGCCAAGTTTTAGGAAAATAATTTCAACTAAAAATGTGAATTCAATAAAAAATATAGAGGGACATGTGAAATGAAAAACATGCGTTTTAATTGAAGTTACTAATATATTCTCGACTCATTTAATAAATTGATGATGTTGAACTTGGCAGCACATTAGATCTCACTACTTTTTTTGGCAAACGGATTTTATTAATCGAACTTGGCCTTTTTTTACACAAGTGTTTTTGTTGAGATACATATATACCGGGTGAGTTTTTTATCTTGAGACAGTCTTATAACTCAAAAACAGTGCGATGATTATATGAAAAAAAGTTTCAAATAAAAGTTTATTTATATGGAGGGGGAAACTAAACTACGCTATTGTTTGTTTACCTAGAACAAGCTTTCAAGGGTATTTCAAGGTCAAGTTCTGTTTTTTAAATAGAAACCTATATATTTGTTTACATATTCTGAATCTACGGAAAAAACTGAACAACTTTCATAAGAACTATTTTTTTATTTGACATCAAATAAACAAAATATTAAATCAATTGGATCTCAGAAAAAAACCTAATAATTATTTTTAACAATTATTCAACTTAATTATCATATAATAATGATCAAATATTTAATTATTAAATAAATAATTTAATAATAATCAATAATTTAATCATTTTCCGACACTGTTCTGTGATATTCCAGAGTGTTATCGCAAGTTTTCTGGATGAATTCCAGTTCCAATTTCGTTATTTTGGCATGTTTCAGTTTCTTCGTACCCTTTACATTTCCTGATGTTTTTTTAACAGATTTACAACACGATAAAATGAAGCTCGTGAGGGTGTATCCCTGTCAGGAAATGCTCGGCATTCATTTCAATGGCAGCCCCATAACACTTCTTCCACATTCACCATAAATTATGACCATTTTAATTCTGTCTTCAACAAAAAATGATCCATTTTTATTATGGTAATACAATATAACTATCTACTGGATTGACACGAGAAATAAACTTTTTTAAGCTCAAGAATTTTAAGTAGTTCTAATAAGTAGAAAATCTCTTAATCTGTGTATAATGAAGTTTTAAGATCATTATAAACACTTATTTTCATTGTTTTGATTTTTCAATTTAATAATTATTTATTTAATAATTAATTATTTTATCATTATTATTTGATAATTAAGCTGAATAATTGTTAAAAATAATTATTAGGGTTTTTTCTGAGATATAATTGATTTAATATTTTGTTTATTTGATGTCAAATAAAAAAATAGTTCTTATGAAAGTTGTTCAGTTTTTTTGTAGATTCAGAATATGTAAACAAATATATAGGTTTTTATTTAAAAAACAGAACTTGACTTTGAAAGCTTGTTCTAGGTAAACAAACAATAGTGTAGCTAAGTTTTCCCCTCCATATAAATGAACTTTTATTTGAAACTTTTTTCATATAATCATCGCACTGTTTTTGAGTTATAAGACTGTCTCAAGATAAAAAAACTCACCCGGCATATATGTGTCTATGTTTATTTGCATCAAGCAGAGGACAACCTCTTAGTTTCTCTTTATGTATATTATATTAGTTAATAGTACATATAGTGTGTAGATGCAGATGCATCCCCTGAATATAATCCTGCCGGCGCCCATGCAATGACATCCAAATTATTCTAGGTTAATATTACCTTATTCTTCAACTCAATTAGTCTGATATTATTATGTTAAACATTCTTATTTTTCTATAGAGTTAAAACAAAGAAGAAAAAAACACAATAATCACAATCAGATCTATTTATAATTATAATTCTATAATTATATAATTCTATATAATAAGTTTTTTCTCGTTTTCCTATTTTAACCTAATGACATTTCTAATGTCATTTTTATTTTTTATACTTCTAAATCTACTCTTGTGATCTCTATTGGTTAATCCTTATACTACCACTATTTTTCTCTTATTCAAACTCAAATTCAACAAAGTTCATTTAAGGTAGTTGTTTCACCATATGGGTTTTCTTAGGATTTTTTTCGAAATTTAGATAGAGTATTATTTAAATATTCTGCATCGATTGGTGGCAAAATGAAATTTATGAACAATATAGTTCCGGAGATATTAAATTCCAAAGATAAGAGTTTTTCAGACTCTTATACATTGTACAATATGGGATATCGGAAAGTTTACATACATATCTATATACATATATAAAATTAAGGTTTTGTCTGTACATTGGTCCAAATCACGCCAAATTTTGGTTGCATCACGTTTCAAGCAAAGTTATGAACGAAAACACCCTCAACAAAATTCCTGTCTGTATGTCTGTCTGTTTCAGTGGTTTCCGCGAAAAGTTGCTCACGATTCACGTCAAAACGGCTGAAGGGATTATTATGAAATTTCATATTTGTATCAGAGGTCTTCTAACTTACGTTTTTAGCTATATAACGTTTTGATATTTTGACCCCAAAAGGGGGTTTGGGGGGGTGCACGAATGAAAATTATCAAATAACTCTTAAACTATTAACTCTACGGGAAATTTTATAATGAGCAAAGTTGTAGGGGATGTGATTTCTGACAACTTTTGTTTAAAAAAATTCCCCCCAAAAACCACCCAAAAAGGGGGGGGGAAGGAGAAAAATATATAAATTCTTGCCCTTGGAGCAAACTCAACCAAATTTTGTATACATAATCTGTAGGCCTCTAGATAGCTAGAAATGCAAAAACTAACCACCCAAAATGGGGGGGGGGGATCAAAAAATGAAAATTCTTGCTCTTGGACCAAACTCAACCAAATTTTATATACATAATCTGTGGGCCTCTAGAGAGCTAGAAATGCAAAAACTAACCACCCAAAATGGGGGGGGGTCAAAAATGAAAATTCTTGCCCTTGGAGCAAACTCAACCATATTTTGTATACATAATTTGAGGGACTCTAGAATGCTAGAAATGCAAAAACTAACTACCCAAAATGGAGGGGGGGGGTCAAAAAATGAAAATTCTTGCTCTTGGACCAAACTCAACCAAATTTAGTATACATAATCTGTGGGACTCTAGAGAGCTAGAAATGCAAAAACTAACCACCTAAAATGGGGGGGGGGGGTCAAAAAATGAAAATTCTTGCCTTTTGGACCAAACTCAACCAAATTTTGTTTACATAATCTGTGGGTCACTAGAAGGCTAGAAATGCAAAAACTGGGTGCGGGGGTGGAGTGGGGGTGGGTTAGGGCATGGGATGCGCGGAGTGGAATGGCGGTGGAGTGAGGGAGTATGGCGGAGTAGGGGGGTGCAAGGTTGGTGGATGGGGGTTCAGGTGAGGGTCCAGTGGCGTAGTGGGGTTGTACGGAGTGTGGGTCCGAGGTGGGGGGTGCAGGTTAGAGTGTTGAAGTGGTGGTGTGGGGGCGGGGGTTGGGGTGCTGGGTGGGTTGGAGTGGGGGGTGAGGTTGGGGGCCCGAGGTGGGTGGTGTGAGGGTTGGGGTGGTGTTGTGGGGGTGGGGGTTGGGGTGCTGGGTGGGTTTCGTGGAGTGTGGTGGGTTGGAGTGGGGGGTGAGGTTGGGGGCCCGAGGTGGGTGGGGTGAGGGTTGGGGTGGTGATGTGGGGGCGGGGGTTGGGGTGCTGGGTGGGTTTCGGGGAGTGTGGTGGGTTGGAGTGGGGGGTGAGGTTTGGGTTCTGTGGTATGGGGGCGGGGGTTGGGCACGGGTTCATGGTGCGGGGGTAGGGGTGCTGGATGGGTTGGGGGGAGTGTAGTGTGAGGGTGGGATTCGTGGGTTGGGGGTCCAGGGGAGCGTGCCCCTGGCTAGCAAGAGGCCGCCGAAGGCGGGCCTTGTAGCTAGTTTAATTATAATTAAGAAACATTTCTTACCATTGTTATAAAAAACTAAACCAACATTAAACAATAAGTAATATGCTATTTAAGAAAATTTTAATTCATAGTTACAACACAGTTTCTTAGATAATAATGAATAAATAATGAAAAATGTTTAATGAAAAATTTACACTACAAACAAGCTGGCAACAACGCATTTATTTAACCTAAAAAGTGTGTTAACTTTAGTACTTTTTTGACGTTTTTTCGCTTCAGCCATTGCCGCAACAGCTTTCAATCGCTTATTAAGAACTTATGTTTTATAAATCTCCCTTCATAATGTACTTTATCTGACATTTCTATGATAAAGTATATACAAGCTCGGACAGTGTTGCCAGATTTTTCAAACGAGCATGGGATTGGCTAGTAGTGGTACATAAACAACAAAAAGATTTGGGCTTATGAATTATGAAACCTTATTGTCTGTTCTATATACTCTAGCATTAACTTTTTGCTAGTATTGTCGCGAAACAACTACCTTAATGTAATTGAAAAAAAAATAGCTTCGGCGCCCACGTGCATAGGATTATCTATGCAAAAAAATTGAAAGATAAAGGGAAAACTTTTTCAAGACTCGGTACACTAGAGCCATTCTAGTAATAACCATTGGCGTAGTTATTAGGAAGTTTTCCTACCTGGGGCAGCCGATCAGCTGATTAGCCACCACAAGGTTATAATCTCTCGGTAATCCGATTAGAGATCTACTAACTTTTTAGTAGAATTGACAAATTTTGGAAGTAATGAAATAATTTAATGAGAAACAGTATATTTCTTCAATACTGTCTATTTTTCTAGGGGAGAGGCAATGAGTTTTATGGGATGGGGTTGATTTGGCTAATTGAAAACTTTTATAGTTTTGGAATTAGAAAGCTTCGGAAATTTGCTATGTAAGAGAAAGTAAAAAAATCCAGAATTTCAAATAATTGCTTCAATCAGTCTAATTATAATGTTATTAGTAGTTAGACCTTTCACCAATGGAACTTAGGTAACCACGCATAACATCAAAGGGATTTGATTGGCTGGTTTGTGGTTTCCCTTGTGACAGAAATTCAATGAAAATCCCGATTTCCTCTTGAAGTCTCAGAAACTTTCTCTAAGCCGCGTTTAGCACTCTGATTCATCCCAGATCTAGGCAAACTAGGATTTTGGCATAGTAACTCCCTCACGCTTTCATCTCCATGTGTACATAGTAACAAGAGGTTATGATAACCCAGTAAATGAAAGAGAGTTTAATTAAAAGAATATCGACGTATAATGTTTTATACATCATCATTGGGTAAACAGTTCTAAGACTGGTTTGACTCATCTCCGACCTCCACTTCCATGTCAACTCTTTTACACCTTATAAATTATATTAGGTTAGAGTTGATGGTGTTTCACAAAGAGGAAAAATAAAAAAGATTTTTTTAAATTTTTTTAAACCACCTCCAACCTAATATAATTTGTATAATGTCTCCCTATAAGCCAACACTAGGTTCTCTAATGGCCAGTTGTATTTCGGTTGGTAAAGTCTTTGTAAAAGTTGACAAAGGGTAAATCCTTAGAATTCACCTTGTGCCCGGCGGGATGGCCAATCAGATGCAAGTGTGTGCCGTCTGATTGCCCATCCGGCCGGGCACAAAGTGAGTTCTAAGGTTTTACCCTTTGTTAACTTTTACAAAGACTTTACCAACCGACATACAACTGGCCCTAAGTTTTCTTTCACACCTCTTCACTGAAAGTTTTATTATGAATTATAAATAGGTCAGAATTATGATATGATTTCTCCGTCAAAAAATACCGTGACCTACCTTCTTATGACCAAAATGAATACATTAAGATTTTTAACTTTACCATTTCACATTTGATCTAATGTTTTTTTTTTAAATTAGATTGTCATACTTTGACAGCTTATGTCAATATTTGGTCATCCTAACCTAAAATAGTAAACACAAGTAAGGTTTTTAAGTCATGCAAGATATTTATTTATTTTTATTTTTTAAAGTGAAGATAAATGTAATTTTATTCAAATATATAAATGTGTAGAAATGTTGTGCAAATGAATGAAATAATTTGCCACGGCCCTGCTGTTTAATTTTACTCTTTAGGAATAGATGGAAAAATGTCGCCAAAATGTCTCATATTTATTTAGTCCCTGACAGCGTTTCGGATCCTAAATGGTATCCTTCTATTTATATTTAATATATATTAACAAAGGTCTGGGGGAGTCGTGTTGTATTACACAGGACTTTAAACACAATTTAATTTCCATCTATACCTAACTAAATAAGCTGACGTGTTCTGATGTGGCCATCGACTTGACTTTACCATACAACCTGGCCCCTCACTTATATTTAATATTTAATAAAATTATTTATAATTAATTAAATTAATTGAACCGCGTAAATTTGAATAATTTCCATGATTCAGCCTGCGAATTTTTTGCAGTTCATAAATCATTATTATTATCATGTATAATCATGTAGGGGAGGGAGTTTTTTTATTTTTAGATTACTTTGGGCCCACTGATTATGTATACAAAATTTGGTTGAGTTTGGTACAAGGACCTAGATTTTCATTTTTTGATCATACACCCCACCCCCCTATTTTGGGCGGTTGGTTTTAGCATTTTTAGATTAGTGTGGGCACACTGGTTATGTATCAAAAATATGGTTGAGTTTGGTACAAGGGCCTAGATTTTCATTTTACACTCCCCCCCCCTCCCACCCATTTTGGGCGGATGGTTTTTACATTTTTGGACTTCTGGGGGCCCACTGGTTATGTATACAAAATTTGCTTGAGTTTGATACAAGAGCCTAGATTTTCATTTTTTGACAATACCCCCCCCCCCCAAATTTTGGGTGGTTGGTTTTTGCATTTTTAGACTTGTGGGGGTCCACTGATTATGTATACAAAATTTGGTTGAGTTTGCTCAAATGGCCTAGATTTTTAATTTTTAACCCCCTCCACCCCTTTAATTTTTGGTCGATATGCACCAAAATCTAATCAGCTCTTAATCTCAATTGACCAAAACTACGTGTGAAATTTGGTTTTGATATTCACGCTAGTTTTTGAGCTAGCTCGTCCACAAAATTTGGTAACGCACAGACTAACAACCAGACAAACTAACTGACATTTTGACAAAACAATTATTATCTCGAAAAATATAATTTTTTCGATGTTTACTTATTAGGGCTTTTTTGTAGACCCAAATGCCATGGCTTCGCTCATTTTTTTAATCAAAATAGTTTCAGCCATTTATGAGATATTTTGACAAAAAGAAGGAAAAAAAGAACACTTTTTTCATGCACGATTACAATACTTGACCATACGCTGTATGGTAAAGTAAAAAATATCAATTTAACATGTCTTCTTTATTATTGAATTATTTCATTATTTTAGAAACGAAGAATTAATTTTGATTAGATAATAAATGATTGATTGGCAAATTATAATAAATAAATAGAGATTACATATATAATAAGCTACTTGAGTATATAGTATAACAGATAAGTTTGATATAACAGTCAATCTGATAAACGATAACTATGATATTTACTGATTAGAGGCAAAACAGCTAATGGATAGAGTCAGTTCTCATATATGTTGGATTATTCAATAACATAATGAAAACACTAATTGTATTTTACATTTCTATCGGATTATTTTTAGGATTTGTTTTTCAATCAGAAGGTATGCTTAGCAATCAATTTTGATTTATTTTTTCGATTATTTTTCAACATAAAATATCGATCATAAATGTCACCTTCGCAATTAATCTGCAAGGAAATTAAAAAGCGTTCAAATGCGAGCCTGACTCGTGCACCTAGTTTGCAACAGAATGCTAGGAAGAAAATTTTCATCTGTTTATTTTAATTTATTAGAAACCCAAACAAATTACACTGCTCGTAAAAATATTAATAATAATAAAATAAAATAAAATTAGCGCAACACCTCATAAGTTTGTTACAGGCTTCACCAAAATTAGGTGGACAGTAAATGATAATATTTATTTTGAGATTACTTATACAATTATATTAACTAGCACAATATTATATACAATAATACAACACAAAAACACTGAAAATTTTATCGACGTAGTTGCTTAAACTACTATCCATCACAATTTACACAGCTTTTAGCATTGTGTACTATCATCACTATTTCAACACCCATTTTCTTGCATCAGTACTTAAATTATTTGCCATTATTAAATTTAAATAAATTTAGCCATAAAATTTAATAAAATAATCATATTTATAATGAGAGTTTATAATGGGAATTAAGGACAAATTTTTGTGTGATTTTTTTATTTTTCCACCAACGTTTCGTCGACTTTGCCGACTTCTTCAGGGTTTCAAATAGTTACATCACACATTCGTCTAAAATTCATTATTTTTCTTTAACTCTGTTACCAATGACCATCATAAATTCTCCACATTCACATAAACAATAATTTAGATAAACAGTTTCAGAAACAATACAAACCGAATCAGAAAACACAGTTTTAGAACAATCTAACGGACTCCTTTTTAAATATAGAAATATCAAATTTAATTTTTTTGTGACAGGAATAGTAGGGAATTGAATACAATCAAAAACAGAGAGTTTTTTTATTAAATGGGCCAAACGTTTCGTCAATTTATTTTGACTTCCTCAGTGGCCCATTTTATCACTCTTTGTCAAAAACAATTTTACTATAAGACAAAACATCATTATAGTGAATTGTTTTTGACAAATAGTAATAAAATGGTCACTAAGGAATTAAATTAGGTTGGAGTTGGTGGTGTTTCCTCCTTGTGAAACACCACCAACTCCAACCTAATTTAATTTTAACAATGTTTCACTATAAACCAACACCGCGTTCCCTAAATTTTATTGTCACTAAGGAAGTCAAAATAAATTGACTCAGTTTTGGTCCATTTAATAAAAATCTCTGTGTTTTTAATTTTATCCAATTCCCTACTATTCCTGTTACACATTTACTATGGATACGAATGATGCAACATTTTTTTTTTTTTGAATTGATATTTCTTTGTTTAAAAATGGATAAGTAAAATGATTCCGTTCTGTTGTTCTAAAACTGTGTTGTCTGTATTGTTTCTGAAACTGTTTATCTAATTATTGTTTATGTGAATATGCCGAATTTTTTGAATTTTGGAATTTATGATGGTCATTGGTAACAGAGATAAAGAAAAATAATCTATTTTAAACGAGTGTGTGATATAACTACATATTTGAAACCATGAAGAAGTCGGCAAAATCGATGAAACGTTGGTAGAAAAATAAAAATATCATACAAAAACTTGTTCTTAATTCCAATTATAAACTCTCATTAATACACATTATGTACGAAAATCATATTTATAATTAACACCATTGTTCTATTAAACCCTTATTTCACCTACTGTACACTTTACTTTTGGAGTCCAAAGTAGTCAGTGTAAAATTATGAAATCATTTCTCTAATTGGCCATTCTCACATTATCAACAGCAAATAAAAACGAAATTGTTATCTCAAGAATTTCATAAGATATAAGGTAAAAAACTCTCGGTATACAAGTCCGATTCGAGCTTCTCCAACATATTTTTTGATATTGGCCCTCCAGCGAAATTGTCTCGTAATATTTTGGATTTGCAATTCTTCGATTAAAAAATAAATAAAAATTCATTAAAGTAGATTAATGATCTGAGTACATTAGTTGAAAAATAGTATGAAATAATTAGTTGGGATCAGTATTTTGATTAGGGGTGGTATTGTTTCCCCTCACCCCATTATATATTGAAATGCTTTTTAAAACACATTAATTCAGACACAGCTATGTAGTAATAGGATGTGGCTCGAAAAGAAAATCCAGAAAACTTCAACTGCAACATATATGGGGGGAGTTTTAACCTCTTAAACCCTCCTCACCATTACCTACCCCACTAGTTTAGATGACAGATAAAAAACTACGGAACTTTAATGTTATGGAATTCTTACTCGCATTTGCAGATTAATTAGATTATCTTCTATAGTCTTGCACATTTTACTTAAAATCGTTTGTTAATTGCTTTCATTTATATTTATAGTGAATTGAGATGTAATAACATTTGTTATTTTTTATTGAATTCAATAAATCATTCTGGATATTCATTTAATTATTTTTTTTATCTAATATCATGGCAATATATTTTGTTTGAAAAGAAAATTGTTTTTCATTATGTGATAAATTATATCATCGCCCACTCCTATACCCAATTACACAATATAGTTTTATTTTAAAATAGCTATCACTTTCTTTTTTTCTCATCCAAACTTTTTATAATTTTTTTTTTCAGCTCTCGAATGCTACTCTTGTATTGATTATCCTCCAGATGATTATAATTGTAGGAATTTAACAATTAAAGAAACCGTCAGTTGTGATGACAGCTATTCATGTTACGTGTTCACTTTTGAATGTAAGTGCAATTTAAAAAATTATCATTTTTTTCTATACTTTCACTTCCTCAAATTATTATAATTAATTAGAATATATAGAAAAAAATAAACTAGCACACCAGAACTAGCCAAAGTTCGAACTTGGGTTTTCTCCTATCTGCGGCTCAATTTAATCAACTCTCCTAGTAGCACGAAACGTATTGAAACTATATAATTTCCCTATATAGGAACATCATCAAACTGGAACGGGTATACTATGTCGAAACCATATAGGCAGTCTATATTGGTACCATATACGTAGTTACTGAGTCGAAACTATTTATATTGGCAGCCTGCACCAACCCAACCCCAAGACTATATTGGTAGCCTACACTGACCCAACACCAAGACTAAGTTGGCAGCCCATGTTGGTCCCATGCCATTTGAGTCATTAGTAAAATTACAAAAAAAAATTGGAATAAGTTGCAATAAAATTACCTTGTAAGTTTTAAAACCTAACTTAAGGGCTTCTCTATGGCACGTGGATTTTGAAACACTTCGGCCCACAGCATCGCTTCAAAGAACAGATAATTCACCATAGTTCGAACGCCTGTTTTTTCTAATAATCTTCTTCAATGCCCGTCTATCAGCATCTGATATTTTGGATTTCGACGCATACCGAGGTTTTGTAGCTATTGTACCCGTTGTTTTATAAACTCGAATAATATTTCTGACAGTAAACTTTGATAAATTAACTAGATCGCCAATTTCCGCGTTTGATTTTCCCTTTTTAAATAAATTGATAATAATTGAGCGAATTTTTTCATCAACAACCTTTTCACGAGTCATTTTTACTAATAATAAACAAAATAAACTTTCTCTTGTTGGAAAAAGGCAAATACTACTTGATTATTTCACATATTCAAAGATTCTTAAAAAAAAAAATTCGTGAAAAGCAAATGACTATTTTTTATATAAAAATATGTTTTTAACAATTAAAAAATAATTTTAAGTTAAATGTTACAATAAAATGTTTTAAATTGTTTAAAATGTTGTTCCAAATGATAATAAAAATAAATATTTAAATTAAATTTACCGTGAATTAGCATAATTTTATTTAAAAAGAAAAAATATTGGTGGGCCAATTGAGATGGGACGGGGCTCGTACCTATATACACATAATCTGTGGACTACTAGAATTCTAGAAATGCAAAACTGGGTGCGGTGTGAGGATAGATGTGGGGGGTAAAAGAGTGGGGGTTCAGTTGTGGAGGATTCGGGGGTGGGGCGAGGCGCGGGGTTTGGCTGGGGGGTCCAGGGGGCGTTTACTATATATTTGTATTTTTTTAATTTGGTTACCGTGCATCGCTTGGTGGCTCCAGGTACTTAATATTAAAGCCTTATAGCTAAGTATTATATTAATTTCAATAATTAATTACTCATGAGTCATGATTTTAATATCAAGTTAAAATTATTTTATTTTTAGTATTATCACTGATATTTTTAGTCACAATCTCATAAAATTTGTAAGTTTGCGATTTTGTCGGGCCACTTTGATAGTCATCTTGGGCCGCAGGTTGAACAAGCCTCTTTTGGACATAATTCTTATACCAAAACAAATTAAATTAGAGAATGAATAAAAAAAAAATTATTATTGATTCGAAGCCGGTCCCCTCTGCCTGAACGGATTTTAATTATTTCATTTATTTATTTTTAAACCGTTATAATGTCTTGCTTATTAAATTATAATTACACCCATCTACTTTTAATGACAGGTAATTATAATTAATAATTTAGTACCTAATATGTGACAGACGTTTTGACAAAACAATTAATATCTCGTAAAATATATTCGATGTTCATTCATTAGGGCTTTTAAAGTAGACCAAAACGCCATGATTTTGCTCAATTTTTTTTTATCAAAGTTTCAGCCGTTTTTTAGATATTTCGAACTTTTTTTATGCATGATTACAATACTTGATCATATACCCTGTATAGTAAAGTAAAAAGCATAAGCATAGCACGTCGGACTGATACTGATACTAACTAACAACTACTACTTTCTAAATAATTAAAAATGCATTTGTCTTTGCCTTATGGTACTGTTGTCTTATCATTTTATAACCATACTTCTATGTAGCTTTATTATTACAGGCTATATGTCATTTATTAATTATGGGTTGTATTTTTCAGTGACTTGGGATAATGCGACTTTTCGCACCTGCAACTTCAAAGGAATTGGCAATGAATTGGGAAATACTTATCCGATTTCAGGCAAGAAATCCTTCAGCTTCCAAGAATGTTGGGAAGATGCATGTAACTACGCAACAAGGGCAACTCCAATGAATTCAATCTTCTTTATAATTATGTATTCGATATATCTATCATTTAATTAAATAAATTTGAAAGAAATGTGTTTTAATTTGAAAAAAAACCAATCAACTACCAAGAGTCGTAATTCTCAACCGGTAGTACACGAGAGATCTCTGGTTACGCATTTGACTCTTTGACCGTTGATATTTTTATCAAAAATGAAGCTTCGTCTGAAACCACCTAGATTGTGCATTTTGAATGTACTGTGCATTCTGATGAAAACTACGCTTTTGCTAAAGATCTCTGGTGGTACATACTCTTTTACAAGCATGTTTAGTATATTTATCAGTTCGAAATCACTAGAGTCCAGGTAGATGACCAGATATTGCGACCATTTGTTTTGAAATAACAACCAGATTTTCTAGAATATGCTCCTAGTTCCTTAACCCCCAAAGAAACAAACGCCGCCATTTTGGACTCCCAACCGTTCTGCCCCAAAGGAATTTCGCTCATAGTCAAGGAGACTGATCATCAGAAGTCAATTTATTTGCACCCTTATTATTATTAGGCAACAAAATCACAATCCTTAAACGATTAATTTACATTTGATTACCAAATTAAAACATTTCATCATTGTTATTGTAATCATACGAGTTCTTAATATACTGGTATGTATAATTATAACTACAATACCACAAAGTGAAACTAGATACTTAAAATAATCAGTTGATGTATCCCCAAATATTAATATAAATATACACCCTCCAGAAATCAACGATGTTTCTCTTATAATTAATTTATAAGCGCGATTCTTTTTATTTTTGAATGCTGAATAGGGGAGTCGGGTTAGCCGAGGTGGCTAACGCGCTAGCCCCGCTTCGGCATCGATCGATGATGACGATGTTGGAGCGCAAGGCCGGGGTTCGATCCTGGCTGGCATATAAAATTTGTACCGGCTAAAACTTGGCTCCCTCACTAACCCTACTAACACTTTACTGATGTGCTGTCTAAATGGGCGCTGTTCCCGGTGACAATAAATAAATTAAAAAAAAAAAAGAATGCTCGATAAATTTTTCATCGTTTTTCTAAATTTTTTCAATATGTATAATATAATAAAATTGGTTGGAATTTTCTACCTTAAACCATACATGACGCATTGGCTTCTAGTTGTGAAATCATTTGCTTAGTTCGCTGAAATTTTATTCCTTGTTTGTGGATTTTTTTTCTCCTTTAACTTGATTAACTTTGCCTTGATTTTTTTCTCAATTAAATTTTTTTTCTTCGTTCATTGAAAATGGTTATTTTTATTTTTAGATAAAATAATTCTTCAAAAATTGTATTAAATTTTCCATCCAACCCGCTTCTACTATAGAATTAATTCACAAGTATTCACTATATTATATATTAATGCCATAAAGTAGCATATTATTAATATATAATTTCCGTATAATAAGTTATACCCGGTCCGCCCATAGTTTTCATTGTTCATATGTGGCCCTATCTCTAAAAAACTTGGGACCACAGATTTAGACTATAGTGTCGTTAGATACCATCTTTTTTAAAAATTGAAAAATTCACTTGCTTTTAAGGTAGTTGTTTCGCGACAATACTAGCAAAAAGTTAATGCTAGAGTATAATAGAACAGACAATAAGGATTTATAATTCATAAGCCCAAAACTTTTCGATGTTTGTGTACCACTACTAGCCAATCCCGTGCCCGTTTGACAAATCTGGCAACACTGTCCGAGCTTGTATATATTTTATCATAGAAAAGTCAGATAAAGTACATTATAAAGGAAGATTTATAAAACAAAAAGTTCTTAATAAGCGATTGAAAGCTGTTATGACAATGCCTGAAGCAAAAAAACGTCAAAAAAATTACTTAAGTTAACCAACTTTTTAGGTTAAATAAATGCGTTGTTGCCAGTTTGTTTTTAGTGTAAATTTTTCATTATATATTCATTATTATCTCAGAAACTGTCTTGTAACTACGAATTAAAATTTTCTTAAAAAATGTAATAGTTATTGTTTAGTTTTTTAAAACAATGGTGAGAAAAGTTTCTTAATTATAATTAAATATGTATGTAAACTTTCTTATATTCCGTATAGTGAAATGTATAAGAGTCGGAAAAACTCTATCTTTGAAATTTAATATCTCCGAAAATATATTGCTCATAAATTTCGTTTTGCCACCAATCGATCCAGAAGTATTTAAATAACGATCTATCTAAATTTCAAAATAATCCTAAGAAACCCCATATGGTGAAACAACTACCTTAATCAAAATAATTTTATTTAAAAAAATGGCTAGAGCTAATTACAATGTATACATAGATATTTTTATGGTAGTAGTGAAATTTTTGAATTTGTTCTTGATGGTATGAATTTATTATATGGTAGAGAACCGCTAGCTAAGAGGATAACACCCGGTGCTCGTGTTATTTTTTCCACATTTTTAGTGCGTCAGGCAGCTAATGCAAGTTTCAACACAAAGACAGAAGGAGGAACTCAGAAGAGGGCAGCACTTTATGGCAACGCCTGTACTTAGACAACCAGCACTGACCAGTAACACGCAAACTTTGATTAAGTCAATTTTTAATTATTTTTATGTAGTGTTATCCAACTCCAAAGTTTTCCATAGAATAATCAAGTCTTTTATTTCATTTAAAATGGAAATGACTAAAAGAATAATGGAGAGACTTAATTATAAAAGGATTTTAAAGATAGCAGATCAAGCAAGTATTTTAATCGACTTGCACGACGACATGATTTTTTTTTAATTTTAAAACCCACTAATAGTTCATGACAAATAAAATTTATTAAAATTAGGAAATTTAAATTATCAGTTTAAAACCCACTACAGAGTGTAGGAAGGCTACTCCTCGGTTAGTAAGATTCACGCCAAAGGCGGCCTTCGCAGCTGGTGGACTAATATTACAAAAGCGACTCATTTTGTCGACTGGTCTTGCTGAACATACTGAGAAGTGAGTTAACTAAAAAATTTAGCAATTTTGTCTACTTATTACAGTATTAGAATTACCTGGAACTTGGAGGAAAATAATTTATAATTAAGATTTTTTTCATCTCTCTCCTCTCTGAATGTCAATAACCGTGATAGCTGAAAAAACTATTAAAACGTGGCAAATTGTTTGCACATCCAAAGTCAAAAACTGATTATGTTTTGAGTTTTCTAGCTTTAGAAATTCCACTCGAAAAATACAAAAAATCAGAAAAAATCGAAACTTTAGTGGGAAGCTCTCGAACGGCTAATGAGCTGAAATTTGGCAGTAAATTCGATTTATAGCTTCATCTTAGTGTCAAGTTTAAAAATTTTTGCTTGAATCGGTCGCTGAAATTTCTTTTCCAAGTTTCAAAAATTTTCAGAGAGCCTATCGAGCCCTTAAAATATTTTACTCAGATGTTATTTTATACTAACCATCTGTTAGGGCCAGTTGTATGTCGGTTGGTAAACTCTTTTTAAACGTTGGCAAAGGGTAAAACCTTAAAATTCACCTTGTTCCGGTGGGATGACAGGCATCTGAATGGCCATCCCATCAGGCACAAGGTGAATTTTAAAGTTTTACCCTTTGCCAACGTTTAAAAAAATTTACCAACCGACATACAACTGGCTCTTAGAAAGGTTTATGTTACCATTTCACTAAATTTTACCGAGTATCGTAAAAATTTTCATATTTTTTTCTTAAAAATGTATTTTAATATTATTTCATACTTTCATAAGAATAAGACAAAGGATAATCTTCAGTATTTTTATCTAAAAAACTGTTGGTATAAAACATTTCTTTTTTATAAATTTGAGCAAGATTTTAAGTTAACGTTTAGAAAAATAAACAATCATTGACTTAAAGATAAAAGTAAATATATATTTTATGAAATATTAACTTACTATGAGTTAGGTTTTCTAGGTAACTTGTTTCATGTTAAAAAATAAATAAATTAATTAAAAAAATAAAATAAATAAATTTATGTCTTAATTAATAATAATAATATAATATATAATAATATAATAATAATTGTCTTCATTAGGAGTGAATTTTAAAATTAAATATAGATGAAAAATTATTTATTTATCGGTAGGTAGGAAAAATATATGAAATTTTATTAAATAAATGGGAATTGGTGGCCGTCAAAATATAAGGGCTAATGTGATTGATAATTTTAATAATCACCCTTAAGTAATTAACGGACGCTTATTTAAGGTATTCATAAATATACATATTTCTTACCTTTTGTACATTATGAGCCAAGAGTATATACCGATGATCTGGAGAAAGTGAAAAGCGTACAGGGTTGATTCTTTTCTGAAATACAAAGAAACAAGAAAATAAATTAAAATATCGGTAAAAATAATTGAATGTTGAATAAAATGATAGAAGTGCAAAAATTTAAAACAATGTGAAAAACTATTATAATATAATAATTACTAGTTTATTTATATAGAAATAATTTATTGAACAAAAAAGGTAAGGTATTGAAGGATCTGCATGAGCTGGAGGGATATTTCGGGGCGAAATAATACTCAAACAAAGCTTCCTTTAATAATATTACTTTATTTACAAATAGTAAGGAAATATGTACAGGTTGTTCGAAGCCATCTGGTCTCGAGAGTTTTTGTGTGTTAACAGGATGGACGTTGGTGTAGTACTGGTGCTGTGCGTATCGCTTCCGTCAGCTTGGTGGCGCTGGGGTGTTCACCTGAGCTCCCGCTGTGGCGCGTTCTCTTGAAGTCTTATTGTGGGTCAATATGTTCCCCACATGATCCCCCCGCGGAAGAAAAGGAGCTCCGGGGGTAGGATTAGCGAGGCTGGTTTGTTTTATATGTCATGTGGAACGCGAACTTGAACTCGGCGCCCGGCGCGGGTTGTGTATTCTCCCGTGGGTGGTGTTGGTGTTGTGGCGCCTCCGGCGGTGGCGTCGTCGGCGATGATGTAGGCCGGCTTGAGTCGGTCGATGGACACCCGTGTGTCGGTGCTTCGGATGTTGATGACAAAGGTTTTGTCACCGCGCTGAGTTACCGGGTATGGCCCTGTGTACGGTGCCTGGAGGGCACCCCGAAGGCGGTCGTCTCGGAGGAAAACATGTGAACATGTAGCTAGGTCCTTGAAGACGAACACCTTCGGCTTGTGATGGCTGGCTGGAGGCGTTGGGCGTAGGTTGTCCATCTGTCGATGGAGGCGGTTGATGAATTCGGCGGGGTCGGCGATGTTCTTGTTGGCGGGTATTGGTGCTAACATCTCTCCTGGCAGGCGAAGGGGTTCGCCGTAGACCAGGTCGGCTGCCGTTGTTTGTAAGTCGCTTTTGAAAGCGCTCCGGATGCCGAGTAGCGCAACCGGGAGCGCTTCCAGCCATGTGGAGTTGGTATGGCACATGATCGCGGATTTTAACTGGCGGTGCAGCCGTTCAACCATCCCGTTGACGCAGGGGTGGTAACTGGTGGTCCGGGTGTGTTTAAAGCCTGAGCGTTTGCCCAGTTCGTTAAACAGCAGACTTTCGAATTGGCGCCCTTGGTCCATGGTGACGGTCTCGGGAACACCGAAGCGTGCAATCCATCCGGAGAAGAAGGTGGAGGCTACATGTTCCGCTGTGATGTCCACGAGGGGCCAGGCCTCAAAGGATCTGCATGAGCTGGAGGGATATTTCGGGGCGAAATAATACTCAAACAAAGCTTCCTTTAATAATATTACTTTATTTACAAATAGTAAGGAAATATGTACAGGTTGTTCGAAGCCATCTGGTCTCGAGAGTTTTTGTGTGTTAACAGGATGGACGCTGGTGTAGTGCTGGTGCTGTGCGTATCGCTTCCGTCAGCTTGGTGGCGCTGGGGTGTTCACCTGAGCTCCCGCTGTGGCGCGTTCTCTTGAAGTCTTATTGTGGGTCAATATGTTCCCCACAGTATCATTTCCAATATTATAGCCCACCGGGTAAAGTATTGAATTCACACAAAACAATACCTATATTTGGTTATTTCTGATTATTATAAATGTCTGAAACACGAAGAAGAATCATTTTTAAGTATGGTTTTCTGTCATTCTGTCAGTGTGTTTGAATTTCGTTTAACTCATAAAATTTTCACTGATATGGAATCTTAAATTCTTATTATTTTCTCCTAAGTCATTCTATTTTCCCCTCAAACTTTGTAATTTCTTCAAAAATTTTTTTTTTCGATTTGCTACAATTAAAATAAAGTTTTATTTTAATTGGATATTGGTAACCCGTTCAGCAATGAGGTTGAAATTTTGGAAAACTGGAATTTTTTGCAAAAAATCGCAGATTTTCCTTCATAAAATGAAAACCACTCATTCTAGAAACTTGATTTCTATCTCATTCTTTAGAAAATTTTGTTTACATGAACGTTTACTTGGACCACTTGTTTGTTTATTAGATTTATAGATATCTAGCATTTTTCAGGACAGGAAATGATCCATTTTTTAAAAAATCGCAGTTTTTCCTTCATAAAATGAAAACCACTCATCCTAGATACATGATTTCTATTTCATTCTCTAGGAAGTTTTATTGACTTGAACGTGCACTTGAAGCACTTGTTTGATAAAAGTATTAGATTTATAGATATCCAGCATTTTTAGGAAAGGATATATGATCCGAATCCTCAAAAGTGTCATGGAAAATGCCTCGGATATCTATAAATCTAAGAGTTTTATCAAAAAAGTGGTCCAAGTAAACTTTCAAGTCAACAAAATCTCCCAGAGAATGAGACAGAATTCAAGTTTCTAGGATGAGTGGTTTTCATTTTATGATCATGTCTGTCAGTGTGTTTGAATTTCGTTTTATAATGCTGGTATAATTAAACAATAAATATTTTTTGCAATTTTTGCATTATATCTAAGGTGTTTAAAACGAAAAGATCTGCAAAAATCTAATGTTTAAAAGGACTCTAAAATTAATTTCCCATGACTCGATTGGTACGTTAATTACAAGTGAAAGTTGAAAAAATGAATATATTCGGTAAAGAAACATATTGGGTAGAGGGCTCAAAAAATTAAAATAATTACTAAAATATAAATCTTTATGATTAAATCTTTAAGCCCAAAATTCGGCATAAGCTGATATCTAGCGAAGAAGCAAGGCCTTATAAGTGAGAGCTATAGTATTCAACGGAATTCAATTGATTAAATTTCTGAACGCAGAAAACCAAGAGAGATTAAATTTACCCAAGATTTAGGTCGTTATTTAAAAGGGTGGGTGTATAATCGATTGTATTTCAAAATTAAGGAGGGTTTAAAAAATCAAATTATTAAATCTCCGATTAAAATTTTGAATCAAACCATGTGAATTTATTAAGAGAAGACCCAGAATTAGAAAATGTATACATTAAAATAAAATGTTCGGATTTTTAAGACATGATATATCGTATTTAAATTTATTTATCAATCAAATGTACGGTATTCTGAAACCCTGTCAAAATCAGAAAAATAAACTTCTAGATATGAAACTATTATATGACATTTTTCTTCTTTATTAAATGGAAATTAGAAATTATAATAATAAAACTTGAGCAAGATGCGAGGTAGGTTTCACAAAATGATACCTAATGTTTCACCTAGAACCATCACCTAACTCCTTAAAAGTTATAAATGGAAATTCGTTGATAAACTGGACGGTGAGAAAGAACTTTGAAAGGGTAGAGTCGGAATTTATCAAATACAAATTCCTACACACTAGTCTTAGATAAAATACTAAATATATAGGGAGAACATAGACAGAAGCGCAGAATTATAGTGAAGAGCTATATTTTCATTCTAAGAATTCACAAACATAGATAATGTTTACAATTTAAATTGTAAATATTATATGTATTCAGATGTGGCCATAAACTCAAGCGAGAATCAAACAAAATAAATAAATTTATTGTTTTACTATTTAACCAAGATGAAAAATAAAGAGCTAGTTTTCAGCTTGTTGCTTATATAGAAGTGTTATTTTCGGGTGTGTTAAATATGTATAAAGCAGGTGTTTTTGTATGGTAGGCAACCCCAGCGCTTGGGTTTCATTGACATTGCATTGCAAGCGCCTAATTTGGAAGTGGAAATTAATTAAACTAAAACACTCCATCACGAAATTCAAAAGCCAAGTCAAGCCATAGACCCTGTTGAATGTTATTTCAATGCTGTCACTGTTCTGACAGCAGGTGGAACAGACCCATATTAATTTCAATTTATTCATATAACAATGAAGGGATGATTTTTCACAAAGATAGTTTAGGAAAGGAATAAATAATCATAACAATCTTAGGTGATTTCTGCACAACAAACTTTTTCATACCTAGCTTTAAAATAACAATCCGACATTAATTAAAACTACTAAATATTGATTTGTAGAATTGGAGGTATTTAGCTTTCAAGTAAATTAAAACAAATTTAATTTAAACTCAATATTTTATCTTATTTATTTGATAATCGAGTTTTGAAAATTTTCCAAACTCACCAATTTTCAATAGATTTGATTCGATATATAATGAGAAAAAAATAAAACCTTTTGGCATTTCTAGTTGATTCGCTCCCGGATAGAAGAAATTGAATCTTTTCATAAAATTTCTTTTAAACTACATAATTCTTAAGAAAAAGTCTATTTTCTTAAATTAAAAAGGTACTATGAACCTCCAGATAGATGAAATAGATAAAATATAATAAGATCGATATCTTTCTCATTTATAATTCTTTGGCTCTGTTATATCGAGAGGATGTCTCGCAATCAGAGACATTATTTGTTATTGTTTCAAGTCCATTCGCTATACAATATTGGAATATCTTTTAAATCGTAAACTATTGATTTTAGACTTTTCCCTCATATGAACTTTCACTCGCGTCCATAATAAATATTTTTGTATCAGGAAAAATAGTGTTTATTTAACTTTCCACATAAATTTCACCATTACTGCCTAACCCTTTAAGTTACACAAATTTATATAAAGAGCTTTATTAAAGAATATTTTATTTCCAACAGAAAAGTTCATATGATTGAAAAGTCTAAAATCAATAGTATACGAGTTAAAAGATATTCCACTATTTTATGTAGAGTGAATGGACTTGAATCAATAACAAATAATGTGTCTGATGGCGAGACATCCTCTCGATATAGCTGAGCAAAAGAATTATAAATAAGAAAGATATCGATCTTTTTTTATCGATTTCATCTCTCTGGTGGTTCACAGTACTAATATAAGAGAATAGCATTTTGATTAAGAATTTTGTATTTTAAAAGAAATTGTATGAAAAGATTCAAGTTCTTCTCTCAGGAGCGAATAAACTAGAAATGGCAATAAGTTTTGTTTTTTTCTCATTAGATATTTATTCAAATCTATTGAAATTTTATATTTGTGGGTTATTTGCATTTATATTTTATATCAAATAGTTATTATTAGGAAATATGCGTTTTTAAGGGTAGTTTAATTGAAGTCCTCTTTGAAAAAACGCTAATAACTCCGATGAATTTTTTTTAAATACTAAATTAATAGATATTAAAAAACAGAAAATTATTAATAATTGAATTCTATTTTGAACGAAATCGGTTCAGTACTTTTTGAGAAAATGGTCAAAAACCCCCAAAACAGTCTAAAAAACGATGTTTTTTGAAAGCACGAGATGCCTTTGAAAAAAGTTAAAAAAGTCATATAAAACGAAACGTTGACTTGTGACATGGAGGTGTATTTTAAAATGTTTCTAAAACGGCCTTTCATAGACGGTTTTTGGGTTTTTTGACGATTTTCTCAAAAAGTACTGTACCGATTTCGTTCAAAATTGAATTTATTTATTAATAATTAATTGTTTTATAATATGTATTAATTTTGTATTTTTAAAAAAATTTTCAACGCAGTTATTAGCGTTTTTTCAAAGTAGCCTTCAAATAAACTACTCATTAAAATTCAAATTTCCTAATAATAACTATTTGATATAAAATATAAATGTAAATAATTCACAAATATGAAATTTCAACAGATTTAAATAAATATCTAATGAGAAAAAAAAACTTTTTGCCATTTCTAGTTGATTCGCTCCCGGAGAGAAGAACTTGAATCTTTTCATACAATTTCTTTTAAACTACAAAATTCTTAATCAAAATGCTATTTTCTTATATTAAAATGGTACTGTGAACCACCAGAGAGATGAAATCGATAAAAAAGATCGATATCTTTCTTATTTATAATTCTTTTGCTCAGTTATATCGAGAGGATGTCTCGCCATCCGACACATTATTTGTTATTGATTCAAGTCCATTCACTCTACATAAAATATTGGAATATCTTTTAACTCGAAAACTATTGATTTTAGATTTTTCACTCATATGAACTGTTGCTGTTATAAATTCAGTCTTCTTTATTAAAGGTCATTATATAAATTTCTGTACCTCAAAGGGTTAGGCAGTAATGGCGAAATTTATGTTGAAAATTGGTTTTACTAAGATTTAAAAAGCAACACTAAATCTTAGTAAAAGCAACTTTTTTCAAATTAAAATTCTATTGGTAAAGGGAGAAATTTTCTCGAAACGATTGGATCTAAAATAAACGTTTTTAAGATTGTTTTTTAAAAAGATTTGTATTTTTTTAATTATAAAACATTCAATATTTTTTCTTTTCAATATAGAATATAAGGAGAAATAATATAGTCAAAAGTATCTAAGAATCAAAAAAGCAATAAATATTGGAACTAAGTGAAGAAAAGTAAAAATATTAAAAAAATAATAAAAATAAACACGCACAATGGCACTTTTACTTTATTTTCTTTCAAAGGGAAACCTTTGGAATCTGAATATTAAATATTTTTCCAATTTTTTCTCTCTCTTTTATATTTTCATTCAAGAGTTTATAAGATTGAATTTTATCTTTTTCTGATTTCCAATTCGAATCATCCGGTTGGATATCTACAAAATATCGAGATCAAAAAAAATAAAGTAAAAAAAAAAAAAAAAAAAAAGGAAAGGAAAAAAATGATATATCTGATTTCTAATCCAATCTTTCTTTAATTTTCATAAGATGCTCAGATATATATTGGCAGGATAAATCGTATTGGAGATGATTTGCAGCTGGGTGAATTTTTGTTCGGATGAATTCTCTTCTTTTATTTTTCTCCTTGAAAGCTCGTTTTTTTTTTTTTTTTTTGATACAAGACCGCTAAGTTGGCTCTCTTCCTGGATTTTTGGCCAACAACTCTAATTGCCTCCTATGTTTTCTATCTTTCTATCTTTTCTGATTTCTTTTCTCTTTTATTTTATATATTTTTTTCTTTTACTTTCTCTTATCTTGAATAATACAAAATGAACTAAATGTACCTTATCAAAAAAATCTTCACTAAATCAGTTGAACACAAAGAATGAAATATTTTTTATAGAAATTTTGAAAATGTGATGATGTCAAGGAAAGGGGCTCTTAACTTAAGCGGGTCAAAATCGAGCTAAAAACATCTCCAGTTTCTAGAGAAAAGCGCTTTTGACCCGCCCAAAAATTCAAAAAATTGACTCAGTAATGAATTGTTGAATATTTAGAAATAAAAAACGTAGTTTTAAGTTATGGCCGTTTAAATTTTGACAATTGTTATGCAGACAAAAATGGGATATTTCTTCCATTTTTACTCTCGCTATTATTCTATTTCGAATGAAAATTTGTCTTCTTTTTTTTTTTTTTTAATGCAATCGAATGCAAGAAGGGGTGCCCCAGTAAAGATGCAGCCCCTATGGATCTCGAAAGACGCTTGCATTACCGAAGAGAAGAGAAAGTAGATTAAGTGAGAGGGTGTAGACGTAGGTGTCTATGCACTCCTTTTCGCGTCTAGAAATTAGACAACATTGAGTCTTGTTTGAATTGTTGTTAACTAAATTTTGAGAGCCCCATTTATTCATCACACATCTAATAAATTATACTAAATATTTTTTCTCTTTTTCCATTCTAAAAGTAAGTGAGATTTTGAAAAAATCCCAAGTTTTTTTTCGTCATGCCCAATCCCTCGGAATAAAATTTATTCTAAATGAATAACATTTGAATTGATAAACTCTTCGATTTAAAATAAAATCGTTCAAAGTATTTTTGAAACAAAATAATACTTAGAGTAAAGCCTATCGATTTCAACCAAAATCTTGGGGAACTTTTTCTTGCGAATCCCTAAGTTATGTCTCATTATAAGTAAATCTTGGGTAGAAGAGTCATTTGAAAAAATCTATATAGATAATTTTAGGGACATACCTAAAATCTCGCCTAAAATCAACGCTCTCCCTTAATTCTAATGAAAATACTATTTATGCCTGTCAAATACATATTTTAATAAATTGAAAGTTTCTTTTTGCCGAGAGTAGCATAATTTTTATAAATTAAAGAAGATAATAAAAAACTGTGTCTTCTGCTGGAATAATAAATTTTTTAATTTATTTTTAACGAAACTATAGTTTTTCCTCTTCGTCATTCTATTACAATTGATTCACAGGAATTGATGTGTGGAATAATAGACTGATGAAGATGGCAAAGTCCTCGAAACTATAGTCTCGTTATAAATAAATTAAAAAAATTATTAATCCAGCAGAAGAAACACTCTTTTATTGTCTCTTTTAACATATTTTAATAATTAAATAATATTTTAATTAACACCAATTTACGAAAAATAACTATCCATTTTGAAACACGCCTAATCAAACCCCCTCCCTTAATTTGAATCAGGGTAAAATTTATACTCAGTGAGGAAAGAACAAAGAATGCTCTTTGTCTACATATATCTGATGTCATTTACCATAATGTCATAATAATACTAAATAGGCATGCAAGAATGATTTCTGTTATTCAATCTTAACAAAAATATAGATGGGTTGTATTAGTTTTCCTAGTGAAATTGAAAAAAAAAATTGTATTAAGATCACAATGTTGTGACAGTTCAGAAGCGACCTTCAAATGTTGACAAATAAGACATTAATCCATTACGTATTAAGCCATCGATCTTTTGGTATCGAAGTGTCTTCTTGCTACTTAATAGCTACTACCAATCAAATAGCTATATATAGTTTTCCCAAGATAGCAAAACTTTTTCTTGACCAAAGAAAAATATAATATTTCCATTGTGTAAATTAATAGATACATACATATTGAAACTTTTTAAAACGTATTTAGTAAATGACATATAATCATTTTTTCATATTTCTGGACTGTATATTTAAATAAAAAAAATAACTCTTTGATCTATAAATATCGTGTATGTAAAGTAATAATAGAATAAATTGGATCTATTATTTAACTGTCTACTTTATGATAATTAAAATGAAGTACACTAGATGTATAATAACATTTTTTGCCTCCCTTTAATTATTAGAATATATGTAATTAAAAGTGGAAACTTTTCTAAGACTCGGTAAATTATACACATATTTAAGTAATTTTTTTCGTCACCAAAAGGTTTGATAATATTGATATTTGGCACAGAGGGACAGTTTATTAATTTAATATAAAAAATATGCTAAATTTCAGTGTATTGAGGTAAGGTCGCTCAAGTCGTACCCCTAAGGAAATAATAGTGTATTTTTTAGTGTAATTCAAATGAAACAAAATCTTTTGCATAGACGGAATCCTTATTTATTTGCCTTTTAACCAGCAGTTATACAAATTCAAAAAAATTATCAAAAGAGGTATATTAACGTTTTTCAAAAAGTACCTTCGGTACGATTAAGGCGCCTGGTCGCCTAATTCGTACCACCTATAGCCTAAGTCGTACTTAGAGTAAGTCTTGAATGAAGAAATCATAAACTACATAGAAAATACTTATAAACAAGGAGATCATGTTAACAAACTACAAATATAAACTTAAACCATTTTTTTGACTTTATCACAGTCTTAAAGTCGCACTGGTTATCAAGTTAATTGCACATAGAAAAATAAAATTATAATTTCTAAAGAAAATAAGTACGCCTAGAATATTATTGAGATTGAACACATATATCACAAATATATTTCTTTATTTTATTGTCCACACCTGTACATAGGTCATGTACCCAACCTTTACATTTCATACTCTGAACTATATTTTCTTTACGATCTTCATTACATAATTGGCACAACCATGCTTCTTTATGTTTTGTTTTTGTATTCTTAATGTTTATTTTATCTATCTTCCTTCTTTTTATAGTTTCCTTTACTCCTTTTTCTATTTTAACTTTTTTCATATCAAGTACAGGAGTCTTTGTCTTCTTTATATTTTCCTTGGCTTCTACTTCATTTTTGTATGGACTTGAGTTACTTCCAATGTTGGCTTAGTACCTTTATTCAATTTCTTATTAACAGTTTTTATGCAAAAGACATGAGATAAAGAGTCCAAATAAGACTTCATTTGTTGATTGGCAGGAATTTTCTACAGGACTTAAGCAACGAGATCTTAAAATTTTTAAACTGAAATAACTGATATAACCTAAAAAATTATACCATGTAAGTATGCCTATATGATTGCCTGAATACGATAAATATAGTAAGAAAACACGAAAGAACACAAGTATCACCTTCCTTCTTGAAAAAGTTTACAAATGAGCCCAAAATTTTAATGAAAACTCTGAATAAAACTTACTTTTTGATTATTTTGCCTCACTAAGTCGGCCGCCCATTCAACTTGATTTTGTGCACTAGCTCGACTAAACACTTCAAGATCATGGTACAAGATAGTGCTTTTTGGACGAGATATTGAGGAGGTACGACTTAGGCGCTGGTACGACTTGAGCAACCTTACCCTAGTTACAACTGTTAGATAACTTCCAATTTGATTATTTCCTGATTTTACGAATTTTTGATCAAGAAGTTCTGAAGATAAAAAGCTAAAAATCTAAACGGTTGTTAATTTCGGAAATTTAAAATAAGTAGAATCAACTTTTCACAACATTCCATTAGCTCTAGCATCCTAGATGTAAAGAGTAATATTATTTTTCGATAAAACCAATTAAAAATTCGTTTAAATAAATACCTATCGAATATTTTGGTAAAATGATTCTCTTAACTAAGGAAGAAATTTCAAATATTTGGAATGAATAAACGTATTTTGAGATAAGTTGACAAAGTTACGAATTCTCTTGGAAATTAAGATTACCTAATTAATAAAAGTCAATGAAAATAAATATCTTCATTAAATATATATATACATTTTTGAAAATCACTCATGAATTGATCTGGAGGCACAGCATTGAAGTTACTAAATTTTCTACTCATTTAATAATAAATAAGTTGATGATGTTGAACTTGCCAGCACATTAGATCTCACTACTTTTTTGACAAACGGTTTTTATTAATCGAACTTGGTATTTTTATTACATTGTTTTTGCTGGTAGAGGAAGGAAGGGATAAAGATTTACTCGAAAAGTTTGGTGGTCGATTGAATATTAGTTAATTCAAGATTGGAAAGTCGTATAAATATGGCAAAATTTTCAAAATAATTAACTGCTTATATTTCGGATCTATCTTGCTTCATAAGTTCAGTGTGAATAAAAGAAAAAAAGTTATATGGAGTAATCCAAGAATCTAATGAGCTGAAATTTACCACTGGGTTATTAATAAACTTCACATTGTACTAAGTTTCAGATTTCTTGGTCAAATACCACGACAATAAAAAATTTCCAAATTATTAAAATGTGCAGATAGCGTAATTTCTAAGACCCCCTGTGGACTGGGGGGTAGAATAAGTCCACGGTATCCCCTGCTTGTCGTAGAAGGCGACTAAAAGGGGTTGGGCGTGAGGTTGACAAACCCTATCCGTAAAAATATTCCCAGTTTTAGAAACAAGTGATCAACTCAGATTCGGACGGATATCATGAAAATGACCAGTTTGGAGAGCAATTTTGAAGCAGACCAAGGACCACCAGATTCTGAAGAGACATTCAAAGAAATATGAATTAAAAAAAAAATATTTGATTTGATCATCTCATGATTTTACCATATTTCTGCCTCCCCTCGTTTATTGAAATAAAATAAAATATTATTTACGCAATACTTTCACAGAGGCCTACGGAGTAACTGTGAAAAATTTGGTTCACATCCGACAAAGGATTTAAATTTTTAAATTTCCACATCCCTACAAAGTTTGATTCGATTTTAACCGAAATTTTCATCAAAACGAAAAGCTATTTTATTTATTATATATAAATATTTAGGAAACCCTATTTATAATATAATTTTGTAAAATCTTCAATACTAATTAAATTCAACAAATTTTGTTAATAACCAAAATTTTCTTCAAAACATAAACTCTTTTACATATTATAGATAAATTTTTAGGAATCTCCATTTCTAGTATAATTTTGTTAAATCTTCAATATTAATTAAATTCAATAAATTTTGTTAATAACCAACATTTTCTTCAAAAACGAAAAGCTATTTTACATATTATAGATAAATTTTTAGGAATCTCCATTTCTAGTATAATTTTGTTAAATCTCAAATGTTAATTAAATAATTTCTGTTCAATAAATTTTGTTAATAAGTAGCCTCGGATTATCTCCTCGCAACCCCCTTGTGTTTTCCCAACCGCTGGCCTGTCACTTGTATTTAATGTTAATAAATAAGTGCCAACGAATGATTGATTAATTTGTCGGTTAAAATGAGATGAAATCGATATTTCCTTCTCTGTTGGTGAGTCTGCGCCCTTTACACCCTCCAACGGTTTTCACCACTCTCTTTAGCCAACCCGCTACCCTACTAACCCTCACCCACAAAACCACCCTCTTTTAGGTCGCTTTCATTTTCAAAAGAGACGGCATTTAAAGGCCATCCGATGCAAAACAAAACGAGATGAACTCTAATTGAATAATCTTTTAATTCAGTTCATTTCTTTAATTGACTTTAGTTTTTTTATATGTTGTTGTTTTATTTGTTTTTTCTCTTTTTTGTCTGGTTTCAATTTATTTGTTGACCTCTAGGCGCAAAATAAATAGCAGTTTACATAAACGAGATTAAAATTGAATTATTGATTGGTAATGAACCAATTTATTGTACAATTTCATAACGCTATTAATGAAAAACAGTGAATTTCGATTCGTTAAATATTTTTTAATCTAGGCTGTTTTCATTTTGGTCAAATCATTAAAATTTACTTAAAGTATATTTAATGAGACTACGAGTTAAAGAACCGAATTTAGAGAACAAAATCTTCTACTATCTTATTGTCACTATACTAGCCGAAAGATGTTTTTAACATGCTTTTATTAGCTTCATTTGTATGTAACTATGTCAGTATGTAAACATTATTTTGTACTTTTTAGTGCTTTACTGACAAAATCGTGTTTTTAGTTGTTTTTTTAACTTAATTTTTGAGTGTATAAGTAGAACTTTTTAAGGTCTCGGAGGCAAAAAAAAAATCGTTTTATACAGGGTGTCTCGTATCAAAACGATGAACCGTGAACAGGGGATAGAACAATTTATGACGAACCTAAAATTGTTTTTTAAATAAAAGTCTTATAGTTTTTCGAGTTTTAAGCATTTTTTTTTTTGAAAATAGTGAAAATCGCTACCCTGCCTAAATATCAAGATGCTGTAGCTACAAATTTACATATTTTATTATTCTAATTTTTGTTACGCAATCCTGAATAATCTTGCTATTGACCAGAATTCAAAATAAAACCATAAGTATTATACTTTTGAAGAAAAAAATTATTTTTGCCGGACTTATGTTTTAAAAAATTTTGATCAACTAACTTTTAATCATCTTTAATTAAAAAAATGCATGGCAAGTTATTTAAAAATTGGTCCATTTAGTCGAGATTTCAAAATGGTACAGCACTTTGTACTTCTTTTTTTAGAAGAAAAAATATTTGTATTTTTTGGCAAAATTAACTAATTTAAAAACATATTTTGATAGTGTTTTTTTATTTAAAATCTTAATCAATTATGTCGCATCTTAATTGAACTAATCCTTGGTTATTAAAGACATTAGTACTATAATAGCTATTAGCTATTAATAATGTCATTAATAGCCAAAGATAAGTTCAATTTTTAATAAATCACTACGTAAAGTAGGTACATACAAACTCTATTATAATTATTGAGTGTATTTTTCGTTGATTTTCTAGTAACTTTTAATTTAAAGAGCGTATTGGATTGAAATAAATAATTTGTGACTGTACTTTAGTAGATAACTAAAATTAATTGAATACAAAACCAATAAATTTTAATAAATTTTGTAATAATAAATGTTAGGATCCTTCTGTGCTAGGGGCCCTCTCGGGCCGGAAGCCCGTGGGATTTTGGCCGTCCTGCCACCTCTTCCTACGCCACTGCTAAGAAGGCGTTCTGTGCACAAAGCAAGACAGTATTATTGACATTATCTAATTGGAGCAAATGCTTGGATAATATCTATAAAAAATGCCGAACTACTTTGGTGGGCCAGCGACGTAGGGATTGCAATCCCGCAGTATTTTCAGTCCTGTTGGATGATTGCTGGAATGGTGCTAATCCCTCGGTATTCCGCATAAGTATTTTAAATTTTATGAAATATTATTTAACATCAAATTTGAAAATAATTATAAAAGTATTTTAAATAATAAGTCACCAATTCTTTTTAGAAAAATTTTCTTAAAAAACAAATAGCATCAATTGTGTTATGTCTCAATCTACTTCTTAAAGTTTTTAAATTAAGAAAGAAAGAGAGGAATTCAGCTAGTAAAGATAGCCTCTGTCGAATAAAAATTCCCAATTGTATAAAATAGTTTCGGTTTTAATTATATAATGCCATCTTCGGCTTTAATGAGCTGTAATTTAAGGTGACTGTGGGTCAGTGGATAGAGTGTCGGGTCGCTGACTCGAAGATAGCTGGTTCGAGACCGAGTCTCGGCAGATAGATATTTGCAGTCGCCTCCTCTTGGAAAGTAATGGAAACCTACCAAGAGTATAATTGCCTAGTCACCTCTCCAAATTAGCCGTTCGGAACCGGCGTTAAAAAGTAGGTCCTGTATATCTATGTAAAACAACTAAACACACTCAGCACAGGTATAATTGGAGAGGCGCCGACACCCGTTTCGGGTATCGTACTCGAAGAAGAAGAAGAATGTTCATAAAATGTAAAAATATCAATATAAAACAAAATAATAATTGGTTCTTACAATATTTGCAAACTCAATACATTTAATGCAGACAGAGTTGTTATGTATTATTAAATAAAAAATTATAAAAAAACATAATGTGTACATCCGACTTGGTATGCTCACTACTTATGGAAATATTGTAAGAACAAATTATAATTTTATTTATATAATTTATTTTGTTTTGATATTCTTACATTTTATGCTCATTGCAGGTCATTAGAACTGAAGATGGCATTATCTAATTAAAGCCGAAACTGTTTTCTACAATCGGAGTTTTTATTCGAAAGAGGCTTCCTTTACTGGCTGAATTCCTCTCTTTGCTTATTTAAAAGTTTTTGGACAGCCATCTTTCCTTCATCAGGGTTTCTACTTCTTATAGAACTATATATGTAGCCAGGGGCCAAAAACGCTCTTTCAGCCTCTAACACTTGTTGGTTTGAGCGTCAATAAATAAAAGTCAAGTATTTTCCCTTCACTCAATCAAAACTGTTTTGTATGTCATTTCTTTGTTGAATACTTTTTCACAATCTTTCTATTTTCAACTACTAGTCTTCATTGTCTGCATTTCTAGTTCCTCTTGAAACGTTAAAGAGTTTTGGCTGTCATTTGCAGCCGCTACAACTTAAGACTTAAGGGATTAAATAAACTCCTGGACTTGAATTGAAAAGCGAGCTCCCGGGGCGCCAGATTTCGCCACAGATAAAATGTATTTTTTTCATAAAAGTTGAGACGCAATTGTTTGGACGCCCAGCAATATTAAATTTTGAGAGCTCCAATTTTCCAGATTTTGAAGAACCAGCACGTTTGCAATTATTTGGCACCCCCAAGGGTTCTTACGTCAGTGTAACAGAGAATGGAATTATGAGTTAATTTAATTAGAGTGATATATATCGTCGCTGATCTTACAAAACCTCGTAAGTCCGATTTTTAGTCAAATACGTGTTATACGTTTATACCAACCATCTTTTCACGGCGCATCTGTCTATTGAAACCTTATTATTCTATACCAATTTAATTTCGCCCTACCTAAATATTGTATTGTATTTGTATGTATTGTTGTTTAAAATGGTTTTTCTTGTATTCTGGCAAACAATGAATTTAGGACTTGAGAGGTTTTGTAAGATCAGCGACGATATGTTATGGGGAGTCAGGTTGGCCGAGTGGTTAAAGAGTATGCGTTCTAAACAAGCTAGCGGGGGTTCAAGCTCGACTCGCTGCAAATATTTGATCGGCTATCTGATTCCTTCAGGGGAAGCCAATGGGAAACCACTCCTGTGAAAAATTTCCACCAGAGAGGATACTCTCCTCAGAAATCACCGACGCTCGAAATCGAGTAGGGCATTTGAAGAAGAAAATATGTTATGGATAAAGCCCGAAGTTGGATAAACCTGGGTTTTATCCGGATAATCCTGACATTATTCAGACTGGTCTGGATAATCCATTTCAAAGATCAAAATTCTCATAATATCCGCTTTTAATAAATGTAAATGTTGTGATTCTGAAATAAAATACGACTTCAAATGATAAACAAGCCTAAATCAGTAATTTTTAATTCAGCTTATATTTTTCATTAATTTTATTAAATTTATTTATTTTAAACTCAAATACAGTGATATAGTAAGTAGAAAATATTCACGTAATTTTTAAATCAACAATATATAGACTAAATACACGATTCCAAAAATATACAATATTCATGCATTTTCAAGTATTCGTTTAAATAATAAAAATATAGTTTAACAATTTAGTTAAATTAATACTATTTACTATCACAATAAATATATGTATATAGCTTTTTTTAAAGAGACAAATAATTTTGTATAATTTAAAATATTTTAAAATCACCTAATATATTGTGATAATTAAAAATGACAGTACATTATTCCTACACTTTATTAAGATAGTATTGTCTAAATGTTTTTAAAGAGTGTATTAGTTTTCTTTATTTTTTATTTATTTATTTTGATAAAACTAAAGCCGTGGTATTCACGAGAAAATATAAATTTGATATTGGGACCCATATTAGCTTTGATAGTCATAATATAGAGATTCTATCGAGAATAAAATTCTTAGGGGTAGTGTTGGATAGTAAATTGCTTTGGAGGAATCACATGAATTTTATTAAAGAAAGAGTCGAAAAGAAAATCAACATGCTGAAAACCATTACCAACACGAGTTGGGGGTCAAATCCGGCAACTTGTCTTCTATTATATCGATCTATTATTAGACCGCATTTTGAATACGGCTGCACCTTATTTGACAATGCTTCTAAATCCACTTTGGGTATATTAGACAAGCTACAATTAAGATGCACTAGGATTTGTTCCGGAGCATTAATGTCTTCACCCTCCAATGCTCTATTGGTTGAAGCCAAGGAAATGCCTCTTAAATTAAGGAGGAAATGGTTATCCTTAAATTACCTGGTTAAAAAATTAAGCATTTCTGACGAAATGCTGATAAATTCTTTCCCTCTATCAAATAAGAATCTTTCATTAATATATAACGATATTCCTAAATTTAAAATATTTTCAAAATTTCCTATTTTTGATTATAATTACTCCAATCAGATTTATAAAATTCCAACCTGGAATCTCCCATACACAAAGGGTACCCCGAATATGAATTCATTATTTTTAAACTTTATTCACTCTAAGTTCAACGATTATGTTTTAATATACACAGATGGCTCAAAGAATTTATCTTTCGTTGGTTCAGCTCTTTGGTGTCCCAATAAGGAATATAGTCAAGTTTTTAAACTGCCACCTGAAACTTCCATCTACTCAGCTGAATGCTTCGCCGTATTAAAGGCTTTGCACTATATTAAAAATATTCCTGAATTTACCAATGTCTTGATATGTACAGACTCATTAAGTATTTTGAAAGCTATCAACGGCTTTCCAATTAATAAAAATCCATCTTATCTCATCCTGGAGATTATTGATGAAATTAATAAACTTAGAACACAAAGTCGTAATATCGCCATGCTGTGGATTCCTAGCCATAGCGGCATAATAGGAAATGAGAAAGTAGACAGGCTCGCTGCATCAAGTGTGACAGAAAGAACTCAATATTCACTAGAATTGTCCCCCGGTGAAGTCCGTTCCTTATTAAAAAAAATAATCTACAAGGAATGGCAGAATATTTGGTCAACATCAAGCGCAGAAAAGGGCAGGCATTTCTTCGGGATATGTCCAAAAATCCCTGTGCAGCCCTGGTTTGAGAAATCGAAACTATGTAGAAAAGTGATTGTGCACATAATCCGACTTAGAATAGGCCATGCAACTACACCTGCATATCTACATAGAATCGGTCGGAGGGATAATCCTTACTGCTTGTGCGATAATGTGTCTTACGGAGATATAAGCCATGCTCTTTTAGGCTGTGAGCTTCGGAGGCATAAAATAGACCGACTATTTTTTAAAATTAGAAAAGAAATTGAGTTCCCCACTTATGCAGGGGTCCTCTTAGCTTCTCTCTCTGACGGGGGCATACTGGCAGAAACAGTCATCAAACACATAATTTCAATTGGGTTCGAACTATAATTAAACATATTTTTGCTAGATATCATCCTTTCTTGACTCGGATATTTTAATTAATTTATCTATTAGCATTTTTATCTAGATATATAGCTTATAAAAAATGTATAGGTTCCATCACATAGTCAATTTTTACTATATATTAATTTTTCTAGTGGTGTTAGACTAGGTAACTTGTTAAAACAAGTCTTCTGTTTTATCCCTCACTGAAGGGACTTATGAACAAGTACGTTCTTTATTGCTCTATATTCGTCGGCCATTCGTGATGCCCTTTGGCTGGTTGCGGGGGGATCGGTTTGGGATGCTCTGCTTGCCCTACTGTGCCCCCGAGCGGCCCGCCTTGGGGATCAGCATTTGAGGGCTGGCGAATTTATGGAAATATGAACGAATACGATCGGCTGGCTAAATGGGCATCTATGTTCCCGAGGCCAATATAAAAAAAAAAAAAAAAAAAAAAAAAATTTATTTATTTTAATATTGTCTTGATACACATTTTGTTTTTATCTTGCTCTATTGTCAATGATTTGTAAATAGCAACGAAGACACTCCGCCAAAAGGAAATTAACTTATATTTGATTTTAGATAAATATGGATGTAATGCTTTCCTATCACGAGGTCTTGACCCTTTTAGAGCTTTTATCTTCAAGATTTTGAAATTTACCTTCACTTTGGAAGTAAACCTTTAACTCTGACCCATTCCCTGAAATTTCTTCTTCTTTTCACGATACATGGGTCCACCGCTTATTAAAGAGGTTGCACCTTTCTAGTGCAACTTCTTCGTGTACCAATATCATTATCAAAAAGAAAAAAAACGACTGAAAATAAGAGAGAGGAGCTAATTAGACTTGTTATTGAAATGCCTATATTTCATGCGGAAGATTGAGATTTAAAAGCTAATGATGATAGATTATTGTAAATTTGATATAATTTGATTACAATTTGAATTTTTAGTGAAATCACACATAATTAATTATAATAATTGATAATTATTTAATGAATAAGAACAATCAATACAATACAATTACGACGTTTCTGCGATCGTTCTCAAGTATGAGTACCCACTCCGATTTTAACGTAAAGTTAACCTAAAATTAACCTAAAACCGGAATGGGTGCTCTTTAGAAGTGGTCCTTATTTTGGGTATTTTCGAATTTCCACGCAGAGGCTCATATGGTTAGAAATAAATAAAAAAAATATCTTCCAAATTTCAAGTCTCTAAATTAATTTTAACCTGTGCCGCACAACGATGCAAATTCCCCATCTAAATAACATGGGGTTTTTGGCATTGATCAATTTTTATTCAGCCCAAAGTAATAGTTCAAAAATTTGAAACTCTGTAGACTTTATCCTTATAATAGTAGTTATCATTCAAAATTCTTATAGATTTTAAGCTATTATAATTTTGATGTTACAGCTAAATAAAATAGTGATATATATCTTAGTGTTAGTAAGTTATAGATTCTAAAATTATAATAGCTAAAAATCTGTAAAAATTTTCAGGGAAATTTACAGTGTTTCAAATTTTTGAACCATTACTTTAGCCGGAATATCGTTCAATGCCGAAAACCCCATGTTATTTAGATGGGAAACTTGCTTCGCTGTGCGGCAGAGGTTAAAATTGAGATAGAGACTCTAAATTTGGGGGATTTTTATTATTTATTTTGAACCATATATGTCTATCTCAGCGTAGAAATTCGAAAATATCCAAAATAAGGACCACTCTTGTGCTCATACTTGAGAACGATCGCAGAATGAGTCGACGGAAATGTCGTAGTTGTATTGTATTATTTATTCTTATTCAATAAATAATTATAATTAATTATGAGTGATTTCACTAAAATTTCAACTCTTAATAAATTAATCACAAAAATAAAAGCTTCAACAGCTTCATTTTTGTTATAATTTTCCTTATTTTCAATCTCATCTATTTAATGGATGCGAAATGTTCAGGGAGTGTTTTGACCTATGAAATCAATTCGCAACAAATATTTACAGTGCTCTCTACATTAACTAACTACAATACAATAGATGCTATATTATTATTCAATTCAAATATCGTTTGCCTATATACTTACAAAGGTTTGATTAGACATTAAACTTCGGGACGAGAGGTTGACTGCATTGAATAATGAGATTCCACCCCAATGGTCTCGAAACACCAGCTCGGTGGCTGTAACACACATCAATTAACAATCAGTATTCATTTATTCTAAATAGCTTAAATTTTAACATTATATTATAAGTATAATAATTTACTATGTGGTATTGAAGAAATAAATTCAATTCTCTTATAAAAGATGAGTAAAAGGTTTATATATGGACAAATGGACATTAAAGTTGGTATTTTGGGCAAATTTTCCTTTTATCAATCATTCAATTTTAATTGCATTTAAGGTAGTTGTTTCACCATATGGGTTTTCTTAAGATTTTTTGAAATTTAGACAGATTATTATTTAAATACTTCTGCATCGATTGGTGGCAAAACGAAATTGATGAACAATATAGTTCCGGAGATATTAAATTCCAAAGATAGAGTTTTTCAGACTCATATACATTTCGCTATACGAGATATTGGAAAGTTTACATACAAATTTAATTATAATTAAGAAACTCTTCTTACCATTGTTATAAAAAACTAAACCAACATTAAACAATAACTAATACATTTTTAAGAAAAATTTTATTCATAGTTACAACACAATTTCTGACATAATAATGAATAAATAATGAAAAATTTACACTAAAATCAAGCAGGCAATAACGCATTTATTTAACCTAAAAAGTGGGTTAACTTTAGTAATTTTTTTTGTAATGTTTTTCTTATTAAGAAATTTTTTGTTTAATAAGTCTCCCTTTATAATGTACTTTATCAGAAATTTCTATGATAAAATATATACAAGCTCGAACAGTGTTTCCAGATTTGTCAAACGAGCACGGGATTGGCTAGTAGTGGTACATAATGTCGCAAAACAACTACCTTAAATACAAATATTTTTGACATTCTTAAATAAAATATCTTGGAAGAGATAAACTTAGAATTATTTTCATAAAAGAATATTTTTTTCCAAAAATCCTGAAAAATTGTCGAAATATTTAATATTCTATAAGTGATATTTTATTTACTCGGAAAATCACAAGAGGATATCATCTATTAGATCCAAGATGAAATGGATTATTTTTAATCATATATGTCCGAGTGTCAATAATAATAATTTTTGTTTAAATGCCTGAAAAACTGACCATTATTTCTATTCAAATTTGGCTGTTAAAGTGTTAATTTACAAAAGACTCAGAAGAGGCAGCACTATACGGTAGCGCCTGTAATTAGATAACCATTATTGTCTTTAATCCCACAAATTGCATTCTTCAGGCTTTGATTAATTTTTTTTAACCGACTTCAAAAAAAGGAGGAGGTTCTCTATTCGACTGAATTTTTTTTTGTGCCTATGTTACCTCATATCTCCGCCAATTGTGAACCGATTTTGAAATTTTTTTTTGTATTGTGTCCAGTCTACCTTATTACGATCATATTAATTAAGAACTCGTAATCTTATTAAAAAACATTTATTTAACAACAACATCAACATATAAATATAAATACAAACAATAGAACGATTAACAATACATCAAGTAAGCGTTGTACGCATCAATTCTCCCCTCAGGGACGCAGCTTCCCACAGGATCATTCTTCTTTCTTCCTAGGTTTAAAATAACTCGAATGATATTTAACTAACTTGCCCCTTTCTTAGAACTATTTTAAATAATTTTTGCTCCATCCATCGATTCTTCTAAACATAATTTTATTTGATGAAGTAACTCATCCTTATTTTGATTTAATTTCATCTGAAAAGCATCTAGTTTCTCCTCTTCCATTATATTCAACTCATCCTCCTTGACTTCGCTTCAACCAATACGAATTAAATCATCTTCATTAGTTTAATGCCCTTCTACTTTCATCTATTTGTAGATTCCATTGATGGCCTAATGATTTCCGAAAATTTATTCACACAACAAATAATATGACTAGCGATCTCACTTTCTATTCCTACTTTCTTAGGGAATCCTACTGCTTTTTGGACAAGGAACTCCCTTTTTCCTTGCCCCTCCACTCGTTTCCCTTCTTGAAGCAAGTGTCTTCCCCATGTCCTTCCCGCCTACAGAATCCACAAAAACGTCTATCCTGAATGCAACTTCTATCCTGAGTGGGACTTGTCTTCTCTTCTTTATCCATATCCTTTAAATCCCTTTCTATTTCTTCTACCGTCTGCATAAACCCTTCAATATCAGTGAATTTCATTCCCTAATGGACGATCTAACACGTGGAGTAATCATCTCCACTAAAACTTGAAGGATTGAACCAGCATCTTCGTCCGGAAAAACTCTCTTATATAAAGCCATCTTATTCTCAATAAATAACCTTATAGGTTCGTCTTTTCTCTGTTTCTCCTCATAAAACATAACCTTTAACTTTGAGACTACGATTAAACTATCGTATTCTCGGAGAAATTTCATTTTAAAATCTTTCCAATCCAACGCTGGAAATTGATTGACCACCCGCCACCATGTCTTGGCCTTATCTAACAACTGACCCGAAACCACCATGAGCCAAACATCTTCCGGAACTTTATATTTTAATAGAGTATTCTCGACCTTTTTTAAAAATAACTTCGGGTCTTCCTCTGGGAGTGCTCTAAACACCGGAAGGAATTTCCCCACTTCTGCTAATTGAATATTCATATTAATCTCGAAATCAGTACCCTTTTCCGAATTTTTCTCCCTTTTTATCATTTCTTCCAACTCTATCCTCTTGTTTTTTTCCTCTTCCAAATCTTCTTTAATTTTTTTATTATTTTTTTGAATTCATTTTTTAATTTATTCACCTCCTCTCCCAAATCCATTACTCTATGCTCACCTTTTTTTATATGATCCTTGATCTTCGATATCTCCCTCCTCGTTATTTCCATATTCGCAAAATCATTTTTCTTATTCCTCTTCGCTAGTGGTCTACTAGGTTTTCTTATCATTTTCACATTGTTCGGGCGCCAATATTACGATCATATTAATTAAGAACTCGTAATCTTATTAAAAAACATTTATTTAACAACAACATCAACATATAAATATAAATACAAACAATAGAACGATTAACAATACATCAAGTAAGCGTTGTACGCATCAACCTTCCGATTGGTCCCATTTTTTTTTCATAGGTATTAGACCTTTTTTGTTATGTTTGTTTAGGACTAACTTCTTTGTTTATGAACCGATTTTGATGATTCTTTTTTTATTGGAAAGGGGGTATCTTAGGGATGGTGCAATATTAATTTGGTCAAGTTCTGATGATAGGATCACTATTAATAACATCACTAAAAAGAGAAAAATAAAAATAATTTTTAAGAAAAATATAAAACCGACTTCAAAAAATTAAATGCAACAAATAAAATACACTAAAAGGTATAAAATAATTATTATCTCATTTAGTTACAACTAAACTACGAAATATTAACATGAAATTACTTTTTAAGTCGGTGCCAAACATATACCTTTTATGAATCGCACTCGACGGATCTTACTTAGTACGTTTGGTGGGTACGCTCGCTTATAGGTATAGTTTGTTTGGCACCGACTTCAAAAAGTAATTTCATGTTAATATTTCGTAGTTTAGTTGTAACTAAATAAGATAATAATTATTTTATACCTTTTAGTGTATTTTATTTGTTGCATTTAATTTCTTTGAATTCGGTTTTATTTTTTTCTTAAAAATTATTTTTTTAATTTTCTCTCATCTTACTTCAAAAATTATTTTGCATAAAAAACACACTAAAATTGTTATTTCAATTAAATTAAAAATATTATACTAATTGAGAAAGAATTTAATTTTTAGGACAAATTCTAAGATTTTAGTAGAAATATTATTTAATTTCGATATCAGAGAGGATCCATCCCCTCAGGTGTTAAACCTGAGAACTAAAATGCTTTCCGGGCAGCAAGTTCACACACTCGAGACAAAAACCTCTTTCTGAATTGCAATATATTATATAAGCACAGAAATTTTTCACTTCATTCTTCTATAACGGAAATTAGATGATTTAGCTTAAAATAAAAAATAGTTTTTCATACAAGTCTTCTTATTTAAATATAAAACTAAAGATTTGAGCATCTTTTTTTAATTTCCATTATAGAAGAATGGAGTGAAAAATTTCTGTGCTTATATAATATATTGCGATTCAGAGAGAGGTTTTTGACTCGAGGGTGTGAGCTGACTGCCCGGAAAGCATGTTAGTTCTCAGGTTCGACTCCTGAGGGGATGAATCCCCTCTGATATCGCAATTTAATAATATTTCTACTAAAATCTTAGAATTTGTCCTAAAAATTAAATTCTTTCTCTTTTAATAAACATTGGTTAGTTTTTAATCTGAGGTGATTTTTTGAAAAACGCTCCAACTTTTTTCAAAAAAAAGCTGCTCAAATCTTTAGTTTTATTTTATACTAAATATTCTTCATATGTGGTAAATAAAAATGCTGCCAATTACTTAGTGTAATATAATTTATTTACCATTCCGCTGTCGATTCGGACACTCAACGGTATTGTTTTTTCGGGCAGATGTTACGAATAGTTAACAAATACATGTAGTAAAACGTAAAGCCTCTGTCCTTAAGTAGAATACCGTTGAGAATCCGAAGCGGAACGCTAAATAAATTATTTACACCGAGATGTCTATTAACTATCTTTAAGAATATAAAATTTAATACTCCTCTCCATCACACATCTAATAAATCATGCTAAATATTTTTCCTCTCTTTGCATTATAAGTAAGTGAGATTAAAAAAAAATTTTTTAACTTTTATAGAATTTATAATAAATAAATTAAAACTTGTTATTTACTGCATAAAAAATTATTTTTATTTATACAAGACTCAAGTTCGTATGTTATATTTTCATTTTTAATTAACTTATTTGTATTCTTATTTAGAAAATTATATTGTGAATTAAATTCTAATAAAATTAGACTCATTATATCCTGTTTATAAGAAAAAGGCACACCCTTTCATGGTAACTTTATATACTAAAACATTAATATTATAGTAAAAGTAGTTAAAAGAATTATCCGCGTATTTTCCGGTAACAAAAGGTCTCCGACAAGGATGCGCCCTTGTTCCGACACTCTTTAAATTATATCTTGAAGCTTCCCTGGTATCCTGGAGAAGAAAGTGTTCCGGTATGGGCATACAAATAGAAAATCGTACACTATATACCTTACTCTTTGCTGACGACCAGGTCCTGATTGCGGGAGACGAAGATGACGCTTTCTATATGCTCCAAAAGCTAAAGGAAGAATATGAAAAATGGGGCCTTGAAATTAATTTCCAAAAAACAGAGTATCTGGCACTTGGTGAGGCGGGAAAAGACCTTGTCCTGGATAACAACTGTATAAGAAATACCAACCAGTTTAAATATTTGGGGGTAACACTAGGAAAGGCAGGAAAAAGTGACCTAGATATTACTAATAAAATAAATCAAGGCAGGCGAGTAATAGGACAGCTGAACTCGATCCTGTGGAGTAAGGAAATATCGAAGAACAATAAGGCTGCCATCTATAAGACCATCGTCGAGAGCATCGTGACCTACGGAAGCGAAGTCTGGGAGGTAACCAAGAGAAACAGTTCACGCCTGCTGGCGTTAGAAATGGATTTTTGGAGACGTTCAGCGGGTGTCTCAAGACTGCAGCATATAAGGAACGAACACATTCGCCAAAAAATGAACGTCCAAGGCAACATCATCGACACGATCGAATATAAGCAACTGATGTGGTTTGGACACGTCAGTAGGATGGCGGATGAACGCTGGCCCAAGAAAGTTTGGAACTGGCAGCCCCCAGAAAGAAGAAAGCGTGGAAGGCCGCCGAGATCGTGGTTTCAGGGAATCCAAAATGCCATGCAAGCCCGTGGGCTGGAAGAGGAAGACTGTGCCGACAGAAGGACATGGAGAATGGGAAGCGAGAAACGGCGTCCGCCGTAACCAAACTCGCAGGATATATATATATAGTTAAATGTATATTATTCAATTACTTAATTAAAAGCCCTGATATTTTTATATATTTACCAAAGGAACGGAAATTTAATTCCTTAATATAAAAAGAGAATGTCTACTGACCCAAAGAAATATTTAAAATATTTTCATCCCAATTCCAAAGAGTTTATGAGAGCTTTTAAAGTACATTTGATTATGATAAATATCTCTTTATATTCGTCATATGGTTAAAATAATTAGTAAAATTTCTTTGTAAAACCCTCTTTTGTTTTATTCATAGGACCAACCAATTTTCGAAATAATAGACTGGGAATTTTCAAATGTTTATTTATTTATTTATTTATTTATTTATTTAAAACAATGCTCTGAGGTGGCTACCTCGTAGAGCAGAAACAGAAAGAATATATATACAAATAGTAACATTTAAGTGAGCAAACATAACATATATAACATTTAAATGAGGAAACAGAAAGAATACATACATATAGTAACATTTAAATGAGAAACAGAAAGAATGAATACAGGGATATAACATATATAACATTTAAATGAGCAAACAGAAAGAATAAATACATATAGTAACATTTAAATGAGAAACAGAAAGAATACAGGTATATAGCAAGATTTAAATGATAAACAGAAAGAATATAGGTATATAGTAAGATATAGATGAGCACGACTCTCCCATCCCAGTGAGCAACCCAGCACTAGCAGGCCTATAGACCAGTGACACATTACTCCAACCCAGCTCCCCCGAGAAGATGCACCCTGAGTGAGCGATGAAAAGATGATGTTGAAAGCGATGTTCGGATATTTAATGGCAATGTATTCCACAACCGAGCCGAGCTGACGACAAAGGATCTGGTGGCGATCTCAGTACGATGATTTGGAATGTGAATTAGTCTGCCGCCAGCTCTTAATACCCGATTATGGATGGATGATTTGAAAGTGAACATGTTGTATATGTATTTGGGGTGAAATGTGCTGAATAGTTTGAAAATAAACCTGCCAAGCACGTAGAGGCGTCTCTGGGAAGCCCTAAGCCAGCCAAGCCGACCGTAATATGGCGTAATACGCGCATGTCTCGGGACATCAAAAATGAACCGTACGCATGAATTCATCGCAACATCAAGCCGAGCCGCGCAACATCAAGCCCTCGAACTTTTTATTACAATACAAATTCACAAAGAGAAACAAAGATGTTGTCCTCTGCTTGATGCAAATAAACATACACACATATATATCGAAATTATATATCTGTATATATATTATTTATTTAATTAAGACTATAGTTTCAAAGACTTGGTCTTCATCATCAGTCTTTTATTAATTATAAATATTATTTTTCATGGCCTCAATACCGTATGCATATTGACCCCATGAAAAATAATTTTTATAATTAAAAAAAGACTGATGATGAAGACCAAGCCTTCGAAACTATAGTCTCAAACAAATAAATACTATATATACAGATATATAATTTCGATATATATGTGTGTATGTTTATTTGCATCAAGCAGAGGACAACCTCTTTGTTTCTCTTTGTGAATCAACAACTCTGCTACTCTCGGCAAAACAAAAACTTTTCAATTAAAACAATTCAAATTGACCAAAATACAAAGACGCTAGTAAGAGGAGAAAAAATAAGAAAAGATTTATTTACTTTTTTCTTGTTAACTAAGGCCTCAAGCAGTTGTCAATATAAATAAACTATTAGGAGGTGATTTTCCAGGTAAACATTATTTCTTTATATCTCGAAGATATCACGCCTATCGTTATTTTCGCCAATATGTTTGTGAATAGAAAAATCATAAACGTAATATATGTTCCAAAATTAAAACAAATTTTATAATTTCGTTAAACAATTTTTATTTATTTATACGAATTCACTAGAAAGTTTCGCTCACCACTTGTTGACCATCTTCGGTAGTAAATACTAAAATAAAAAAAATAAATAAAAATATCGTAGATAAATAAAAGCCCTGATGGATAATAAAAAATAAATTTACCCCTTCTGATGTGGCCATCCACTTGACTTTACCATACACTTCTGGTTGAGTTTGGTACAAGGGCCTAGATTTTCATTTTTTACCCCCCTCCCCCGCCCCCTTATTTTGGGCGGTTTGTTTTTGGATTTTTACTGTTCTGGGGGCCCACTGATTATGTATACAAAATCTGGTTGAGTTTAATTTTATTTTAAATTTTAACCCCCCCCCCACCCCCTTAATTTTAGGTCGATATGCACCAAAATCTAATCAGCTCTTAATCTCCATCCACCAAAACTACGTGTCAAATTTGGTTTTGATATTCATACTAGTTTTTGAGCTAACTCGTCCACAAAAATTTGGTAACGCACAGACTAACAGACTAACTAACCACACTAACAATTATTATCTCAAAAAATATAATTTTTTCGATGTTCACTCATTAGGGCTTTTTTGTAGATCGAAATACCATGGTTTCGCCTAATTTTTTTTAATCAAAATAGTTTCAGCCGTTTTTGAGAAACTTCGAAAAAAGAAGAAAAAAAATACTTTTTTCATCTGCGATTACACTACTTGACCATACCCTCTATGGTAAAGTAATAATAAGCTAATAAATAAAAAAAATGTAATCAATTTTCTATTTATTCCAGCTATTCCAAATTAAAATATAAATACTTTTTCTTTCTTTCTTATTTATTTATTAACGATTTTTAAGCCATTTTTGAAAAGATTACATTTAAATCTGTTCGAAATATTTTGTTATGAATCGAGTCGAGTGAACGATCCATTGAAAGAAATTTAATTCTACTATACAGAGAGAGAGAGAGAGAGAGAGCATAAGATAAATCCAACGACTTTGGGCCTGGTTTAAGTGTATATGTGTAAGTGTATACTCGATCGAAAAATTACAAGCAATGCGACTATTTGTCATTGGATTACAAGTTAGCGTTTTCCGTCAGAAAGCTCATAAAGAATCAATCAAGCGTTAAAATGAAATCCTGAAAATAAATTCTATCACACGCCTTTGCAATAACTAGAGGTCATCGAAAAAAAATAAAGTTATATTTCAAATACTCTGCATATACCTACTCATATTTATTATAGACTGTCGTTAATCCTTTTTAAGGTTCCGTTCAAGCGTAAAAAGTTATATATTTTTCTAATTTTATATTCACTTTTTCTAACTCCTGAAGAGATGCTGACAACCCGAAATATATCGAGATAAAAACTCATTTTTGTTATATTTTATGTGAAACATACCTTTGTAATTTTACTTAATTTCTTATTAGTAACAAGTTTCCTTATTAGTCTTCGATACAATGCTTGACTAGCTCTTCGTCAGTAAGAGGATTGTTACTCGTTAATCATATAAGTTACATAATTGAAATTTACAAATGATATGTATTGATTTTCCCCAAATCAAAAATTATATTAAAATTGTAATCTAATAATTATTTTGAAGAGGGTCGAATTTCGTGTGGAGATATTCCAGTAAAAATATCATTAGATTATATTATTAATTTGAAAGTTAATAATGGGAAATAATGACAAGTTTTTGTGTGATTTTTTTTATTTTTCAAACAACGTTTCGTTGACTTTGCCGACTTCTTCAGGGCTTCAAATAGTTAGTAAAAAATGAAACGGAAAATTGTTTATGTGAATGTGACAAAAATTTCTTGAAATTTAAGTTTCTGATGGTCTTCAATGGTAACGGATAATGTACTTTAGAAGAATGTGTGATGTAACTATTTTAAGCCCTGAAGAAGTCGGATAAGTCGTCGAAACGTTGTTGAAAAAAAAATCACCCAAAAATCTTGTTTTTTTCCCATTATAAACTTAATACACATTATGGACGGAAATGATAATAATATTTAAATTATTATTATTTTAGAATGAAGAAGAGACTATTAAATATTAGTTCAGAGTCGAAGGTATTTTAGAAAACGAAACTTGAAGAAAGATTAGAAATTTTATATATTGTTCCGGGAGATTGGTATAGGTTCTAGGTGATACATGTTTAATGAAATTAAAAATTTAAAAATATAATTAACTAGGTTAGTTTCACAATTTTTTTTAGAAATTTTATAGTATTTATTTTTCAAAAAATTTCAAACTGTTTAGTGAGTCTGATTCTTGCATCCTAGAAATAAAATCCCATGGTTTTATAAAGGAAAAATCAAGGAGATTGCTTAATATTATGAGATGATATAAGTAAATGAGACGCTCAGAGGCCATTGCGGTTAGGTACATTCACTTTTGGAAAATTTTATCTAATAAACAGTGGCGTGCGGTCCATGGATACTGTGGATGCGGCGCATCCTGCAAATTCCGAAATGTCAAGACTATTTTCATCCGTGATAATTTGTAAAATTTTAAAAACATTTTCAATAAATTTTAATTGAATGTAATGGCAGGCAGCCCAGGGGTAGTTAGGAAAGAAAAAATTAACACATATCAAATAAGGTGTAATTTATTGGAATCCTTCCTCCTTTCGTTTCAAAAAAATGTAGGTCTATTTTTTTGAACAGCATCCCCTGGTTGAATACTCACCGCCCGCCAGTGGTAGTTAGAGTTGCACATCCTATTAGAGAAACACCTAGGAGTATTATTTTTTAATATATTCTTTCCATTTACTCATATATCGAGCTCAGCTTTTTATATATATACAGACAAGCTGCTGATTTATCTAGAGGAATTAATTTTAATCTAAATTCTGAAATAGAATGTAGAAATATTCGAATAAATAGGAAGGATACCAAGAATTGATTTCGGGGTTTTAATAGATTTCCTATTTGAAATATTTAAAACAAAGAGTTGCAAGAGCTATTTTTAGTAAAAAGTAAAGGACAATGAGACACCGAGATTGGGTAAGGACGAGCTAATCAATAGACATTATTCTTTCCGGGCTATTCTCAGACAACATTAGACAGGTGAATAAAACCAGAGGCCACGAAAATATATCAACCTAGTCAATGAATGGATATAAACTTTAATTTGTAAAATTTAAAGTAGAATTACTAAAGATAGAAATTAGTGGTACACGTGGAGGGCAAAGGTCACTGAGTGGGTCTAATATTGAATTCACTCAATAATTTACAATATTTTTAGAGATAGAATGTAAGTCCGTACACTTCAAACTAGATTCAGGTATAGATATTTTTTTTTAATATCTACATTCGCAGCTAGACACTCGAAAATGTATCATGATGTTATACCTAGTTACTTAACAGCACCTTTGTGACAAGCTTAGATTTCTTCTTGAAATATTTAGCTGATAAAAAAATTCCAAATTAGTACGATTTGCGAGGAGCGTAACTTTTAATTCCCTTGTGGACTGGAGAGTATAAAAAAAATCCGCAGTATCCCCTGCTTGCCGTAGAAGGCGACTAAAAGGGGTTGAACGTGTGGTTAACAAGCCCACTGCATAAAAAAATCACAGTTATGTGCAAGACAGAATCGGTAAATGTTACAGAATTGACCCGTTAGAGAAAGATGCTGAACAAGTCCAAAGCCCACTTGAGTCTTGAAAAGATGTATTCTCTAAAAATAAATAAGTGAATATTTATTTACTTGGAACACTTGTTTTCTTTAATAAGCTACACATTAGGTGGGCCAAAAAACGATTTTTTTATTTTTTAAAAATCCTCACCAAAAATCAGTTCAATTAAAAAATGTTAAGGGTCACTTAAGATTTTTAAAAATTTCCAAAATGGTAGGAAATTGAATTTTTTTTAATTTTTCTTCTACGTTGAAAATCGAAGCTGATTTTTGGTAAGCATTTTAAAAAGCATTTCGTCCGCCTCCCTGGTGTAATGATCAGCATCTCTGGCTGGCAACCCGGAGGTCTCGGGTTCGATTCCCGGCTATACCCAGACATTTTTTCTGTAAAAATTAAGTGGGAGATAAATTTAACCTAATTTATCGCGCGGAGAATTTACCACTGCTCGAAGCCCTTAAAACTTATTAAATTGGATTGTATCTAACTTTCTGAGATTTGGCTCGTGATTCCGGCTTTTTTCCTTCTACTCTGTTCTTTTCACGATGGAGGGGCCAGCCCATACAGGCCTTTAGGGGATGCACCTTCTCACATCAATATCATTAAAAAAAGACGTTAAATTAACATATTTTCATGCGAGATCAAAAATAAAAAATATTCGTTTTTTTTAGGCCACCCCTACTATACATTAATATATATAAATAATATATTTATATGGCAATTTTCATCTTTTTCACTGAGGAAAAAACTTGAGGACGCGTACCTTGTCTTGAAAAACTTTCCTACAGTTTCATTTAAAATATTTTGTTTCTTTCCTGCTATCATTACGAGATCTGCTTTTTTAAGACCACACTAATAAAATTATATACAAATAATTCAAATTAATACGGGACATGCATTCTCGGAAATGGTATTCAGATGTAAACCGAAGCATAAAATTACCACTCTCATTTCAAGTAATTCTTCCCAGAATTCCGTTCTCTATCCCATTTTAGTTAACATAAAAGGATTTGATCGTTGCATTATAATTGCCCTCTGTGTTTTGAACCTCACGAGAGAAAATGACCCTTGAGTAAATATATTATGTTTAGGGAAAATTATAAAAAAAAAAAATAAGAGTCATACTATTAAGAAGATCATTAGTAAAAATAATAAAACAAATTTTAAAAAAATCAAGGAAATCACTTTTTCCTTTTATGGAAACTATTATAAAATTAGAATTTTGAGACTAAAACAATAGAGGAATCACTTGGAAAACGAAATACAAAGAGGATATATATATTTATGTTGCAATAAAAACTCGTTTTTTAGTAAGAACGGGTTCTTTACTAGTTAAAACGCGTTTCACTGAATATCTACTAGACTAGAGTTTACTGATGTTGGTTGAGTTTGTTTCAAAAGGTCTAGAATCTTCATTTTTGACCTTCCGCCTCATTTTGGGTGTTTATTTTCAAAAATTTTTAAACAAAAATATCAAAAATTAGAAGCAAAGTTGTAGAGGATGTAATTTTTGACATTTTCGTTTAAAATTTTTTGAAAATAAGCACCCAAAATGAGCCGGAAGATCAAAAATGAAGATTCTAAAGATAATAATAAAACTTGAATAAGGTACGAGAGTAGGTTTCACATAAAAAGAAATAAAAACAAAATTGAGTTTTGAATTGATATATTTCTGTGAAACCTACCTCGTTTTACCAAGTTTTATTATTATATTAAAATGTTTCTACTCCCAGAACCAACACAAAAGAACTCTCTAAAAGTTAAAGATTCTAAACCTTTGAAACAAACCCAACTTCAACATCAGTAAACTCTGGTTACCACAATGATATTCAGTGAACGTATGTAACTCAGTAAGAACCCGTTCTTACTAAAAACGGGTTTTCATTGTAATGTATTAGTGTCAAATGGACATTAACAACTCGACCAATTATAAACTTGATATGTGCATGAAAGGTATCTACATTCTAAACACTATACTTAAGTCTGCTTGGACACAATTAGCAAAAATAAATTAATTCTAATGTGTCAAATTAAGCCAACTTTTAATTGTATAGATTTCTAGACAAATGTATAATAGTAAAATATATATATTTTAAAGTATAAAATTTATATTATATGAATTATATTGATTTTATAAATAACCTCTAGTTCAGTGGTTCCCAAAGTTGTTAGGACCGCCACTCATCTAAAAAAAATTTCAAAGTTCGCGAGCCATCTTATACAAAAACCACATACTACTCTGATCAAATAGTACCCGGAATTTAACAATAAAACGAATCGCGCTTGAGATATTGTCAATTTTACTATCCTATAAAGTTTCGCGACTCATAGTTTGGGAACCACTCCTTTAGTTCATTGATATTAATGGGAGTGGGGATGATAGATTCTATATATGCAAGGGAAGATAGAATGAAGGATATTGTTCTGATAGATAACTAGAGATCACAGAGATGATGCTGTATGCAGAGAAGGTCATTGAGATAAATGGCAGAGTGTATAAGACAGAGAGTGAGTAGAAAGAAACGTCATTAGAAACGATTAAATTTTTTTTTTTGTGAGAGAGTAGAGAGACAGACATGCGTCGACAGCAGACGTGGAAGAGAGAGAGACACGCGCGAGAGAGCCCGAAACGTCAAGCGCACAATGTTAAAAATATCGATTTCCGTCTGCCTAAAATAAAAGTTTAAATAAGAGATAACTTTTTTATTCTACCTATTTCCATCACACTGGCTATTTTTATTTTATTTCAAATAAGCCCACTCAAGCACGGTTTTATTTGAATAAAATTAGACCAAATGAAATATGCACCGAATGTAATTTGAGAGAAAGACGAAATTTGAAGCCACATCTTTTCGATTGTCTGATGTACAGGCACTTAAGAGACACCAAACTTCCTGGGAATCTTATACAGCTTACTTAGGTGTTGTAGACTCGACCACTTTAACAGTCGGTTTTCCTGTGAGTACTTAATATGAACTTTTATAGCGATTTAAAATTCCTGTTGTTGTTATAAAGCGTATATTTTTTGATGTTATCTAATACGATAGGAATGTAGCAATGAGGTGAAATGAGATGTTGTTTTTAGCTACGTAACAACAGGTAGGCGAAATTCAACATTTTAGAAATGTTGATCGTGCTAAATTCCTACACCTAGATACATTAGAAATTGCTTTCTCAAAAATTTTGTTTCAGATGATAAATTTTTTTCAATTTTTTTTTCTTGACTTTTTATAATCCATTTTAAATCCACGCAACTTGTTCAAAAATAAAAATGTGCCAGTATTTTTTCAATTTTTCATTCTTCATCGCTTACCACGTTCTATTTAACCATTATTGCCTAACCCCTCGACTTACAAAAATATACAGCTTACTCTAGTAGGTATTATAGACTCGGACCACCTTCAACAATCGTGGTGTCCTTTCTCGTGGAGTGCTATTTTAATATGAACCTTTAGAATAACGAATTTAAAATTCCTAGTTATTATAAAAGCGTATATTTTTTGATATATCTCTTACGATAAATGTATAAATGAGTGAAATGAATGTTATTTTTATTAAATAACAACAGGTATGCGAAATTCAACATTTGAAATGTTGATCGTATTAAATTCCTACACCTAGATACATTAGAAATTGCTTTCTTAAAAATTTTATCAGATGATAAATTTTTTTCAATTTTTTCTGACTTTATAATCCATTTTAAACCCACGTAACTTGTTCAAAAATAAAAATTGTAGTATTTTCTTTTTCATTCTTCACATCGCTTACCACGTCTATTTAACCATTATTGCCTAACCCCTTGACTTACAAAAATTAGTATAATTACTTTTATTAAAGTACATTAAATTTATAGCAAAAAATCTTATATGGATGAAATCTCTAAAATCAATGGTTTTCAAGTTATAAGAATTTAAATATTTTTCAATACGAATGTATAAGAATTGAAGCCTAATGAATTGTCCAAATAATTGCTTGAATAAAAAAATAAATAATGCATTTGGCTGATGAGTCGGATTTCGATAAAACCGATTAAAATTTCATAAAATGTTATTTAGTTTTACCAGAAAAAATTATTAAATATTGAAATTAAAATCCTTTCTAGCTAGTCTTACTAGCATATTATATATAATGAGCATTATTTTAGGATATTAAATTATCAAAATGATACTTCCTGAGAGTTTTTTTTTATAGGTCTAGACATAACTAGAGCGATAGAGCATTGTTTATCTAATTTTCACATAAATTTCACCATTAGTGTCTAACCCTTTGAGGTACACAAATTTATATAATGACCATTATTAAAGAATATTTAATTTTCAACAGAAAAGTTCATATGAGTGAAAATTCTAAAATCAATAGTTTACAAGTTAAAAGATATTCCAATATTGTATGTAGAGTGAGTGAATCAATAACAAATGTCTCTGATCGGGCGACACATTCAGTCGATATGACAGACCAAAAAAATTATAAATGATAAAGAATTCGATCTTATTTTATCGATTTCATCTATCTGAAGGTTCACAACATATCTATTATATAAGAAAATAGCATTTTGATTAAGAATTTTGTAGTTTAAAAGAAATTCTATGAAAAGATTCAATTTCTTCACTTCGGGAGCGAATCAACTAGAAATAGCTAAGAGTTTTATTTTTTTTCTCATTAGATATATTATTCAAATCTATTGAAATTTCATATCTATGTGTTATTTTTATCTATCTTTTATATAAAATAATTATTATTAGTCAATTTTTATTTTAAAGGGTAGTTTACTTGAAGAACAATTTAAAAAACTCTAATAACTCGGTTGAAATAATTTTTAAAAATATGAAATTAATTAGATATTATAAAACAATTAATTATTAATAATGTAATTCAATTTTGAACGAAATCGGTGCAGTACTTTTTGTGAAAATGGTCAATAACCTCGAAAAACGTCTATGAAAGGCTGTTTTAGAAACATTTTAAAATTCACCTCCATGTCACAAGTCAATGTTTTGTTTCATATGACTTTTTAAACTTTTTCAAAGGCATTTCATGCTTTCAAAAAACATCGTTTTTTGACGGTTCAGATGGTTTTTGACGATTTTCTCAAAAAGTACTGCACCGATTTTGTTCAAAATTGAATTAAATTATTAATAATTAATTGTTTTATAATATCTAGTAATATTATATTCTTAAAAATATTTCAAACGAGTTATTAGTGTTGTTTCAAATTAGACTTCAAATAAACTACCCTTTAAAATGCAAATTTCTAATAATAAGTATCTGCTATAAAAGATAAATGATATATAACACATAGATATGAAATTTCAATAGATTTGAATAAATATTCTAATGAGAAAAAAAATAAAACTTTTTGCCATTTTCTAGTTGAATCGCTCCCGGAGAGAAGAAATTGAATCTTTTCATACAAATACTTTTAAACTACAAAATTCTTAATCAAAATGCTATTTTCTTATATAATAGACATACTGTGAGCGTTCAGATATATGAAATCAATAAAATTAGACCGTTTTCTTTATCATTATTTATTTCTTTGGTTTGTTCTATCGAGACATTGCGCTGGTTGGGACGTCTCTTGACATTAGATAGGGACACATTCTTTGTTATGAATTCATGAAGTCTATTCACTTTACACTTTTGAAATATCTTCTAACATATTAAAATTTAATACATTTACTAAATAATAATATAAAATAATTTAAATATACCAGTATATCATCAAAAGCAATGAGCCTGGCGAGCATCCAGTCCGCAAAGCAGATAAATAATTATTTTATTAAATAATTAAAAGTCTTAAGACAAGTTTATTTAAAATAGATTTAAAAACATTAATTTATATGATATAATTAACGGTTTTGATTGTTTTATTTGAATATATTCAGGGGAAAATTTTCCAGGGTGCAATAAAGTATTCTTGTTCAGGCGCCGAAATATCGACAACTTACTTATTAATATATTTTTTTTTAATTATAAATTGCAGATTTTTATGTAGTGCCACTAAATATTTGAAAATTAAACCCCTTCTTCAGCTGCTATAAAATTCCATTGAACCAGGAGAATCAGTTCATGAGACTCTCGCAGAGTCAACTTTCAATGTAATATAATTACAATTTTAAAACTCATTTAACCCACAATATGAAACTTATTTTGATATCAATGTTGAATACATTTTTTATTAAAATTTATTCTAATTTATAAAATTATAAATTTTTTTTCTTAAAAGCTAAACATATTTCTATTTGTTATAGTTTATTTTACTATATTTACTTCTGAAGACTTTGGTTTATCATTTAAAATCTTCAAATATATCTTGAATGTAATTTTTATATTTATAGGCATAATATCACAGAAATCGAAACATCTTCAAGATATAGAAATAAATCTATCTTTATATTTTCTTTTATAGAAAATGTAGAAATATTATATTTAAAGAAATTTTTGTAATTAGTAGATATTTCTAAATTAATTATTGATACATTTTGATACTTTTGACTAGATAAGATGTTTTTTTTTTTTTTGTTTATTTAATGTTACCGGGAACAAAGCCCATTTAGACATTTGCTGTCTAAGCACATAACTAAAGTAATAAGATGTTAAATTTCTGAAAAAAAATTATTTTACTTTTGCGACTTTAAAGGAACATATTCTCGCCGAATTTTATTTTTCTACATCCCGAGGTTAGGGCTGGTTTAGTGGGAACGTCTTATTTTATAGATAAAGAGTAGAAAAAATAAATAAGTAGGTAACCAACTCTTAAAATAATTCAAAATCCGGCTGACCAGAAGCAAGGGGGGGTGTCATGCTTGTATAATAGTAATTGTTTATGTAATAATAATTTAATTGAGATAAAATCGAAAACATAAATCATTGATAATGAGTAAACTTTGCTCTTTCTCTTGAAATATTCCCTAAACTCTATGGGGGAAAAGACATTTGCAATGCAGGCAGATTATATATAAATAAACTTCATCTATTGTAAGAAAACTTTTGTTAAAAATATGTATATTGATAAATATGTGCCGAGATTCCATCAAGTACTAAGTAATACTTGATTCTAATATTCAAAATGAATGCGCGCTATTATTACAGATTGCTTTTCGGAATAAAAGATTTACCATGAAATATAAGAGAAATAAATTTAATTTATTGGAATATGTATAATCTAAAAAATATATAGAGGTGCTCTGGGAGTTGTTGGTTATATAAAATAGTTTCTCTACTCTCAATGACTAGACCTCGTAAATTTTGTTCAGAAAATTATGAAATTAATAGTAATATTTCAAAGATAATTGTAATATAATTTATGAAGCGTGCCCTGGTCTTGGATAGTTGCCAAAATATTATTTTGGACCACCCCTAGCAACAGCAGCATGCAGTGGAGAAAAGCCTCCCTCTTGGAATTTCTTTCATTTAATTTATTTTAATTAAAAAACAAGTATATTTCTAAAATAAAATTATAGTACCAGGAGGCCCCGTAGGCCAAAACGACAAATAAAATACTTAAATTGAAAGTTTATTTTTGCCGAGAGTAGCAGAATTTTTATAAATTAAAGGAGACAATAAAAAAGAGTGTCTTATGAGTGGAAAATACATTTTTTAATTTATTTTATAACTGGCATTGAAAGCTGCGCGCTTTTTCCCCTTCATCAGTCTATTACAATTGACTCACAGGAACTTAATACTTTACACATCAATTCCTGTGAATCACTGGTAATAGACTGATGAAAGGGGAAAAGCCCTCGAAACTATATTCTCGTTATAAATAAATTAAAAAATTCATTTTTCTAGCAGAAGACAAATACTTAAGTCTAAAATTCTGAATAAAAAAAAAACTAAAAATTAAATGTAATAATAATATATTTAAAAATAACATAACATAAACATAGTATATACCTAACACATCCAAAAAATAATTAAAAGTCTATATAAAAATTGTTTTTAGCTTATTAGATGCTGTAGGGTGTGATTTTTCAGGGGGATAAACTTTTTGGCCGTTATATACAAATAACATCTACGGCTGAAGAAGTTCTACTTCCCCCGTGAGCTTATGTGGATGAGGCTCACAAAATTTTCTCTTCGGCAGACATTTAAGAACTGCTTTGTGACGCAAGCTGACGATCTCCCGTTTTATTACAATTCTTGTATTTTATTTAAATTTAATTTAAAAAAATAATTCTAAACGTTCTTTAATAAGATGTTCTATTTATTTAAATTTTATTGTCCATTTATGATAATTTGTCGCACAAGTTTATGAAAATTCAGCATTCAAGTTTCCCTATCTAGGTTAGGTATTCTTCTTACTTTGTGAAGAGGAAATATATTATTACGAAAAGAGATAAGCATCGGAAATGTAAATGTTAACGATCCAATGAATTAACAAGGCACTTAGGAAATGTAATTAGCTCGTGCAAATGAACTTAACCCAAGTTTTAATAGATGCGCCTTTCAATGTACATATACAGCCGTTAGAAGTTATAGAGATGTATAACACATTATTGGCAAAACATTTAATTAAATCTAAATGATTCAAATAAAGTTAAAACTATTTATTTGTTGATGTTTGAGTTTAATTGCTTAATAAATATTTTATTCTAGAACAGAGATTCTTAAAAGTTGGAACTATGTTTCAATTAAATAAACTGGAAACAATTTTATACATATAGGCAGTGCTGGCGTTACAGTACAAATTTATTATTTACAGTCCATTTTTTGTGAAAAGTACAATAGCACATTAACATTAAAATAATTTAGTTTCTATTACATTCCATAAAATATCTCAAAGTAGTACATTTACAGAAGTAGAATTTGGACAAATTTTGAAAATAACGAAATAATTTAATGAGAAAAATTACATAAGTGATGCCTCGTATAAAGTTTCAATTTTTCTAGAGGATGAGTTTTGTAGTGGGCACTGTCCATCTTACCCACTCTTCCCATGGTCATTATATACATTTTGTAAGCCAAAGTAGCTAGAGAGAATTTTTACAAAAATAAAAGCGATTTTAGATAAAGGGTTCTCTTAGTATGAACTCGCCGGCTAAAAATTAATTTTGAAGCCCATAATTTTTAAAAATTTTGCGGGAGGGGGCCTGGAAGCCACCAGGTACATGACTCCCCAAAATTAAAGTTCTGGAGTCGCCACTGCGATCAACTTTCTCCACAAACTCTGGTGTTCCCCAAGGCTCCGTAATCTCCTCCACACTCTTCCTAATTTATATAAACGACCTTTTCGATCAAACGGCAAACCCCACTCATTGTTACGCCGACGATAGCACTCTACACGGTAAAACCCTCACTCCCGAATAATCGAATCAATGCGTTACCTCCTCAATTACTTTCGACCTAGACAAACTGAATAAATGGGGCTTACAAAATTTAGTTAACTTCAATTCAAACAAGACTCAATGTTGTCTAATTTCTAGGCGCGAAAATAAAGATTTCCCTGATATTCACTTCGATTCGAATACCCTAAAAATGTGTGACAGCCTATCCATGTTGGGCGTCTCTGTCGCATCTGACCTGTCTTGGAATGAACACATCTCCTCTGTGGCGAAATCTGCAGCAAGGAAGATTGGCTTCTTATTCAGGTCCAAGCGATTTTACAAACCCCCACAACTTCTCACCATCTACAAGGCCCAAATCCGCCCCTGTCTCGAATACGGCTCTCATCTATGGAGAGGAGCCTCAAAATACTCTCTTGCTACCCTGGATGCAATTCAGAAACGAGCCGTCAGGCTAATTGACGATTCTACCCTCACTGACTCCCTCGACTCGCTGGCTCATCGAAGAGATGTCTCTGCCCTTTCCCTTTTCTATAGATACTATCACGGCAGGTGCTCTGATGAGATAAAATCAATAATTCCCCCCAAAGCATGCTTTGCACGTAGCACGCGTTTTGCCGACTCCCAACACTCTCTCGCGGTCAAATTAGAAAAGTGCCGGACCACTTCATTCGCCAATACATATATCCCCATGACTTCAAGGAACTGGAACTCTCTTCCAGCCTCTATCTTTCCCAGCACCTATAATCTTCAAACCTTCAAAACCGGAGTGCATAGACACCTACGTCTACACCCTCTCACTTAATCAACTTTCTTCTCTTCGGTAATGCAAGGGTCTTTCGAGATCCATAGGGGCTGCATCTTTACTGGTGCACCCCTTCTTGCATTCGATTGCATTAAAAAAAAACTTCAACTCAGTCGTTCCATAGATATAAATTATTTAGTAAAATAAACAAAAAATTATTATAATGACCTTTATTGTAGTGCATTAAATTTCTAACAAAAATCTTTTTTTTTTCTTTTTCTTTTTTTTTTATCCCCTTGGCCTCGGGAACTAGATGCCCATTTACCCAAAAAAATCTTATATAGGTGAAAACTCTAAAATCAATGGTTTTCGAGTTATAAGAATTTAAATATTTTTCAATACTAATCTATAAGAATTGAAGCCTAATGAATTGTCCAAATAATCTTTTGAATAAAAAAATTATAAATTTGGCTGATGACACGGATTTGGATAAAATTTTCACATTCATAGTGAACAGTGCCGTTTATTTTAAACCGATTATAATTTCATAAAATGTTGTTTAGTTTTACCAGAAACAATTCTTAAATATTGACATTAAAATCCTTTCTAGCTATCTAATTATAATTGATCTGACTTAATTATATAATCAATTATTTTAGGATATTAAATTATCAAAATGATACTTTCTGAGAGTTTTATTTACAGGTTGAATAACTAGAGCGATAGAGCAGTGTTTATCTAATTTTCCACACAAATTTCACCATTACTGCCCAACCCTTTGAGTTACACAAATTTATATAATGAACTTTATTAAATAATATTTAATTTCCATGAGAAAAGTTCATATAAATTAAAAGTCTAAAATCAATAGTTTACGAGTTAAAAGGTAGTGAATTGACTTGAAACAATAACAAATGTCCCTGAACGGGCGACAAATCCTCTCGATATAACAGACTAATAAATTATGAATAAGAAAGAAATCGATCTTATTTTATCGATTTCATCTATCTGGTGGTTCACAGTACCTTTTTAATATAATAAAATAACATTTTGATTAAGAATTTTGTAGTTTAAAAGAAATTGAATGAAAAGATCCAATTTCCTCTCTGCCGGGAACGAATCAACTAGAAATGTCAAAAGATTTTATTTTTTCTCATTACATATCCAATGAAATCTTTTGAAATTTCATACCCGTGTGTTATTTTCATATATCTTTTATATCAAATTATTATTTTTTGGAGTCAGCTGAAATTAAAAAGGCCATACACCTTAATCAAAACATCTTGAACAATCAAACAGACATCAAAACTTCACCAATAATTGACATCTTAATCAATGATATTTAATTTGAATTGAAGTGCGATGAGGGTGTGTGGTGGGTTTATTTTTAATTTTATTTATTTTTTTAAATAGAAAATGAGAGATTAAATTTTCGCTATGCACCCTCATTGCATTCTATAGTTTATTGCCTTTCTTTATTACACATACATAATTTTCAGGCAACTTTCAAATATAAATATCTTTTCTTTGTCCCAGCCCTTTGTCCCTACATCTGGTCAGTCGGCTTTCCAAAGCCATTCCATCCATCCTTCTGATAATTCTTTCATATTTACACTATGTCATAAATAACTGTCCATCATATTAAAATTAAAATAAACCCTGTTCAAAAATATCATGTTATCTTTAGTCAAATGTTCTCCTTGACGATGAGTTAAGAGCTTCCAAATATAGGAGGCAAACTAAAAAAATCTTTGTGCCTTAATTTTTCTCCTTTGTGAAACACCACCAACTCCATGCCTCAATTTAATTTTTAACAATGTTTCACTATAAACCAACACCGCGTTCCCTAAATTTTATCAAATTATTATTATTAGGAAATTTACATTTTAAAGGGTAGTTTATTTGAAGTCCAATTTGAAAAACGCTAAAAACTGCGTTGAAATATTTCTAAAAAATATAAAATTTATAGATATTATAAAAAATTAATTATTAATAATTTACTTCAATTTTGAACGAAATCGATTCAGTACTTTTTGAGAAAATCGTCAAAAACCCCGAAAACCGTCTATGAAAGGCCGTTTTAGAAACATTTTAAAAATTCACCTCCATGTCACAAGTCAATGTTTCGTTTCATATGACTTTTTAAACTTTTTTCAAAGGCATCTCGTGCTTTCAAAAAACATCGTTTTTTGACGGTTCAGATGGTTTTTGACCATTTTCTCAAAAAGTACTGAATCGATTTCGTTCAAAATTAAAGTAAATTATTAATAATTAATTGTTTTATAATATCTATTAATTTCATATTTTTTAAAAAAATTTCAACGTAGTTATTAGTGTTTTTTCAAATTGGACTTCAAATAAACTACCCTTTAAAATGCAAATTTTCTAATAATAATTATTTTATATAAAAGATAAATAAAAATAACTCATAGAATATGAAATTTCAATAGATTTGAATAAAAATCTATTGAAAAAAAATAAAATCTTTTTGCCATTTTTAGTTGATTCGCTCCCGGAGAGAAGAAATTGAATCTTTTCATACAATTTCGTTTTAAACTACAAAATTCTTAATCAAAATGCTATTTTCTTTATAAAATCTATGAACCACCAGATAGATGAAATCGATAAAATAAGATCGTTTTCTTTCTTATTTATTATTATTTTGGTCAATAGATAGATAGATATTATAATAATATCGAGAGAATATCTCGCCATCCGACACATTATTTGTGATTCCTCTACATACAATGTTGGAATATCTTTTAACTCGTAAACCATTGATTTTAGACTTTTCACTCATATGAACCTTTCTGTTAGAAATTAAATATTCTTTAATAAATCTCATATAAATTTTTTTAATTCAAAGGGTTAGGCAGTAATGGTGAAATTTATGTGGAAAGTTAGATAAACACTGCTCTATCGCTCTAGTTATTCAACCTATAAATAAAACTCCCAGAAAGTATCATTTTGATAATATAATATCCTAAAATAATGGACATTATATATGCAATTAGCTCAGATTAATCATATTTTAAAACTAGCGCAATTTCAGAATAATTCCCAGAGAATCCATAGAATTAGAGCAGACTTATTTGACTTATCACCACTTTATGTTATCTCTTGATAGTTGAATATTTTATTTTTATTTTGTATAATATTCATTTTTATATTAATGATTTAATATCTACTCATTTATTAACCTATTTTATCTCATTTAGCCATTGATCAGTCGGAGATCACAGAATGCGCGCCCTTGCCTCGTAGAAAGAACGAAAGAAAAAACTACTCTGTATATATTATTAATACAATGTTTTATTTTATTCCCATTATTTATTATTTAATATGTTTATTTAATCTTATTATTAATTTATTTATAATATAATATTAATATGGTCCAAGTTGAGCTTTCGAAATCTCAGCTCGTCTGACCAGAGAGTACCAGGATCACAGGATTTCGATACCAAACTACAAATGATTGAAGTGCGATTATTCTAAATTATTTATTGAATTAATTAATTGAGTATTAAAATATTTATTTACGTTGAAATATAAAAACATATCATTTAATATTTTAAAACTAGCGCAATTTCAGAATGAGATCCCTGAAAATGCAGTATGCGAGCTCTGAATGCAAAACTCAGGATTATTTGACTTTTCTATCGATGATGGATGAATAATTCAAAAATATTTATTCATTTCAATATTTAATTTCTATAATACACTTAATAATTCGATTTCTTTGTTTTCAGACTTTATATAATATCTGTTTTCGAATTTATTTATGATATCTAGAAAGGATATGGTTTTTTTCAAACCGTTTTTTCATAAGCTCATTTTTGTTTCAAATATTTGGGTTGGTCAAGTGTTTCTCAACTAACTCCACGATTTAAAACAAAAGCAATATATGTTTTTCATTTATTTTAGGATGCGGACATATAAAAGAAAGACTATAAGAGGTTCTATTTCAACAGTTAAATGATGCAGCAAAGGCTGTCACGAACGAAGGCAAAAGTGTGTAAATGCCGCCGTCAAGGAATTCGGTATCAAACGGATGACATTAACAAGATTTATAAAGAAATTAAAGTCTGAAAATGGTCCTCCATCAATGGGTTATGCAGCACCAAGGCAATTATTTTCTTCAGAACAAGAGGATTCTTAAAAAAATACTTGTTACAAACAGAGGCGTAGCTACGGAGGGGGGGGGTCAGACCCCGGTCGGGCTCATGGGATGAGTAACGGAAACTAAAAACCGTTTCTTATGGCAAACTAACAGTAATTACATTTATTTCATATGTTTAATCAAGAATTATGTTCTTTTTTTAATTTCTTGAAGTACCTTATTAGTCCAGTTGTTCTCTAAAGGGCCCCTGGTGGGAAAGTTTTGGGGTAATATTGATTTTTTAATCTTATATGTTTTGTGGTGTGCTGAATCCGAATCTGAGGTTTGCTAGCAAAATTTCCTGACGGAACATTTTCAAAAATGTCAAAAAAGGTAAAGAATTTCGTTTTTTGCTTATAACTCGAAAACTATCAACTCTTCGTAAATAACCTTCCTTTTCAAAATGAAAGTTTATAAAATTTCCTATAAAAATCGAAAAAAATGCGAGTTTTTGGGATTTGCAGAAAAAGAAAAAATATGCCAATTTACAAGTAGCGCTTGAGCCCGAAAGGTTGGTCGGAGAAAAAACCTAAGTGATGAAATTTGTAGGAAATTTTATGAACTTTCATTTTTATTAGTGAGGTTATTTAATTGTGTGTCTTTTATAGTAATTTCTAATATTTTAAACTCTACAATCTATCTATTTAAAGTAAATTTTTAAACTTTTTTGACCTAGTCATAATATGGCTTGTTTTGATATATTTTTGAACTATGGTACAATCCTCTTTTGAAAATTCTAACATCTTTTTATTGAAAATTTTACATTACAAATATATTTTTTCTAATTATCTTTTAATGATTTATAGGTCTGAGAGGAGGATGAATGTTCAAGGAACCATTTATTAAAAAAAAATTGATGATTGAAAAAACAATTTTTAATTTTAATTACTCTGATTGTGGAAATGAAAAGTATTTTTTTCACCCAATTTTGTAAAATAAAAATAAAAATTTAAGGCCTAATTACCTATAGGAGCCTTTGAGTTGTTACCTGTGGATCTTTTCTCTACGGCCCTGCTTTGTTTCAACGATATTTCAAACAATATTAATTTAAATTAGAGTGATTGTGGAAACGAAAAGTATTTTTTTTCACCCAATTCTGTAAATAAAAATAAAAATTTTAAGTCTTAAACATAGGAGCCTTTGAGTTGCTACCTGTGGATATTTTCTCTACGGCCCTGTTTATGGCTTTGTTTCAACTACATTTCCTTATCTTATGTACCATAGTACAAAACATAATTTGAGATAAGTGTTTTTTAGGGCCTGCTAATTTTTTTACCAAGAGAAAAATAACATTTGTCTCAATATGAAATTAAGGCCTCAATTTTAATTACGTTTTTCTTTATTTTCTTACTTTTTAGGTAACATATTAAAGATCTGGCTTATATAGCTCACTTTTATCAGCTAATATGAAGGAATCCAGCAGAGAAACTTTGAATTACTCCTCATAAATACAATATCCAAAAACAAGAAAATTCATTTTAGAAGCAGAAAAGATGATATATTTATTTATTATCAAAGGAAAGAATGAACTCGGTAATATACTCTCCGTATAATTGAATCTTTTGCAATTTTATGTCATAAACGAATTGAAATAAATAAAAAATGTTACTTTGCAGCTTGCCAATGTGATTCTGTTAAATATTACATTATTTGCGAAATTTCAACTCATTTAGCTGTAACTTTTCGATAGTTCTTCATTTAAAAATTAGATTGATTTCTGATTTTTCGCATTTTAGCTACATCTGGAAATTTTGAAGCTAAAAAGACTACACAATTCTTCGTTTTGAAAATTCAAACGTTTTGGCATCATCTTCTTCTTCTTCTTCTTATTGTTAGGCTAAAAAGCCTGTTTAATCCAGAGCGTCTTTCCATCGTTTTCTTGGACGGCCCCGTCTTCTTTTCCTGGTAGGGATGTTGTCATGTACCTTCCTCACCAGCCGGTCTTCATTCATTCGCAATACGTGTGCCCTCCATTCTGTTCTTCTCCTTTGGACCCATACGCTGACATTTTGTATATTGCACTTTTCCCTAATATCTTCATTTTTGACCCTGTCCATCCTTGTTTTACCCGCAATTCTGCGTAGCGATTTCATCTCACAAACTTCCAATATTTTTCTTGTTTTTGCGGTGTCTGTTCTTGTTTGGCATCATAACTTCCTTAAACCACTTCACTTGAGTTACATTTGAAATTTTTTTTTTAAATATTGTTCTCTAATTCTATTTATTTATTATTTTAGCTCATAGAAGAAATCAATGAAGATGATGCTTTATCTATAAGGGAGGCTAAGAATGCTTTATCTTCTATTACTCTTTGGGCTGATTAAGCATATATCTTCTTAGAGTGCCATACCCGAAACGGGCGTCGGCGCCTCTCCACATATATCTGAGTGTGTTTAGATGTTTTACACAGATATACGGGACCTATTTTTTAACGCCGGTTCCGAACCGCTCGTTTGGAGAGGTTTACTAGAGAATTATACACTTGGTAGGTTGCCATTGCTTTCCAAGAGGAGGCGACTGCAAATATCTGCCGACATTCGGTCTCGAACCAGCGTACTTCGAGTCAGCGACACTCTATCCGCTGATCCACAGTCGCCTGTTTAGCATATATAAGGTCTAAGTTTAACAATCTACCTTTAACCATTACACTATTAGAAGCAATAAATCTCTCTTTTGATAGAGTCCATAAAAATATTCCAGAGATTTCAAGAAAATATCAAAAAAGCACATGATCATATTGCCTTCAATCTCAATCAAAAAATGGACAAAATAGTGAACCGGAATTCTGGTTGGACAATAATGGAAGAATAGCCAGGAATTTACGAGGATATAGTAGTGCAAAAGAGGAAAATTTAACACCATCCAAAATGGTTTATTTGAAATTAAGTGCCTATTTTTTACTTAAAATGCCTTTTTAAGTGCCTATTTTAAATATTTTTAGTACTTAGTTGCCTGCTTATTAGAAAGATTTTTAGGGCCTATAAATCCGAGTCCTACTTATGAGAATATCTAATATTTTAACAGTCTTATGATTAATTTATAGATAGAATTTTTCTCATTCTTTCAAATAAATATATTATCTTTATTTTCTGTTAAAAATGCAGGGCCAAATGGATGGATTCACAATATATTTTATTTTAAGACTGGATAAATGGATCAAAGTGTTAAAGGTAAGGAGTTGATATACTCCTGACGATGGCCTAACAACCAGAAATATATTGAGAAATTAAAAAAAAATCTAGTTATTTTATTTTTCCTCATTGTAAAACACCACCAACTGCAACATAATATAATTTTTTGGGATAAATAGATGTTAAGGAGGTTCTTTCTCGACAATCCACACAAAAAGTTTTAGCCTCGTAACCACTCTATAAATATGAACGGTGCTAAAATTTTAGGTTATTTTTTAACGTGACTGTACTTTTTACACTACTATATTCTTTTTATGAATGGATCATTTCCAAGCCATTGTGATTATATCCCCTCCACTAAAAATAATCGCCCAAATATGTTTTTATTTTTTTATTTTTTATCAAAACTAGGTAAATCATTTAATTATTTTTTAAGTTACTTTGAATATAATATTCAAACAAATATTAGTTTTTCATCAATATGGTGAAAGTCCTTCAATGAAAAAAAATAATATAATGATCATTTTCTCACCCTTTCCCAATCTACCACATGTAAAAAAATCTCATTTTTAATTGCAATTATTTCATGTTTGGTGTGGTAAATCGTCTTCAAATTTTAACAGTGTGTTTATTATGCTTTTATTGACTTAAATTCCAAGTTTCAAAGACTTCGTGAATTTTTGCATTTGTGAAAGAACTACCTTAAGCGTTATACTCAAAAATTCTGCCGGAAATATTATTAACTATAGTCACTGTCGATTTTCGATTTCTTACCATGAATATTTAATTATAATTAATTTATAAAAGTGTGAAAAACTTTATTTTATCAACATATAAGTTTTAACTGAAATTCTCTAGATAATTTCATCAAATTAAACAACGTTTCTACTTCTAGTTATTAACTGCCTGTGAACCCATTATTAAGTTTTGAGCTTAAATACAGAAAAAGTTGACTTTTTTTCCCCAACTTGAATGAATTGGTTCACTTTGTTCCTAATTTCATCGTTAGCCAGCGTGGGTGGTAAATACTCTTATTTCTTGCAATGACAGTTTAGCTTTAATGTCGGATAATTGATTTTATTTTATTAGAACTAATGTCATAAAAATCCGCTTTGGCAACACCCACAATCTTCGCATTCACTTTACAAGTGGGCGTAAAATAACATCTTCTCTTGAATTGAAAGCAAAGTTTCTTTGATTATAAGGAGTTAATAGAGTCTTTCCAAGAAGATCAAACGCTACTGGCTACTTGTTTAATTCGTTTTTTTTTCAAATTAACTTTATTTTTAGATGTTAGTAATTGAATGAAATGTAGGAGGAAATGTTTCTAATTAAAAATAAAAATATTAAACTTTGAGTTTTAAATAAGTTTATTATAAATATTATCTTTATATAAGAGGGGGTCAAGGGGTTGCTCCTGGTCGCTTTTTTAATTATGTTTATGCCAGGGTTAGGGGGAAATTTCGAAATGGACTTGAAAAAAGATCATTTCGTTGTCAACCTTGTGCCAGTTAAAGCTGATAATGACAATTTTAGGGTTGGGGTTTCCTGAATTGGCTTTTTTCCACTATATAAAAAGAGAAGGTGACGTTCATTCATTCATCAACGCAATACCCAAATCGCTGGACATAGATAAATGAAATTTGGAATTTATTATTCTTTCTACGATTTTTATATGTGCTAAGAAGGGATATTTTGAAATTCTAACTCTAAAGAGTGGAGAGTCCCAAAATATGTTTTCAATGTTTTTCAAGACCTCTTAAACCTGAAAAGATATAGATATGGTTTTAGTTTAGAAAGGTGAAGCATTAAAGTTTTCGCCATTTTGACCATGAAGGAGCACGTTTTCGACAAAGACGAGTATATATTTTTAAACTAGATTAAATTTGGGACAATTTAAATAAAGTTTCATTCTAATTGGATAATGGTTACATGAGGTTGAAGTTTTGAAAAAATCAATTTTTTGCAAAAAAATCAAAGTTTTTCCTTCATAAAATGAAAACCACTCATTCGGGAAACTTGATTCCTATCTCATTATCTAGTAATTTTTGTTGACTTAAACGTTTACTTGGACTACTTTTTTGATAAAACTCTTAGATTTATAGATATTCAGCATTTTCAATGACGCTTTTGAGGATTCGGATCATATCCTGTCCGGAAAATGTATAATATCTATAAATCTAAGAGTTTTATCAAAAAAGTGGTCCAAGTAAAGGTTCAACTAAATAAAATTTCCTAGACAATGAGATAGGAATCAACGAGGAGTGAACCGCGACCTAAAATCCTGTACACCTACTTCCACTTCCACTTTCATTTCCAAGTAGAAGACAATAGATGACAATAGATTATCTAATGAATTCCAAAGTAATTCCAAATAATTCCAAATACGGTGTACACCTAATTTCAATCGCGGTTCACCCCTCGGGAACCAAGTTTCTAGAATCAGTTCATTTTATGAAGGAAAAACGGTGATTTTTTTGAAACAATGGATCATTTCTTGTCATGGAAAATGCTGGATATCTATAAATCTAAGAATTTTAACAAAAAAGTGGTCCAAGTATACGTTTAAGTCAACAAAATTTCCTAGACAATGAAATAGGAATTAAGTTTCTAGGATAAGTGGTTTTCATTTTATGAAGGACAAACTACGTTTTTTTGCATTTTTTCAAAACTTCAACCTCATGTTACCATCATCCAATTAAGATAAAACTTTATATAAATTGTAGCAAATTTAATCTAGTTTAAAAATGTATAGGTTCATCTTTGTCGAAAACGTGCTCCTTCATGGTCAAAATGGGGAAAAATCGAAAAAATTACGAGTTTTAGGGATATTCAAAAGTGAACCCAAGGGCTGTTTTTTGACAGGCGCTAGTTCCGATTCTACTAAACCTAAATAAATGAAATTATCATTATTTTACGCGTAATTTAAAGATCTTTAATTTATCTAATTAATATCTTTTTGATTTGATTAGCCGTTCTAGAGCTATTCAAGAAAAACTGAAAAAACTTCGAAATTTTCTCATTTTGAAGCGATTAGAAAAATTTCCACAACACAGATTTCGGGGAAAACTTAAGGTAGTAATATTCGATTACCAATAAAGGTATTTCAGGAATAAAATCTTTACCGGTAATTTTTCCTCTTAAAATCGTAATTTGGCTCGACTGATATGTGTTTGTATGTTTATTTCCATAAAGCAGAGGACAACCTCTTTGTTTCTCTTTATCATAGATCTTATCTTGATTGAAATTAAGAGAGCAGTGTTAGTTAAGTGTTCTCTAGACGTCAGCGATTCAATTTACGATTTTATTTCTCTAGCCAACCATTCATTTATTTTTATGTATATACGCACAACCACGAAAATTCAATTTCTCGCAGGTGTAGAATCATAAAGAATTTCCCCAGAATCTATAATTCGTTTATATTGGATGGTCACCCTTAATCTTCGCTATGATGCGTAAAAGAATATAAAAGGATATTTTATTTTATTCTTGGATGCTCTTACGCCAAACGGTATAAATTCAATTTTTTTTTAAATGGACCCTTGAAAGATTGACAGGCGTCAATCAGGAATTACATATTGAAGGAAATGTTTTTCAATACATCACAAAAAAAAAAAAAAAAAAAAAGAGAGAGAAAGAAAGAAATAATCCATAAAAAGAGAAAATATCAAAAAGAAAAAGTTTTCAATTGAATGTTTTATATCGCCATCTTCTATCTCATTTTTTTGACTGATTTTTCCTTCAATTTTTAAATTTAATTTACGAATAAAGCCTTTGACAGTTGCTCGATGATCCTTATTTTATCTTCATTTAATGGAATTTCTTTTTTTAAATAAATATTCAGATTTTTATAATTATTTTTATTAAATAAAAAGGAAAAATTCGTTACCATATTAGAAATGGCATTGTGTTTTGTTTGCTTGATCGATAGCAAAATGACCATTCTAATTTTACCTCGAGTCTAATAATTTTTATGGATATTTTATTTTCTCTTGATTTATCAACACATGCATCAAGATTTCATTAAATTGCAGTCTTTTTTTGCTATTGCTTTAACGAAAGTAACCATACATTCAGCATTAAGATAAAAGTTTTAACATGTACGAGCCCCGTCCCATCTCAATTGGCCCCCCAATATTTTTTCTTTTTAAATAAAATTATGCTAATTCAAGGTAAATTTAATTTAAATATTTATTTTTATTATCATTTGGAACAATATTTTAAACAATTTAAAACATTTTATTGTAACATTTAACTTAAAATTATTTTTTAATTGTTAAAAACATATTTTTATATAAAAAATAGTTCTTTGCTTTTTACGATTTTTTTTAAGAATCTTTGAATATGTGAAATAATCAAGTAGGCTTTGCCTTTTTCCAACAAAAGAGAGTTTGTTTTGCTTATTATTAATCTGCCATAGAGAAGCCTTTAAGTTAGGTTTTAAAACTTACAAGGTAATTTTATTGCAACTTATTCCAATTTTTTTTTTGTAATTTTACTATTTATTTTTAGGCGAAAGAAAAGCAACTCTTGACATTAAAACAAAAGAAAAATCGGCTTAAATGGGCTAAAAGTCACATTAATTGGACGAGTGATGAATGGAATAGTGTCCATTGGAGTGATGAGTCTCGTTTTGAAGTTTGTTTTGGGGACAATCGAAGAAGAGTTATTCGTCAGAAAAATGAAGCTTTCAATTCAGATTGTTTAAAAAAGAAAGTAAAATTTCCTGCTTCAGTTATAGTATGGGGTTCAATCTATGCTAGTGGGGTTGGAAAACTTCACTTCATTGATGTAATTGTAAACACCAATAAATATTTAAAGATTTTAAAAAAATCGTTACTTCCAACAATGGCAGATGCATTGCAGAATAATAATAATTTAGTGTTCCAACAAGACGGGGCGGCCTGCCATACATCAAGAAAATCTTTAAAATGGCTTTCTGATCATAATGTTCCACTTTTGGAGTGGGTATCAAACAGTCCCGACTTGTCACCAATGAAAAAGCTATTACGAATACAACCAGCTAGAAACGTAGTCGAATTAAAACACAAACTTCAAAATATTTGCGATACTTTCACTCAAGATGAGTGTCAAAACTTAATAAGTACGTTGCCCAAAAGAATTCAAGCCATAATTAAAAATAAAGGCGACGTCACACTGGTAAAGGTTTTGGATTTTGTATGTTTTCCTTGTTTTTAACAATTAAAAAATAATTTTAAGTTAAATGTTACAATAAAATGTTTTAAATTGTTTAAAATGTTGTTCCAAATGATAATAAAAATAAATATTTAAATTAAATTTACCGTGAATTAGCATAATTTTATCTAAAAAGAAAAAATATTGGTGGGACAAATGAGATGGGACGGGGCTCGTATTTGACAATTTTATCATAATATTGTATAAATAAGGGAAAAAAGTGAAAACATATTTGAAATTAACTGCGTTGTCTGAAAATTTTTGTGATTTGGCCATTTTTAGTCATCAAACCGTTTTAGATACCAAGTTACGATGTAAGAAAAGACGGAACTTATTAATTTAAACTAGCAACATTAAATTTGAAAATTCATTTAAGAAATAATTTGAAACTCGAATTTTTGTGTAAATTCGAAATTGATATACTTTCGAATTGAATGTACAATACAGTGGCGTACCTAGGGGGGTGCGGTCCGCACCGGACGGCACATATTTTGGGGCGGCATTTTTTATATTTAGTTATAGTTGTAAAAAACAACTTGTTCCCTTCCATAACGATTTCTACGAATAATGAATTACTATATGATTTCGAATATTTTTCCTCGTCGTCAAGTAAATGTAGGGTAGAAAATATTATTATTTAAATTAAATAGCATCAAGAAGAGGACAACCTCTTTGTTTATCTTTATGAATCAACAACTCTGCTACTCTCGGCAAAATAAAAACTTTTCAAGAAAAAAATATCTCTAAAAATCTAAAAAAAGGGCTTGAAGGCGCTCTTGAACTACTAAAATTTATTCAACCGTATTGATGGGAAATTCTGTATCCAATATTGTAATTATGCCAATAATTCCAAATTGAAGTTGATATTTTTTTTTTTTTGTAAATTAGCTATATGTTTTATCTCATAAGTGGGGAACTTGCGGCCTCCGTAAGTTTCTTGTGACCTTTAAAAAAGTATCTTGTATCTTGTATTTTTATAAAAGTTGCATTTATAGGTATATCAACTTATGCGACCTCCTTTATTACTACCTAATTTAAATATGGCATTCAATGGTAAAAATGTTCCCCACCTATAGGTGGTCTCAATTACAATTATTTATTTATGTTTATTAATTTATAAAAAACACCATTTGATAAACTTAGAAAGGGCGGCAAATTAATGACATCCCCGAGCGGCAAAAGTTCTAGATACGGCACTGGTATAATATATAAATTTAGAGTATGAACTTTGAGCTATTATTGTAAATGTTGATAATACCGTTCTTACCTAATCTTGACAGCATTAAAGATGTAAAATGAAGACATTAATGTTTTGGGCACGCGCAAATTAGCCTGTACGCATGTGCATTGCAAAATTCGACTTTCTAAATTCCGAATTAGAATTTCGAAAGAAAACATTATGATATTTTCGAATTTTAATAAATTCGAATTTTTCTTTCAGCAACTTGTGTGTCAAATTTCAGTCCTGGGTCTGTCCCATTTTGACTATTACATCGCTTTATGATGATTCTGATCTCAGCAATGAGCCTTATATGAAACTGCAGAGATGCATTAATGCATCGATTCATTTCGTAAGCAGATTTGTACATACTTGTTTGTATCTCCTTCCTAAAGAAGGTTTTTATTTTTTATTAAAAAAATCATACAGGGCTAGGTGTCCATTAGAATTGGTGAATTTATTTAAGGTAATGGTTATATCAAACGAAGAAAGCTCATATACCCACGATTTAATTATTAAAAATTAAAATTTAAAAAAAAACCTACGAATGGCAATATTAGACGGAATTTTAATTAAATCACCAAGAATTGTAAATATGCATACAATGTAAAGAATTTTTCCCGGCTCGAAGAAATGAAAGTTATTTCTTTTTGAAATATTTCAAGAAAATACTGTCTCCAAAAATAATTAAAATGAAAAGATAAATAAAATTATAATTTTTTTTTTTTCGAAAATTGTCCACATATTTATATATACTAGGATTTCCATTATTTTTAGAAAAAAAGCCTCTAGGAATTCGAATATTTTTAATGAAATCAAGATAGAGTGTCCCACAGTGTAAATTCGAGTTGGCATAATAAATTTTAATAAATTTATATATATCTAAATTTTTTGAAAATACAATTCTCTTTTAAATAGGTGTTAGTTTTTTTCTTTTTGAATTTGAATGTTTATGTAAAAATAATTGTTGGGCAGAATGATAATGGTACATATTGTGATAATTTTGATGTGAGGGAATTTTTCCCACCTTAAAATTGTTCCAAGGCTAAAAGATCGATATTTTGTAAATGTCGAAACGTACCTGGGTGACAATAGAATAAAGAAAAATAAATGTTAAAAATGTGTTTTTTGTCAAAAAAGAAAAAACTATTTAAATGAGAATTGTATCCTCAAAAAATTTAGATATCTATATATATAAAATTAAGGTTTTGTCTGTACATTGGTCCAAATCACGCCAAATTTTGGTTGCACACGTTTCAAGCAAAGTTATGAACGAAAACACCCTCAACAAAATTCCTGTCTGTCTGTATGTTTCCGTGGGTTCCGCGAAAAGTTGCTCACGATTCACGTAAAAACGGCTGAAGGGATTATTATGAAATTTCATATTTACATCAGATGTCTTCTAACTTACGTTTTTAGCTATATAACGTTTTGATATTTTGACCCCAGAAGGGGTTTTGGGGGACGCACGAATGAAAATTATCAAATAACTCTAAACTATTAACCCTACGGCAAATTTTATGATAAACAAAGTTGTAGGAGATGTGATTTCTGACAACTTTTGTTTATAAAAAATTTCCCAAAAAACCACCCAAAAAGGGGAGGAGGGCGAAAAATTATAAATTCTTGCCCTTGGACTAAACTCAACCAAATTTTGTATACATAATCTCTGGACCTCTAGAGAACTAGAAATGCAAAAACTAATCACCAAAAATGGGGGGGAGGGTCAAAAAATGAAAATTCTTACCCTTGGAGCCAACTTAACCAAATTTTATATACATAATCTGTGGGTCACTAGAAGATTAGAAATGCAAAAACTGGGTGCGGGGGTGGAGTAATGGTACGGGTGCGGAGGGGTTCCGGCGGGATGAGGATACGGGGGTTGGAATGGGGGTGAGGGAGTAAGACGGAGTAGGGTGAAGGGGGTGGTGCGGGGTGGAGTCCGGCGGCCATAGTGGGTGTGGGGTCCAGGGGGCTAGACGGGGGTGGAGGGCATGGGGTTGGGTCCGGGGTGGGTGGGGTGGGTGGGGTGCGAGAGTGGTGGTGCAGGGTGGAGAAGGGGTTTGAGGTGAGGGCCCAGAGGCGAAGTGGGGTGTGTGGAGGGATTTCGGCGGGGTGGAGTTCACGGGTGGGGTGGTGGAGCGGGGGCTGGGCACGGGACCGGGGTGGTGGTGCTGAGCGGGAAGGGGGTGTGAAGGGGGATCCAGGGAGGTGCTCCTCGGCTACAAAAGGGCCGCCGAAGGTTGGCCTTGCAGCTAGTATATAAATAAAAAATTCTCAGAATTAATCAAAAAATTAATAAAGTTAATAATTGTTAAACCCCCTCAGGAATCGAAAACGGGTGCCAAAAATATCAATCGGGGCCAATTGGCTACCCTTGGATTTAGTAATGTGTTTTTATTAGAAATGTAAATTTTGCTCCTATCAGACATTTGAACTTTATACTAGAACATTTTCTTTTTTTCTGGCTTATATATGTTTATAAACATCTAAAAAAAGGAGATAAATTATTTCTAAGCAATTCTTTATGTTTCTCCCATCGCTTAGTCATTTAATAGAAAGCAAAAATAAGTTCATTCTGGTGCCAAAATCTTAGTATTTGTAGAATGAATAACTCCTGATTTTGTGATTTCTAGATTCAGGACTTCCGGTGAAAAATACAAACAATCAGAACAAAATTCGAATTGTTATGTGGGTAGGTAGCTAATGTGTTGAATTTGACAGAAAAGTTTGTGGTAATCAAAACTTTAGTAATCAAAAGTTTCCAAATCACCAAAATTTACAAGAAGCGTGTCGCGTCTTGGAAAAAAGTGTTTACTTTAGGATATTTCAAGAAATATGGTTTATTGATTTACTCTACATGTACATGGGAGTAGATTTATCAAACTTTCTACTGCGAACCATGGGTAAAGTATTGGAATCGGCCTCACGGCAAGAGCAACTTCAAAGGATACTCATGTAAAGACTACGGAACCCATGGTCTCAAACAAAGTTACAAATTATAGTAATCAATCAGGTTGAATTTTAGCACGAGACAGTTTTGCCAAAAGTTACATGTGGTCTTCACCAGGGGCCAAAAAGTTTTTCAATTAGTGCTTAACTTTCCATTCTTCTAACTTGGACAGTTTAAACAATAGAAATACAAATATGAAAAATATTTTTTCAGTAAATTGAATATTCCTGCCACCTGAAGAACTTCACCCATTCGTCAGAGTAAAGTGTAATAATTTTTCATTTCATTTTATCAGCCAATAGTCAATTCTTTTATCTTTTAAAATGAGGAGTGAAAAATAAATTGAATATTGTAGCCCTTGTCGGAAATCAAACTTTAATTTGAATTATTTTATTTAGAGCTTTTTTCAGCTAATTCAATTATTTTAGCACATATAAAAAATATATTTAATTATAAAATATAAATAAATAACTGTATTAATTAAAATCCTCAAAATGTAGTCTGAATTTGAACTTGATTTATGGAAAGTGGTGTAGGTTTTAGGTGAAACATGATGTTAATTAATAGAGTAAAGGGTGTGTAGTTTCACAGTGAAACTACACACTCTTTACTCTATTAATTGATTTATAAAGTTGGTGCGCCTGTATTTAGGCAACCGATTGAGCGCAGTAGAATGAAAGCTGCGTAAGAGCTAGGCGAGTCAGTAAGACAAGTAAGCCATCATGTATATGTGAAAGGATAATGATTTGAACTTGATTTATAAATATTTAAGCACTATAATACTCTGAGGTATATGAGTCAAACCATTGACTAGGATGTAGTTGTCGGTTGCCACAGGGTACTTCTCCCATAAGAAATGAAAGAAATTTTTCTGTTTTTGGATCTTAATATTTATATAATTCTATGCGAGAAGTACCCTGTGGCAACCGACAACTACATCTTAGTCAATGGTTTGACTCATATACCTCAGAGTATTATAGTGCTTAAATATTTAAACGAGTCATTATCAGTTTACTACAATTTTATCATACTGTAAAATAAATTGATTTATAAAGTTGGTGCGCCTGTATTTAGGCAACCAACTGAGCGCCGTAGAATGAAAGCTGCGTAAAAGCTAGGCGAGACCAGTAAGACAAGTAAGTCATCAAGTATGTGTGAAAGGATAATTTGACTCGCTAGAGCTGTATTATTTCCATTTATTTTTGAGACAGATAGCTCATGTTCACGTAACCTCTCACCCGCAAGTCGTTTCGTTTGACCTATATATATAATATATATATTATTGCATGGCAACATTCCCAATCACCGATACATTCAATCATATATAGTTATAGACAACGACAGTCCATTCTCTCAAATCAGTGAGTAATTAAAGAAACTTCTCTCTGTAGACCAGGTTTTTGTTACGGTGACGTCAATGGTATTCGGGATCAACTCATTATCCAACCAAAAAGATGAACTTGGAGATGCGAACTAGGATTGTTGTTAATTAATAAATTAATCATATATAATTAATTGAGTGGATATTGATGAGACAGTCCACAAACAGAAGATAATTTGTCTAAATTAGACTATCTTTTTGATTATAAACCGACGTTTCGTAGGTTATTCCCTCCACCGAAACGTCGGTTTATAAAAGATAGTCTAAATCATCTTCTTTTGTGGACTCAATTTCCACTCAATATCAGTCGGTCTCCAAAAATTACTTCAATATATAATTAATTTTTCTATTTTTTTGTCTCATATAGTAATAATGTTAGCTATGTTATTTATCCCCCAAAACCATAAATTTAATCGACAACTAGAAGAAGGAAATAAACAACCAAAGCAATTTTTTTTGTTTGTTATTAGTACTTTAATTATTAAATTATAATCCATAAGTATTAAATCAGTTTACCTTAAAAATGTTCGATAAGAACATTGATTAATTAATATAACTAATTTAATAAAGTCAAGAACAAATAAATAATTCAGTTTTTTTTATTATCCAAAAATTTAGTTTTTGGTGTTGTTTTCTCCTTCTAACTGTCGATTCATTTAGTTTTACCGATGATTAATACTAACAAATCCAAAATTAATTTAAAAAAATAGCTGATTGGGAAGCGTATGTGTTTATTTAAAAATTAAGTCCGCATTTTTATTAGCCATTCGTGTTAATAATTTTTCCCCAAGCCTCAATATAATTAACCTTGAGTTATTATCACATTTGTCCATCAACTTGACTTTACAAATACCTACGTTTATTTTTTATTCTCATATATTTTTTTTTCTAATTTATTATTCATTTTTTCCGTGCATGTTATAAGATAAATGAAAATATGAATTGAATGTCATAAAAAATCACTTTGTCTATTTCATTTTTAGTTTTTTTATTTAAAAATCCAAAGATGCGCATCTGATGATATTAAATGTCATTTAATGATAATATTAAATGAATGATGATGAATTACCCAGTAAATGTAATCCAGAAGAGTTTCCATTTTTTATTAATATTAATATTATTAGCAATCTCATCTTCTCTTTAGCTAGAAAAGCGTTTGAAGCAAAATGTGATTTTTGATAAAATTATTTATTTATTCTCCCCCCCCTCCCCCCGCCCCGCAGATGTCAAGTTGTCGTGATGGGGAGGGGGGGCTTAAGTGTTTTGACTTTTAGTTATGTAACCTATTTCCTATATGAGCATTATTAGGCATTTTGATTTTTCTATTCAAATAATAGCACAGTCAAGTTATTTTGATGGTTTACATGGTTTCATATGGAGAATAAATATTTGGTTAGAATTTTAAAATATTTTCGGGATGTGAGAAACTGAAAATTTGTTTAAAATACTAAACCAAAATGGATTTAAAATACTTACTAATTGAATGGCAGCATAGTTAAAATAAGCGTCGACTCTTTTATTTTTAGTCATACTTTTACCCATGTATAGAAATTTTACTGATTAAATAAAAATAAATTTCAAAAATTTAAATTTTAGTAAAATCACGCATACTTAATTATTTATTGATCTCGAATAAATAATACAATATAACTACGACGTTTCGATCGACTTATTTTCCGCATGAGCATTCTCTCCGATTTTTGGTTAACAAATTATGTGTGATTTTACTAAAATTTCTAATTTTGATAATAATGACAAAAATAAAAGGTTCAACAGCTTCATTACTAAAACTTAATTTTTTACTTTTTAGTGCGTTTTTGAAAAAAAACTTTTTTTTAAGATTTTTACTTAATATGTTTTTATTTAATCATTATGTTTATTTATCGTTTTTAAATGAATACATATTTCCTCCAAATTATCTTTATTTTAATTGATCCTAGAGTTTTTGAAATATAAGTATGGACCAGTGGCGTGCAGTCAATGGATGCTGTGGGTGCGGCGCATCCCTAATATTTCAAACATATATATTAGTCTTTTCATAAATGAAGGAGGATCTTTAAATTTTCAATTTATTATCTGTTATTTCAAATATTTCTATAAAAAACATGTTTATGTTTTGAAAAATATTAGTTCTCGAACTGAAATAAAATTGTTGCATAGTTTCAAGGAGCAATTAAAATGTATGATTTTTCCGAAAAGTTCGATGATAGAACGTTTGAATTCCCTGACTGGTATATCTTCCAGTACAAAAATGTCAAAGATAAGTTCAAATGAGTTTTAGTCGAATAAAAATTGTTCTCGCTAAGGAACTATTAAAATAGTAATAATACAAAAAAAGGAATAAATAAAGATGATTCGAGAATTTATGGAATAATCCATTTCTAAGACCTCTCAATACATAAGATCGGAAATAACTAAGGGTGATATGGACAAGTCATAGCTTGCTTATAGCAAAAGAATCAGGAGAAATTTAAGATTTTCTTATAGGACAGGCTATTTCATTGTGGAAGCTGTTCGATTTCCATCTCAGGGACAGTGGAGTTTAAGTCACAAGATTTAATTTCCGACTTCTACCCACACTCACACAAAGCAGTATCAGTTTGGAGTGAAGGTCCCAAAATATATTAAAAAAAAATCTAATTTTAAGTTTGAAAAATAACGAAAATGTTGACGTTTTCGATAAAATTTGCAAAAAAAAGTGAAGATTAAAATAAAATTAACAAGTTGTTGTAGGGAAATAAGAACAAAAGCTTATGAAAATATTTTTTATTTTATGCCAACGTTTCGTCAACTTTGTTGACTTACTCAATTTTGTTTGGTATGAAAAATAAGTTTTTTATGTGTGCTGAATTGTTTTGTATGTGCTGAGTTGTCTGAGTTCAAAGCTTGTTTTTGATTTGAGATTGTTATAACATATACTAATTGAAGCCGTTCATTTTTAGAGCCCTGAGGAAGTCAACAAAGTTTACGAAACGTTGGCATAAAATAAAAAAATATTTGGATAAGCTATTGTCCTTATTTCCCTACAACTTATTAATTTAATCGATAGACATAAATAATCAAAAAAATTAAAATAAAATTTCAAAAAAAAAAAAATGAAGGGTGATTTTTTGGACAGTATCGCCTGGTTGATAAGTCACCAACTGCCAATGGTATAGTCGCTGGAAAATCATACTAAGATTTCACGTCAAAATTAATTTAAGAACCACTAAACTAGAAGATTTATTTTCAAAAAGAAATTCAAGATTTCTAAACTGACCTGATGCCCAGGTGCCATTGAATCGTAGTGGTGCGAACTCATGCCCGAGAATATCCTGCAGTCGTATCCGATGTCCTTTTATTCTGGGTCCTTCGTCAGGGGGTGTGAGCAGCACCACCGAAGTGACGATCAATGCAAGCACTATCACAATCACCAGCAGGGCAATCAGAATCCCTCGCCAATTTCGCTGTTGAGTGTTGCTCGACACCAACTCCTGAACACAAACACCATACAAAGGGATTAGGATCAAGTGATTAGATCAAAGGGATTTAATCAATTTTATAAAGCACCATTTGTAGTCAACAAAATACCTATTAAAATTCAATTAAATATCACTTAAAATTTCATGAATGCTTTTAGCTTTTTTTTTGTGATAAAAAAAATGCATAAAATATACACTGAAAAACGATAAATTTATATTTTAAGAACATGAATTTAGGTCATTTATCAAAGATATTAATAGATATGTTTATATTGCACGTAGGAGGGTTTTGTCCCCTAGGGAGTCGAACCCAAGCACTAGTACGCTTTCCGGGCAACTAGTCTAGACCCTTGAGACACTCACCCCCAAACATGCAATATATAACGAAAGCCAATTACTTTCACTCCATTCAACTCGATTGGAATAGTAAAAATTAATGCTTAACTGGAATAAAGATTCAGCATGGGACCAATGCGAAGGCAGATTTATGTAAAGAATTGAGTATCTATTTGAGAAAGAAAGATTGAGTTTTTTCTCAAAATCAACTTGTGATATTGAATCAATTAATTTGAAGAACATGAATTTAGGTCATTTATCAAAGATATTAATAGATATGTTTATATTGCATGTAGGAGGGTCTTGTCCCCTCGGGAGTCGAACCCAAGCACTAGTGCGCTTTCCGGGCAACTAGTACCTCCTACATGCAATATAAACATATCTATTAATATCTTTGATAAATGACCTAAATTCATGTTCTTAAAATTAATTGATTCAATATCACAAGTTGATTTTGAGAAAAAACTCAATCTTTCTTTCTCAAATAGATACTCAATTCTTTAGATATATTTATAAAGTATATTAGTTAAGTATATTAGTTAAGAAATTATATTTGATATGAATAGATGGTGAAGTTAATTATGTCGAAATCGATCTCATTCAATATGAATAAATCATATACCTACGTATTTTAATTATTCTCATATTTTTGGAGCAACTCTAGATATATTAATAATTAAGATGCCGCTATTCGAACCAAGAGCACCAATAAATAAATTATGAAAATATTGTTATTTGAGTAAAATAGTAGAGTAGTTAAATTTAATAGTCACAATCAAAGAAAACAAAATAACGAAAAGGAAAACTAAAATAAATAATAACGAACAAATGAAAAAATTTTCACGTGTTTGTAAACATAAAATCAATAAACAATCCAATTCCCCATATCGTCTTATATGAGGTTTAAAGTAATCTAATTTTAATATATATTAATATTTCTTATAATCTTATAGTGGGTTTTAAAATTAAAAAAAAACATTAATCATTTAAACAAAATTTTTGTTACTTTTTTTTTAATATCTTAATTATTAAGACATCACTATTTGCAGAAAATCTCAGTCGTTTAATGATAAAAAAACATTCGTTTAGATATAATAAGAGGTTTCACTAAAACTAAACCAGACATTCATTTGATATTAAGAGATATCTAATAGAATAAAATAGATCACTCAAGTATATAATATATTTGGATTAAATACCTAAAAATTTGGTCATATTCAGAATGATTTCGATATATCTTGATTATTTATAAAATATCTTTGGAATAAATAAGAGATCATTAAAAATGCTCAACTCTATCAATATATTTATTTTAAATAAATTGTTTTTTCAGTGTATGTTATTTTTATTTTGAAAATATAAACTAGTTTAATAATGAAATCAACTCGAAAAATCTATTACAGTTTTACACTTCTAACTTTGACTTTAGCAAATTAATTAACTATAATTACGGATGGTTAGCCTAGAGCAGTGGTTCTTAGCCTATGGGTTGCGACCCAAAATTGGGTCGCAAAGCATATTCCTTGGGTCGCGCAGAGTCGTTAATCAAATATTTTACTTATTATTATAAGTTGAAAAATATATTTTGATTTATTCAATACTATAAAAAATAAAAATATGAAAAACACGCTCTTTTTCATTAAATTTTCCTTAGATCGAAAAGTACCTTTGGTTATCTTAATTGTTACAAAATAATATTATATGTGAGTTAAAAAAAGTCATCATTGAAAATTGAAGAAAATTTCTCAAGTATCGTCTAAAAAAAGATAATTTTTTGCCGGGGGGGGGGGGGGGTCGCGACATGAACATATTTCTCAAATTTGGGTCGCAGCTTAAAAAGGTTAAGAACCACTGGTCTAGAGTGGCAGCCAATATGTAAATTCAATAGAAATGAATGACAATTTTTTTGGCTTTTTAAACTTCTTAATAGTTTTTTATTTTTTTTTATGGCCTAGGGAAAAATCCATTTGGCCAGCTTCAAATTTTTTTATTTATCTTTATATTTAATTTTTGTTTTGTTGTAATATATTTAAAAATATCAAGTTTTAATGAAACTATAAATTTTAATATTATTTTAGATAATTCATCTCTATTATTGAAAAAGTAGAATAGAAGGAATTCCAAATTGATAGGTAATTCAATGTGATGTCGAATTTTGAAAATAAATTTATCAATTTTATTTTTAATCTAAATTGAAAGTTTATTTTTTGACGAGAGTATCAGAATTTTTATATATTGAAGGAGACAATAAAAGAGTGTGTCTTCTGCTGGAATTATAAATTTTTAATTTATTTATTACGAGACTATAGTTTCGAGAGCTTTCCCCTCTTCATCACTCTATTATATACAACGAGCTTTTCGTGCCTGCCTTCGGTACGCCCTCGAAGCTCGGCCCTCCGGGCTTGTGCCCTGGCGGGCGTCGTCTCTGTCCAAAAATTTTATTCCTCTTAAAAAACCACACTCCAAATGTATACCTGTAAACTCCCGAAAATACATAGTCTCTTAAAAGTTATCTCATTTTCGTCCTAACACAGCTACAGAAATGAGGCTCTAGATATGAATCTGGAAGTATTTTATTTTCTTTAATCTACAGCATTGAGATATTTTTTTGTGTGGAAATATTTAGATTTATTTAAATAAGTGGGATCGTGTGAGGAGGAGAATTATATTATATCATTTTTTTAAAAATTTGGGATCGATAATCGATATAAGGCTCCAAATATTTAAAAGAGATCAGGTGTTGTTTGTATGACAGGCTGCTCTAGTATTGACATGCAAAACTCATATGAGCATGCATGTCTTAAGTCGTTCAATTTTGTAAAAATCAAAAAATAATAATAATAAAATTTAGATTTTTAAAAAATTATAAAAACGTGTCAAATTATTAAAAAATAAACAAATAATATATAAAATATGTGATTAATTTCTTCTTTTGTGCTCAAAGAAAAGCGAATTGAATATTTAATTTTTGAGTGGTGAGGGGGGGGGGGAAGAATAATTATCAATATATTTAATGTTTCTTAATTTAAAATCAATTGGAGTCTTTCATTTCAAAATTTGAGTTCAAATTACAATTATATTTTAAATTTACCGACGGCATCAGCGCCCCTCTCGGCAGTATTATGTTAACGTTGCTGCAAATTAATCTGGGCTATTATATATATAATTGATTCACAGTAATAATACAAAGTTCTCGAAACTATAGTCTCGTTATAAATAAATTAAAAATTTATAATTCTAGCAGAAGACACACTCTTTTATTGTCTCCTTCAATTATTTTTAATCATTTTACATCTCAGGGTAATAAAGTTCTACCAGTCCCTCTCTCCAAAGAGAAAATACTTCTAATATTATCTATTTAATTTTTGGATTTTTTTATCTAAATGACCTTTTAATTTTGTATTTTTCCCAAAATATTATTATTAATAGGTTACGGTGATCACAGTAATAAATAGATTCAATTTTCCTTTTCAGTAATTTCATTTCATGAATTTAATCCGACCGAATCTACAGCCTTTTCATATTTAAGAAAAAGAGAGAAAATTTAATTCCTTAGAGAAAACGCCCCGGTCACGTAAGAAGATAATTGCCCTTTAACTAGATGTGACATTTTATTTTCTTCTTCATCTGAACAATTCTCAGGTGTAATTTTTAATAAAAACTTAATTCTTTTACTTTACTCAAAGCTCAATTTAATTTTAATAAAAAAGGGATATTTTAAAGAAAATTAAACGCAAATACAGCAAAATATTTATCATATTTGAATATAAATAATATTATATTTGATCTCATAATTAGTAGAGATTGTGGTGTTGGTGGAAGGTGAAACATCTTTAATAAAGATAGGAGTAAATAAATATTATATTTAATATTCATTTACTATGAGTTAAGGATTCTTGGTCACTTGTTTCACATTAAAATTAAAAAATTATTTTCTGTACTTCCTGAAGATGGGTTGATAGCCCGAAATATATATTTTGAAAAAATTTTTACATCTTTTAATTTTTTAATTTTAATGTGAAACAAGTGACCAAGAATCCTTAACTCATAGTAAATGAATATTAAATATAATATTTATTTACTCCTGTCTTTATATTTGATCTCGTCTTAATTTTTTATATACTTTAAAAGGTATCTACTAACTTTGTCCAATTCTCTCTCTTAATTAGAAGTTAGTTAAAATTTAAAAATTCTATAAATTTCTCTAGTCAACATCTAACTTTATTTTTTAACCGACTTCAAAAAAAGAGGAGGTTCTCAATTCAACTGATTTTTGGTGTGTCTATGTTACCTGATTTCTTCGCCAATTGTGAAGCGATTTTGATGATTTTTTTGCATTGGGTTCAGTCTAGTTTCCGATTGGTAAAAATATAAATTTCATTGATATTGGACCTTTTTAGGTATGTTCACGCATAACTTCTTTGTTTATAAACCGATTTTAATTATTCTTTATGTGTTTGGATCAATATAGCTCCAAGGTAGTCAAGATACCTAACTATTTATTTATTGAATATATAAAATGTTGAAAATCAAATTCGGTATAAAATTTTTATTATATAAAAATTTTAAATTAATCAAAATAAATTAATAAATTCTTTATGATTAAAATGGCAATTTTTTTAGTTTTTTTTTATTATTATTTATTTATTTATTTAGTTTTGTTTATTTAAAAAAAAATTGACATTTTAATCATAAAGGATTTATTAATTTATTTTGATTAATTTAAAGTTTTTATATAATAAAAATTTTATAAATATAATTTTTTTATAATAATAAAAAAAAACTAAAAAAAAATGCCATTTTAATCATAAAGTATTCATTGATTTATTTTGATTAATTTAAAGTTTTTAAATAATAAAAATTTTATACAGAATACAATTACGAATAATAGCTAGTTATTTTTGTTTTGTTACACCAAAGAAGTATAACTTCTTACATACGTACATATGTACACACTCCAATTTTTTTTTAGTCTACTCCACTTCATCTTAATTATAACACCAAAGGCTGAATATTTTACTCATCTTCAGTTATTTTTTTTTACTTTATTTTTTTTTTTACTTTCATGTTTGGTTAAAAAATTTATGCTGTTTGAAAAGAAAATTTTCTAATAATATAGAATAAATGAATGAAAACGATAAAAAAAATTGAGATTTAATGAAAAAAAATCAGTCAAGAATAAATAAAGATTTAAATTTAGAATACTTTATTAGGTTTAAATTTATTAGTAGGACTGGCTTTCTTCTAGTTCAGGGGTCCCCAAACTTTTTAGAGATAGGGCCACATATGAACATTGAAAACTATGGGCAGGCCGGATATAACATAATATTATTATTAATATGCTATTATATGACATTAATATTTAATATAGTTAATATTTGTGAATTCATTCTGTAGTAGCCGCGGGGAGGATGGAAAAGTTTCAAGGGCCGGATTTGGGCCGCGTGTCGTAGTTTGGAGACCCCTTCTAGTTGGTTGAGATAGCTATCTTTTCCACTGACTTTATGATGACCAAAAACAAATAATGTAATTATGTAATGTACACCCTGTATCAAAAATTAATCAAAATGTTTTATTTTAAGTACTTGACACCCATTCCTTTAGGGGCCTTTGGAAATCAATGTCCGGACCTATCGTTCTTGCTTTTCAATAAGATAAGAAATAGACGCTTTCTTTTGGTCTCTATCTCGTTCTTAGTGTTGATCGATGCCACGACGGACATTCACGTCAACGCATTTCCGTATCTAAATGCAAAAGAAGAAAGGAAAGGAGCCTAGCCCGAAAAAATCTTCCAAGTCATTAAACTCACCACCAAAACTACAGCATAAAATTTTTATATATGCCGTAAATCTTTTATGCTTTTTTTTCCTGTTTCATTCAACTCCATGATAGGTTCTTCTCAATGGACGTAATTCTACTTGCAATTTCAGTCGATCCTTGAGCTTCGCATTTAATGTGAGTTTTAAATAATTTTATTTCCCATGGCTTATTCAGGGGTAGGAGATTAAGTCGCGGAGTGCGTCATTGAAATTTCTTATAGGGGGTAGGGGTTGAAAATTTTTCCAAAATTAGCATTATATGATAAAAATAAAAACGGTCAAGTTAATAACTTCAACAAAAGTTAATAAAAACCTCTTCGAATTCTTTAGAAGTGAATAAAATATAATGTACAACGGAGGCGGGGGGGGGGGGGGGTTACTTTTCATGAAAATGGGAGGGGTAAGTCATGAAGCTGGGGGCACCCTGGAGTATCATTTAAAATTAGGTACTTATTATTCTAATTGTAAATCAAAATTGTTAAAATTCAATCGAATAGAGAACCTCCTCCTTTTTTGAAGTCGGTTAAAAATAGGAATTTTTTAATCAACTTTTTTAGGTTCAAAAATAAAACGGGACATTAATGCCAATACATTTCCGTCTATTTTTTCCACTTATTTTTACCATTAATTAATTATTTATTTAGGGCGGTAAAGTGGAAGCTCGTTAGTGGCAAATTTATTATTATTATTACAATTTAAAGGTCGCCTCGACTGCATGGTCTTGTGCATTGTCCGTCTATAATCTATATCTTGAAACGCGCTAGTAAACTAAATAAGATAAAAATTTGAAATTTACAAGTTATATATATTCATTTTGTTCACAATCGATAATCGTAGTAAAATTTTAATCAAATGGACATTTTGAAAAAAATTTTGTGAGGTCTAAAATATTTATTTTTTTGAAGTGAAACTTCTTTAGCGACATATCTGTTTTTTTTGTTAGAATAAAGGGGAAATGACTAAATAGATGGTAAATAGTTCATAACAAATAAAATTTATTAAAATTAGGAAATTTAAATTATTTTTTTAAACCCACTAATATTTCATAACAAATAAAATTTATTAAAATTAGAAAATTTAAATATTATCAATAACATCTACGGCTAAAGAAGTTTCACTTCCTCCGTGAGCTTATGTGGATCAGGGTCACACATTTTTTTTTTTTTATTTTGTGAGAAGTCTTTGTAAATATATTTTTAAGAAAACTTAGGGTATTATTTTTTAAAATTTTTGAAAGTGTCTCAAAGTGTCGATTTTTAGATGATTTTTATACCGAAGTTTTTTCAATTAAAATTATAAAAAAAAATTCACAAAATTACTAATTCTATGCTTATTCCTGACAAATAAGACCGAATTTGATATCTCAAGTATTTTGGAAGATATAAGGTACCAAACTCTCACTGTATGCGAGTAATATGGCAGTTTTTGTCGGCGAACGGTTTGAGCTAGAATGTGGGGGAAACTTGCATTAAGTGCAATTTATTAAGACAAACATGTTCTCTCAATTTACATATTATGAAGAACATACTATAAAAATAAAATAGATATTAAATATGAAATATCGATGGAATTGAATGTATAATTTTTGAAATTTCTTGTATATGAATGAGAAATTGAAGAATCAACCTGTAGAGATATAAGACAATCAAGGAACTGATAATGGAATTTTTATTCTATTTTTTTCGACAAGCAAGTAAATATAGATAAAAAGAAAATCTAACGGGAATTTATTGATTTGTTTTTTTTATTTATTTCTTATTTTTAGTAAACGTCCAGCCACAGTAGAGGCAAGGTGTGTGCGTGGAGGTGATTCCGCTCTCTGCAACCCAATCTGGTAAGCTTATTTAATTATTCTTTTTATTTAATTATTCCATTAATATTTAAATTATACCCTGCCCGTTAAAAAACCCTACACTGGCATTGGATTTTTTTAGCAATACCGTAAAATTTTCAGCCTCAAAAATTACCCAACGTTAATGCATTCTGATTCTAAAGCAAGTACCAAGTTTTGCATATTTGATAGGGCCTTTGAATAGCAAAAACATTAATACCTAACACCCTAGCAACTTATGATTAACTTGGACCATCTTCCAGCTTCCATTTAGCTTAAAGTTATAACCTCAGACAATTTTTTTTTAAAAACTGATTAAAGTCAAGAAATATTTAGAAGATAACAAATGAATCCGAGACCATCATTTACAAAGTTTATCATAATAAATAAATAAATGCATGAATAACATAAGTAGCTTATACCCTGAAGAAGGAGAGAAAAAGTCTGCAAAACGTCGGAATTTGATAAAAATTTAAATATATTAATTTATGGACTGCCTTTCATTATAACCTACTTATTTCGCTTAGCAGTCCGTCTTTTAAGAAAATAAATAAAATAAAATACCTACTACACTCATGAATAACAATTGGGAAAATTTGTAATTTGTAATTTTAATGCAAAATTGCAAATAAATTAAAAAATAATTTAAAATTTAAAGAGAAAATTTCTTCTAATTATAATAAATTTAATTATTAAAGTTGTTATAGTGAAATAAGGACTATATCTTTTATGCAGATAATTTATATTTTATTGCCAACGTTTCGTCAACTTTGTTTACTTCTTCAGGGCTCAAATAATTAACTTCCCTGCATATTTGTCATTTTTACTTTCACATTTCTATAGAATATAGTATATAGTAATGTGAAGTATTGCGATGGCCAGTCTGGTTATAATTATTCTTTCTTAGTAAACATATCAAGGCAAGTCATCGACATCAATCAGATTGAAAAACTTTTTTTATTTTTAATAATTATAAAAATGACAAATGGGGAGTCGGGTTGGCTCAGTCGGCTAACGCACTGGCCTCGCTTCGGCATCGATCGATTATGACGATGTTGGAGTGGGAGTCCGGGGTTCGATCCTGGCTGGCAAATAAAAATTTCTACCGGCTAAAAACTCGGCTCCCTCACTAACACTACTAAGACTTTATTTATGTGCTGTGCTTTGTTCCCGGTGACATTAAAAAAAAATGACAAATATGCAGGGAAGCTAACTTTTGAGCCCTGAAGAAGTTAACAAAGTTGACGAAACGATAGCAATAAAATATAAATTATCTCATAAAAGATAATAGTCTTTATTTCCCTATAAAAACTTTAATAATTTAATTGATGGACATAAATAATCAAAATAAATATATTTAATTTTTAGTGAACGAACAGAGCCACAAAAGGCTGGGTGACTACGCGACAGATAGTCCCGGCAACTTGGTGAGTTTTTAATTTAATTTTAATTTCATTATTCTTAAGTAACTTAAGACCTTTTGTAATTCTGAACGAAATTTTTACATTATTATACTTCTTCAAAATAATTTCATTTCCAATTAAAAATTGATCAAATTAAGCCCTTATTTGTATTAAGTAAAATTGTTTTTTGCTTGTTTATTTTTCTGAATGGTTTCTCTAGTATTTTAATGGTAAATTTTAATAAGAAATTTTATAATATCATAATTTGTCTTTAATTACACTGGTCAAGATGATTTTTGTCTCACGAGTACCCATTGTTGCACTTAATACAGTTTTTTATCGTGTTTTCAAATATGTATTCGGAATTTCCCCAACACCCACAGTTTTTAAAAATATTTTAAGAAATTTTTTCGTCTATTTGTTCATATTCAAACAAAAGCTCCTAGAACGTTGTAAATATGCTGGAACCAAATGAGACAACTCAAAGGTACCACTGCTACTGTTGTACAGATTCAGACATGTATAGATATTAAAATTTGAATTTTTATTTAAATCACACATAATTAACTATAATTATTTATTGAACACGAAAAAATAATACATTAAAACTACTAATATTATATATATTATTTGTTCATGTTCAATAAATAATTATAGTTAATTATATGTAATTTAAATAAAAATTCAAATTTTAATCAAATTAATCACAAAAATAAAAGCTTCAACAGCTTCATTACTAATGTATAGATATGTACAAACGTTATGTAGTGTAGCAGTGATCCAGTAAACATGTGTCTGAATTATTATGCATTACATATTTACAAATTTATTTCCGAAAAGGAACACTAATAATTATCAATGTTCCTTTTCGGAAAATCCTTTTATAAAATAAGTGAAAAACCAAATTTTATATTGGAGAGTCAGTTAACTGTTCTTTCGGCTGTGTATGGACGTGAAGGTAACCTTCACAACAATGCCATATATTCTCATTCGGTCAATTAAATAACATAAATCGGGGGGGGGGGGGGGTCAGATAGGCTAGGCGGTAGCATGACAGCGAGCTAACCAGGGGACCCGGGTTCGAATCCGACTCGCGGCATCCAGCTAAAATCTGACCCCGGGGTAGAGACAAATTAAAAAAAAATATAACTAGTATCGTAATTAGGATTATGGCTAGAAAGGACGAAAATCCAAAAAAAAAAATAACATAAAAGCCACAAAAATATAGTTTAATTTAATTTCTTCCATCTTCTCTATTTAAAAAACCAATATATTTATTTCAAAACCCATAACTTTTTGATTTGGGTCCAACATGCTACTACTATTCGAAAATTGTCCGATCCCTAATTAAATTATTCCTAAATCTAAGTGAATATGGATGTTCTATAATGAACATTTTAATAACCATATAACTAACCAGTGACCAGCTTATTATTTATTGTCTTTATGTTTTTGGATTTCATCTTTAGAATAGAGATAATATGTTATTTCCAGCTTGGATTTATTTTTTCTTCTCTTGTTACAACACTTTCCGCTTTGCTGCAGCTCTTTTTCTGTTTTCTCTTGTGTTTGATTGATTTTCACGGCCTTTGATTTTTGCGCTTCTTCTTTCTTATATACCTACATGTTTCACAATAACAACGTTTTGGTTAAACAATCTTCATATGCCTCTGATCTGGAAGAATCTTTCGGAATGATAATGAATTCAAATTTTCTAGTATTTTTCTCGACGTCCTAATTGGACTAAACTTTAGCTATATTTATCATCAATTGACAACCTTCTTAAATATATAAAATTTTAATTAAAATTTGTTAATTTAGCTATTGATTGTCAAACTCGAAAGATCAATATTGAATTCTCACGCCTATGAACCCGGCTTCATTCGTCCTGGAAATGTTTTATTTGTGGTCAAAATACTCGTAAATACCACTTTAAGTGGGAAAAAGGCAAAGAAAATATCCTTACTTTATAAGTATATGTCCCATTACAGCTCTGAACTCTTAAACAATAAATACTAATAATATCTCAAGATAAAATAAAAATTATTAAAAAAGTCACTAAAGAAGTCAAAAATAAAATGACGAAACGTTTGGCACATTAAAGAAAAAAATTATGTTCTTACTTTAATTTTTATCCAATCCCTACTATTTCAATTAACTTTATTAATAAAAAATATTGCTTTTGTTTCCAATAAACTAGAGAAAATATTAAAATAAATAATAACTTCAAGTAATATTTTACTTACCATCTCAAATCAAACGACTTTGAATGCTTTGAACATGCCAAAGGACTTTGAAAAAAATATTGCTGTGTAATTAATTATTAGCGTTTGCTTACGAGGATTTTTTTTCTTAATGAACTAGAAATTCGTGATTTACTTGATTATATTTAGAAATAAAAAAAAGTCCATTAGAAGCTCAAGAGAGCCTCACAAAGGAAAGTAGAACAAAGGATTTGGTTTGGCTTTCAGGAACCGGAAGGCATAGATCGAAGCAGCCAAAAGACACTCGAGCATTATTGAAGACGTTTAGAGATAAGTCGCCGAACGGCTTGAATGCAAACAAATAATTATTCAACCTTTAATGAATTTCTCTGCAGAAAAGTAACATGAAATAAATAAAAAAAATCTCTCGAATACTAACATCACGAAAGTTTTTTTTAAATAGATTATGGGAAAAGCTATAATTTTTTGAGTAACGAGAAATAGAATTTACAAATGCATTTTTCATTATTGGCAGGGTGCACGACGAAAACGACATCTGACGGCTGCATTAAATCATGCTCTAGAAAATTTTAAGAATCTCAAAGGAAAAGTGCAATACCGGTAGTGAATAAAAGATATTGAAACATAGAAAAAGTAAGTATGGAAGTGTTAATAAGTAGTAAAGTTTATTATTGGAATAAGGTTATCCGGTGATACCAATGCAAATGATGGTTGTAATAACATAAGAGGTGTAATAATTAAAAAAAAAAATCAGCATAGTCAACTGAATATTTTAAATAATAATTTATTTTCAATTTATAAATTATTCTTTTATTAGCCTTGAGTTTAAAATTTTAAAATTATAATTGGTAAATTTTAAGTTAGGTTATGCGGTACTTACTTTTTTCTCTTAACTGCATTTATCCATTTTTTCCGTTTTTTTAATTTCCAACTAGTAACTGGAAATGTATAAAATTTCCAGTCACTATTTCTGCCTGCATTTTTACAATTAATTACCCAGCAACTATTATGCACCTTTTTTAATATTACTTTTTTTGTTTATCCTGAACGTGAGCATGATTTAACGAAAATTTGACCACAACGATCGCTGCGATCGATTCAGTTGTCCTCACCACGTACCCTGCCAATACATTACATTTTGAGATAACATTAAAAAAACATATTCACTCCAGTGGCGTAAATAGGGTCCGCAAAACCCCGCAATGCGAGGGAGCCGCCCAGCTATAAGAGGGCACAACACAATTTGCCACGCAATTACAGTAAAAATAATTTTAGGACAAAATATAGTGAAATAAAATCCGAATCTGAAAGTATTTGCAAAAAATGTGAAATAATATCCGAGTTTATTTTTTTTTTTATATTTATTTATTGTCACCGGGAACAAAGCCCATTTAGACAGCACATAAGTAAAGTGTTAGTAGGGTTAGTGAGGGAGCCGAGTTTTTAGCCGGTAGAAATTTTTATTTGCCAGCCAGGATCGAACCCCGGCCCTCCACTCCAACATGGTGATAATCGATCGATGCCGTAGTGAGGCCAGTGCGTTAGCCCGCTGACCCGACTCCCAAATATCCGAGTTTAAAGGTTTAAGAAAATCAAAAAGAAAACGGCAATTTGATGAATTATGTGATGACTAGGATTTTGTTAATGTCGAACATAAATGTAATGATATAATGTTTTTTATAGATCATTTGACATAGTCAATTCACAAATTAAAAATAGATTTCAAGGAATTTTAATCTTTTTCAATTTTTAAGGCCAAACATTATCACCAAAAGAACTTCTAAAGTCGGCACCAGAATTACCAAAACATGATTGCAATGATTTATCAGAAAATTTAATGCATGGTATATTTTATTAAATCAAATGATGTGTTCACCAAAAGACTTTCAAATTTTCATTTTTTGATGTCATCGCGACACTAATTTACACCCCCTTCCTTTATTTCCTTTTTTTTTATTTTCTCAAAAACGGCTTTAACGATTTTTTTTTAATTAGTGTATTTATCAAGTGTCATGAGTTAATAGTTGTGTCAAATTTTTAATCCCATTGCATTAAAGGAAGGGGTTGTAATTTACCAGTGTCGTAAAATAAATATATTAATCGTTCATATCTCGTCTTCGGAAAGTCGCAGAGCCTTGAAATTTGAAACTTAAGCTATCTAGAGACTATCTTTACTTTTCTTGTCACCCTTTTCATTTCCACCTCAAACTCTCCTTACTAATGACATCAATTAAAATCAATTTAACTAATACTAATGACATCAATTAAAATCAATTTCTGCAACATTCGCGGTCTATCTCGCAATTCGAATTTACACGACGTATTTCAACATCTCGAACATGAAAAACCTGCTCTTTTAGGCCTATCCGAAACTATAATTGACGTAAATAAATCTAACTGTCGTGACTACCAATTCGAAAACTATACACTTCATTCAAAATTTCGAAAAAAGGAGGGGTCTGCTGTTATATTAGAAAGGACATCCCTAGTAGGCGTTTAACTAATCTAGAATCCAATGAATTCGATGCCATATGGATCAAAATCACGTTAGGCCATTCAACTAAATTCTTCTGCATAATATATTTGCCCCCAAAAACCCCAGATACAAACAATTTTTTGACTACCTCCTTGAGTGCCATTGCAATATCCTGAAAGAATTTCCATCTTCTGAAATATCTTTCCTAGGTGACTTTAACGTCCACAACAAAAATTGGCTAAAATTTTCTAGCCATAATTCCCCCGCAGGCTCCGACGCTGAAATCTTCTCTACGGCGTGTGGCCTCACACAAATTATTAACGGCCCCACAAGAATCCCAGACAAAGCCAATGAAAAATCCAATCTTCTCGATCTTTTCATCACTTCACACCCTTCGTCCTATGAAGCAAAAATTTCGGCCCCTTTAGGTAAATCTGACCACAATCTGATAAAAATTAAAACCTCCGCCAATTTGCCAAAACCCCCGTCACCCCACTCCAACCCCAGAAAAATATGGCTAGTCGATAACGATAACATTAATTGGAATGACATGCGTAACTTTTTTGCCGCTTACCAGTGGAATGAACTCTGCATCAGAGATAAAAACGCTTCAGAATTCGCAGACGCCCTTAACGAGGCAATTCAAATAGGCTTAGAAACCTATATCCCCTCAAAATTGATTAAAGGGAACAAGGATTCTAAGCCTTGGTTTGGTAGACAATGCGCAGATTCCGTCCGTGAAAAAAACAAATCTTTTCAGAAATGGCAACTTTCACAGCTAGAATGTGACCGAGTTGCATTTACCAAGTCGCGAAGCTCATGCAAAAAAATCATCTCTGAGGCAAAGAAATCATTCGACCAGAGGATAGCTGACCGTCTCGCATCTTGCCCCAATGGAAAACGGGCCTTTTTCTCGTTACACAAGGCAATAAATAGAAATTTCGCGTCCCCCTCACTTCCGCCCCTCTTTCACCCAAATGGTTCAGTAGCCACGACCCCCGCTGAAAAAGCCGAATCACTAGCATCCTATTTCGCAACTAACTCCACTTTAGATGACAAAGGGCTTAACCCGCCCACTTATACCCCCCAAACCAACCTCATGGGCAAAATAATTTTCAGGCCCCAAATAATCATAAAAGCCATTAATAAATTAAATTCCAAATCCGCCGCAGGCCCGGATAACATCCACCAATTCTCATTAAAAAATGCGCCCCTGAACTTGCCCCTATCTTATCCAAGCTATTCCAACTCTCTTACGAGTCGGGCATATTCCCCAAAAGCTGGAAAATAGCCAGAGTAACACCTATTCCTAAAAAAGGAGACACATCACAAATCTCTAATTACAGGCCTATCTCGATCACCTCTGTTCTTTCCAAATTAATGGAATTAGTCATAAACCAACACGTCCTTCATCACTTAGAAAACAATAAATTAATTCACGATAGGCAATATGGATTCAGACAAAATCGTTCCACAGGCGACATCTTAACCTATGTCACCCACACCTTGAACAATACTCTAGAGGCCGGAAAAGAAACCCTCGCTGTAGCCCTTGATATCTCCAAAGCTTTTGACCAGGTTTGGCACAAAAATCTTCTTGCCAAACTACCAGCCTTTGGATTCACACCAACACTTCGCAAATGGATTGAAAGCTTTCTGACAAACCGAAGTATAAAAGTTGTGGTGGATGGAACATCTTCTGAATCGTTCTCCACAAACTCTGGTGTTCCCCAAGGCTCTGTAATCTCCTCCACACTCTTCCTTATTTATATAAACGACCTTATTGATCAAACGGCAAACCCCACTCATTGTTACGCCGACGATAGCACTCTACACGGCAAACCCTCTCTCCCGAATAATCGAATCAATATTGCCTCCTCAATTACTCTCGACCTAGACAAACTGAATAAATGGGGCTCTCAAAATTTAGTTAACTTCAATTCAAACAAGACTCAATGTTGTCTAATTTCTAGGCGCGAAAATAGAGATTTCCCTGATATTCACTTCGATTCGAATACCCTGAAAATGTGTGACAGCCTATCCATGTTGGGCGTCTCTGTCGCATCTGACCTGTCTTGGAATGAACACATCTCCTCTGTGGCGAAATCTGCAGCAAGGAAGATTGGCTTCTTATTCAGGTCCAAGCGATTTTACAAACCCCCACAACTTCTCACCATCTACAAGGCCCAAATCCGCCCCTGTCTCGAATACGGCTCTCATCTGTGGAGAGGAGCCTCAAAATATTCTCTTGCTACCCTTGATGCAATTCAGAAACGAGCCGTCAGGCTAATTGACGATTCTACCCTCACCGACTCCCTCGACTCGCTGGCTCATCGAAGAGATGTCTCCGCCCTTTCCCTTTTCTATAGATACTATCACGGCAGGTGCTCTGATGAGATAAAATCAATAATTCCCCCCAAAGCATGCTTTGCACGCAGCACACGTTTTGCCGACTCCCAACACTCTTTCGCGGTCAAATTAGAAAAGTGCCGGACCACTTCATTCGCGAATTCATATATCCCCATGACTTCAAGGAACTGGAACTCTCTCCCAGCCTCTATCTTTCCCAGCACCTATGATCTTCAAACCTTCAAAACCAGGGTGCATAGACACCTACGTCTACACCCTCTCACTTAAACAACTTTCCCTTCTCTTCGGTAATGCAAGGGTCTTTCGAGATCCATAGGGGCTACATCTTTACTGGTGCACCCCTTCTTGCATTCGATTGCATTAAAAAAAAAAAAAAAAAACAAGAAGTATAACAAGATTTTGGCTAAAATAGAAAAACCGGAAGTTGATGTTTACGTACGTAAGAATTTACTCCCCAGCGTTTCGCAACCATAAGTCTCAGAGATACGAAATTCGAAACTTAATCTTGATATAGCCTAGAAGGAGTACATCAAGCTTTTGGCTGAAATCAGAATACCGGAATTGGACATTTACATGAAAGATTTTTTTTTTTGATTTTCTCAAAAACCGCTCTAACAAGTGTTTTAAAAATTAGTGTATTTATCAAGTGTCATGAGTTATAAGTTGTGTCATATTTTTAATCCGATTGAAATAAAGGAAGGGGGTGTAAAGTAGGAGTGTCAGGACCCAGACTGGCCATCGCAATACTTCCCTATTATATTCTATGAATATAAATGTGAAAGTAAAAATGACATTAATGACAATACAACTATACAGGAAATTACAGATATTATTTTAATCAAATATTCCGTTATAGAAAGTGATTTAAGTGAAGTTTGCACTGCCTTATTAGCTTATTACTATTTTTAAGCATTCTTGTCACTGTGGCTACAGCTGAAAGATCCTTCAACAAATTAAAAATAATTAAATCATATCTTAGAAACAGCATGAATCAATATAGATTAAGTAATCTCGCTCTTTTTGGGAATAGAACATCATGCAGCAGAAAATTTAATTAAATATGTGGTTTATTATATATTTTTGTTATTTTTTACTCTTAAGAATTATAAAAAATATTGCACTTATTACTTTTTTCTCTTTATCTAATCATTGAATTTTCAAAAGTTTATCGGGGCCTACATTTTTGTTTTGCGGGGGAGGGGGGCACCAAATCCTAGTTACGCCACTGGTTCATTTAAGTTATTATTATTATTATTACCTATACCTATATATTTTTTTTCCAAGAAAATCAATAAAAAGCATATTATGATTGTTATAACAGAATAATCGTCTCTCTAATCTTTGGAGTTCAAGGATTTCGTAAATGGAAAAACAATGTTAGATAAAAATACTAAGCAGTTTTTTCTTATTTTTTTAGTAAATTCTCTCTGGCTTAAGTTTCCTGCTTTATTGAGGCCTGAAGAGTGTGTGATGGGAGAACATTTAGGCGTTAAAGCGAGAGAAAACTTTTGGAAAATTAATGAATTACCATATATAACATAAAATATTTAACTCTAAAATCAGAGAATGCCGTGATGGTTCGATGAAACAATTCAGAATGATGAATTATTTGGTATTGGGAGCTCAAAGTTTGTTTAGAAAGAATTAGCATAAGAGCAGATGTTGGTTTAAGAGTACAAATGTTTTTTTACGGTAGAGAAGTTAACTATTGGGTTTGACCAGTAATTAAAAAAAATTGCGGTGAAATTTCAAGAGAATTGTTCATAAAAGGGTTAAAAGTATCAGTAAGAAGAGCTGGGGTAGTTATTTTTAAATTCTATAACCCTATTTTGTTAAGAAAAGTTAAAAAATTTCAATATTCATAATATATGTTATAATAATATATTGTATAACAAAGACATGAATTTTGTTTGTAATTACTTAAGATGCCAATTACACCGGTCAACACAATTTTTGTCCTAAAGTTTTAAATTTCAAATTTGTGTTCCTTTTACGTAAAAAATGAAGGGAAAAATTGATTTTTTTTAAAGTTTGCTTTTGTAGTGGTTATAATAATAACAAACGACGAAAAAGGCCATTTTGATCTATTTTCGAGTCCCATTAGATATTAAACAGCAATATTTGAAATCAAAATATTTTGTCGACGTAATAGAAAACAGCTTCCTCATTCATTTTCAAATTACCACCTGTTTTTAGCTCAATTAGAACTCGAATTATAACTAAAAAAACTAAGACCTTATGTTTTTATCTATGTTTTTTATTCTTTTAATCACGTAGTTTTAGTTTTTTAGTTATAACTCGAGTTCTGATTGAGCTAAAAACAAGGGTAATTTGAAAATCAAAGAGGAATCTGTATTCTATTACAACAACAAAATATTTTAATTTGAAATATTGCTGTTTAATATCTAATAGGACTCGAAAATTGGTCAAAATGGCCTTTTTCGTCGTTTATTATTATTATAACCACTACAAAAGCAAAGTTTATATGGAATATAGGTATTTTTCCTTTATTTTGATGCACACTGAATAGAAAAATCATGAAATAAATCTTATGAGAAGGAAAAAAATTGTCGGGCTGTGTTATTTATAAAGATCACTAACGAAAATACATATTAATAATATATTTTTCAAAATTTTCTATGTATAAATCTTAATTTGTAACTAATTTTAAATATTTGTGATAGACTGATGATGAAGGCAATGCCTTCGAAACTATAGTCTCTAGAAATAATTAAAAATTATTTTATTTAAAAAACAGAAGACTCTCTCATTTTATTTTATTTTTAACCTAAAATATTAATAATTATTTTCATTGAAAAGATTTTGTTTTGCCGAGAGTAGCAGAGTTGTTGATTCACAAAGAAAAATCACTGAGGTTGTCCTCTAGTTTATGCTAATAAACATATACCATATGAATCTTATTATATTAAACGAGTAATTCTTATATATAGTATCTGGAGTATTTTGTTTCAGTTAAGCCCCCAAACTCCCCACCACTGCACTTTGATACATGGGGGGATCACTTAGTGATATTTTAGAGGGTGAGGTGTGAAAAAAGGGGGAGGGGGGGAATAGAAAACTTACATTGGAGGATTTTATTCAAATAAAAAGGATAAACGATGGGAGAAAAATTAAAGAGTTGGTATGGGATGTTCCGTCTTAGGAATAATACATTTTGCTATTGATGATGATGACTGAACCTGGTTACAAATTACCAATTACAATAATTGTAATTTATTTGTAATTTGTAATTATATTTTTATTACCCTCCTTTATGGCACATACATAATTTTCGGCAACTTCCAAGTATAAATATATTTTCTTTATTCCCAGTTTAGCCCTCTGTCCGCTCCATCTGTTCTTTCGGCTCTAAGGCCATCCCATCCCCTGATAATTCTTTTATATTTACACTAAGTCATAAATAACTGTCCATCATATTAAAATAAATTCTGTTCATTATTTTATGTTATCTTCAGTCAATGTTCTCCTGACGATGAGTTAAGAGCTCGAAATATATAGAGTAAACTAAAAAAAATCTTTGTATTTTAATTTTTCTCCTTGTGAAACACCACCAACTCCAACCTAATTTAATTGTAATAGGTCTATTTTATTTCAATTAATTGAAACAGATTACTAGCCATCCCTACTTTCACCGTGTCTAGATTTCTTGACTAAATTTACGATCTCGCAAAGTTGTAAAGCTTTACCTCTTTGCCTTTTTTTTGTTTCTCTCTTACCTAGGTCTTTGGTTTTATGTAAAAATGAGTTTGAAACCAGTTGCGTGTTTGCTCTGTTTTTCCCTTAGCCCTGAGCACTGATTAGCTCTGCCAAGTAAGAGAGAAGAATCTTATTACCCAAATTACACCCGTTTTATGACCTCTTTAAGCTTTTAGTACTTTCCCTTTCAAGATCTTAATTTATTACTAAATAGTTGCATTAAATAAAATATCCATACACCACTAGCAAGAGAGAGAAAACTTTTGATTTCTTCCTCTTTAGAATAGAGATAGATGGTAATTGAAATCCATCAACGTTTCAATTAAATAATTCCACATTCCCTTTAATTCGTTGCTCACAGTTGGACATACGAAAAGTAATTTCGTTTGAGGGAAAACAGTAAATCATGAAGGAAATTAAATTATTTAATTAAGCATAAAGATAAAATTGAATAATTTATCATCTCTCTTATTCTCTATAGATATATATTATCACAATTTTAATTTCACTTTCTGGCTCCGTGTTACGTGTTATCTAAAAATATCATAAATACTGCGTCTTTTTTTCCACGTCAATGCAACTTCTGCTCCAGTAATTAAAGGAGGGCATCATTTTATTGTAATGCAGCATTGAGCTGATATTGTTTAATATAGTGATAGAGGAATATTTTTTTCATGAGAAAAATATATTAAAAACAAAAATAAGTAAAACTTTTTAACGCAAAACTAAACCACCTTCATTATTTGATGGAAATCACTTTAACTATATTATTTTCAATTTATCAAAACAGTCTCACTTAAAAATGAGAGAAAACTTATTTTAATTAATAGAAAATATATAACTTTAGAAACAAATTGTTTTAAAAGTTTTTATGTTTACTTGCACAAAAGCAAGAAGAAGTATGGCTTCAAAAGTGAAATTCAAACTTTCAAGTACCCTGAATGAAACGAGACCATTTTTAGTCGATTGTCAGAGTCTGTCTGTTGTAAAGTTTACTTCAAAAACAATAATTCTCAGAAAAGTGAAATCTAAAAGTTAACTTGTACTTATATATAAAGTCTTAGTTTGTACAAAGAATTAAACTTAAGAACTTAGAAAAAGTTAAAGAACTCCGTTTTCTGGGATATAAAGTATCGTGGAACGGGATGAGCCAAAAAAATTAAATCTCGAATTGCTCATTCATAAATGCGATTAATTTAAAATGAAAATTTTTATACTCCTCAAAAACTAGAAAATTCTTCTGAGCTACTATATTAATTAGTCTGATTAGCCATTTCAAATTGTTATTATACCCCTCTTGGAGATAATTACCCCTAGATTAGCAAACGCGGGTTTTATCATCAAAGGCGCTTTTGGGTTTATGTAGCCTAGTGGTCTCCAACAAGGGACGAATTATAGATTATAGAATACATGGACGATTTATAATTCTTATTACGAGATAAAGCCTGAAAGGTGTGGGTCATACAGACGATTGAATAGATTTTGTTTTAGTGATAAGTACTATGGAAAAATAATCTACATAAAAAATAAATTAACTTTTTTTAAATTATAAATCAATATCTCTTTGGATCGACCTTCTGTTTATTGTGGAGACATAGATCGGAATTGTTGTATCCGGTATAAATCAATAATATAAATAATTAATGATAATTATTTCATCATCTGGAAACATGATAATGAAAAAATGGACGAACGTATAATATTATAATTAAAAAACAAACTTCTACTTAGAAATTGGTTTTACTTGAAAAAGTAAACTCGATCAAACTTACAAAACTCAAGATTTGAGCCGAAAAATTCATTAATTGCCAACATATATAATAAATAATGATTATTTTAGGGAAAGGTTGAATTTTTCGTGGGGACAAAAAAATATATCATGGAGCGAGAGGCATCCCTGTAAAGATATCTTTAAGCCTAATTAGGCTTAATTTTAGAGTTTGTGTAGAGGCGTTTAGAAATGGCTTAGCCTAAATTACCTATATATAAAAAAATTCCACGAATTCTATCATTCTATCCTTATAATCGACAAATAAAAAAGAGTATTTTGGAAGTTCCCGTATGAAAATAAATAGATTTTCGAAATATGTTTTTTATATATTTTTGAAAATATATTGTAAATATAAAATTTTTCAGTTAAATTTATATAGTTTATGTTTTTTATTTATTCTTAAAATATAATTATTTTTTATGTCGCTTTAGTATAAATTTTATATAAATTTAAGACAAAAATTTTATATTTTTAAAAAATATATAAAAAACATATTTCGAAAATCTATTTATTTCCATACGGGTTATAACGTTATAAGTAGAGAATGGATTCTATGCAATTGCATATTTTGTTTGCCGCCACATACGACCCAGGGGATCAATTATCTATCCGAATCATGCATCTAAGATACTGTGGGTTAAATTCTATACTGCATATTTTTGCATATTTGAGTAATATTGCATAAAAATGCATATTTGTGCAATATTGCATAAAATGCATATTTGTTCAATATTGCATAAAAATGCATACTTGAGCGGTATTGCATGAAAATGCATATTTGAGTAATGTTGCATAAAAAATGCATATTTGAGTAATATTGCATAAAATGCATATTTGAAGAATATTCATAAAATTGCATATTTGAAGGATTTCTTGTCAATAAATATTGCATATTTCGCGCAAAATACATATTTTTTAAAAGTAAATTTTCAGAGAAAGAATGAAAAAAATTAAAAAAACAGGGGGACACCAATTTAAATTCAAGAAAACTGAAAAAGGCCTCAACGACAAGAGTGTAGTGTACTAAGTAGGAGGTTTAATTACAAAGAATATAAACGTAGCTACAAAATAACAATCCAGTCATTTTTCTTTTTATTCAGATGTGCTTTGATTTGACTAGATACTTTCCTCTACAAAAATGACGAAAGTTTAAAATCTTTTTCTTCCAAAGTACTGGGGTGATTCAATAAGGATGACGAGTTACCGTATCTCAGGAACTAATAATCGTAGAAGTTTGGGAAAAAATCCTTCAAAGGAAATCGACCAAGAAAAATTGCTGAAATATTTTTAAGTACATACGTCCACCGCTAGGTGGCTAAATAGCTTCGATCGTATAAAAAATGAAATTTTCTCAAAAATTTTCCAATATAAGTTTAAAAATGAATACTCTCACGTTAATGCCACCATAATAGTCCATCTTTTTGATAAATGACTTTTTATTGTAGGACGTAAAATAAAGGCGGGAGGAGATGCTAAATTCTTATGGACTGTAGTGTCTATAACTTAAGTTTGACTAAACGGAATTTTGTTAACAAGGTCTGGTTCAAGAAAGGAAGGTTTGGTGAATAAAATAAAAAACCATCCATGCCATTCTAGTTCTTGCCGCCCTCTCTAAGGGTCGTGTTTTATAAAGTTAACAGTTTTATTAATTTTGCTCCGAAATCCCAAATAGAACCGTATAATTATTTTATTAGATTCAGAAAGTAGATCAAATTTGCAACAAAATATGTTCAAACCACATGTCGACATCTTCATTCGTTTAACACCCATTGCTTAAAGAATATTTTATTAACGAATTTATCAAAGAAACCAAATAGGTAATTGAGTTTTCAATATTTTTTAAGTTTCGTAGTCAAGCATGCCATGGACGAAAAAAAAACAGTTTAAAACTTTGTTCTTATTTTCATTTAATCACAACAATAATGATAATGACGCTTTTTTCCTAATGCTTTTCTTTGTGGCCTGTGAGTAGTTATTAAATTTCAAAAATGTCTAATTTCTTAGAAGCCCGTGAAAGACTTGGTTGATAGTATCTATGAAAACGGCGATTTTTCACAAATAGAAAGTTTATTCTTTGACATTTAAATTTGTAAAGAGGAGATAAGATAAGAACGAAGTTTTAAACTGTTTTTTTATTTGTTCATGGCATGCTTGACTACGAAACTTAAAAAAAAATTGAAAACTCAATTACTTTAATAAATTTGTTAATAAAATATTCTTTAAACAATAACTGTTAAACGAATGAAGATATCGACATGCGGTTTGAACATATTTTGTTGCAAATTTGATCTACTTTCTGAATCTAATAAAATAATTATACGGTTCCATTTAAGATTTCGGAGCAAAATTAATAAAACTGTTAACTTTATAAAACACGCCCCTTAGCGAGGGCGGCAAGAACTAGAATGGCATGGATGGTTTTTTATTTTATTCACCAAACCTTCCTTTCTTGAACCAGACCTTGTTAACAAGATTCCGTTAAGTCAAACTTAAATTATAGACACTACAGTCCATAAAAGTTTAGCATCCTGTCCCGCCTTTATTTTACGTCCTACAATAAAAAGTCATTTATCAAAAAGATGGACTATTATAGGGGCATTAACGTGAGAGTATTCATTTCTAAACTTATATTGGAAAATTTTTGAGAAAATTGCATTTTTTATACGATCGAAGCCATTTAGTCACCCAGCGGTGGACGTATGAACTTAAAAAATATTTCCATAAATTTTTCTTGGACGATTTTCTCTGAAGGATTTCTTTCCCAAACTTCAACGATTATTAGTTCCTGAGATACGGTACCTCGTCACCCTTATTGAATCACCCGGTACAAGTGGAGGTTTTAAGTTCCTTTAAATTTGCCCCCATTATGTCTGGATGTGGAGAGCTCCTTTTCATCGTATACTTTACTGATGTGCTGTCTAAATGGTCTGTGTTCCCGGTGACAATAAATAAATAAAAAGAAAAATATATAATGGGAATTTTGTGCAATTTTTTACGCTATAAAAGTACATATTTAACACTTGGTGTCTATAGCTTACTTTATCATTTTATTTCTTTCATAGCACTCCTTTAAGTATATACTCTTTTTGTCTTCAATTTTAATTTTTTAGTGCATAAAAAAATTTATTTTGGCATTTTTACTGCATATATTTGCATATTTCACCGTATTCTGGATATTACTTGCATATTTAAACATTTGTAACTGCATATCTTATGGCATATTTTGGCAGTTTTTACTGCATAAAAATCCGGTCGCTAGTAATAAGGTACGGAATCCTCGGTATGAGACTTGAAATTGGCAGGTTTATTTTTAACCGACTTTAAAAAAGGAGGAGGTTATCAATTCCTCGGTGACTTTTTTTTAATAAATATAATACTTAACTATTTAAATAATAATACAATTCAAAGAGATAAAATGGAAAACGCAGATCCTAGATAATGCCTTGTCTTTTCATCACCTGCTGGTAGGTGCCTTTTGTTTGTCTACCTTTTGATTTAATTTAATAATATATAAACAAATGCAAAGAACGTGACAACAATATATGTTCTTGTTAATTGTGACTTTTCTTTTATGGTTAGAACGAAATTGTAAAACAAATATTGTTTACTAACTTATCACTGTATAATCAACAAGCATTCATCTTCCAACGTATATAGAGTGTGACCTCTCAGCTTGAAATGGCCTCTCTCTATATAGAACTTAACACAGGAATAACTTTTCATACCAGTAGAGAGAATAACACCGTATAAAGCGAGATTCGCATCTAAAAGTCATATACACAAACAAACAAACAAAAAATGTTTTATTTAACACTTTCACTACCGGCGTTTGCTGAATTCTAAGCCAAGCAAGACTCTTTTAACTTTCATTATATAGTAAATTGAAGTAAGAAGTATTTCATTTGACCCAAAAATGTCATTGGAGTTCTTTCTAGAAATAGATTTTAGCTGTAGGACTTATGTCTGTGTATGAATATTAACAATTTTTCAAAAGCGATTGTTCCTAGAACAAAGAAATATGAAACTTAAGCCTCGGTAGGTAACTAATGGTTAAGGACTTAACAGAGAGTTCTGGCTTAATCAGCTCACCAGAAAATTCTTTTTCTTTCAGTATTTTTAGGTATTGACAGAGAACAATGCTGGAAGGAAGGGACATGGACAATGAAAACTTGTAGCATTTTGAGCGCTTATAAATACATACTGGTATATTCGAAATATTTATCAGGATGTTATTTCAGAACTTTTAAAGGAAACAGACAATGTTATTTTGTCATAGTTCTTAACTAGTTAACTAGCCTCCTTAGATGACTCTTAAACCCTGAAAAAGGTGAGAAGTTTCTAAGAAACTATTCAAAATGACGTTTCAATAAATTATTTTATTCAGAATTTGTACTTTTCATTATCCTTGGACAGCCTTTCTAACAAATCTTGATTATTTAATTTTAATTGAAATTCGTTGTTTTTATCATATATTATTTTTTCTTTGATAAATAATTTAATCCGTGTATGAGGGAAGTTATTTAAGTGTTGAATGAATATTTAATTACTTGAAGGGTTGCGGTTAAATCACCTATGGTGGTTTAATTAATAATCTTAAATAAATAATCTTTTTTTAATACATTTTATTAATAATTAAAGGGAGAAAATAAAAGAAAGACATATATGGTTTACAAATCAGTTTTTTTTTATATTATTTATTTGAGTTATATTTTTTATATGTTTTGATATTATAGATTTAGAATTAGTGATTAAGATAGTTAAAGATTGTCCAGTTCCGATTTTTTTATTCTTTCATTGCTCAACTGTACAATCGGTCCTTTGTAGATACGACAGATAAAATGACAAGAGATAAAAGATTGTGTCCTCTTTGTCATGGCTTCTATTATTTTGTTCAGTCATGTCATTGAATTTACTATAAAAGAGACAACATCAATGCAGTTACATGGCTAGCCCGCACGTCCTTAAGTAAACCCTGAAAAATCCAATTCTTCGTCTGGTAAGGTTGTCTAAATACAGGCGTTCCAGTCAAGTGCTGCCATCTTCGAATTTTAAAGTAGCCAGATTTGTAAACAATTAGAAACCAACTTTAATTCAGTTTCAATATATCGATTTATTTAAGAGAGCCAAATTGTTACGACTGTTCTCATTGAATGTTCTAACAGATATTTTTATAAGAATCTAAGAAAGTGGCAAAGTAAAGGGTGAGAAGTTAGGGAGAGAATTAATATTTTAACGATTTTGAGTGTATATATATATATAAAATAATCCGGGTAGCTTTTCTGAAACCAAAGCAATAAAATGTTCAATAAAGCTCTCTTCTACCACGGTAACAAGAAACTCACACTTGTGCAAAAAGTCATCTGGTCGTTATGAGAAAAAGAAACTGTGGCAGCAAAAGGGCTAATATTCTTTGTACTTTTTTAATTTTGACTCTTCACTTAATAATTTCTAAAGCAAAAGAATATTTGAAGTTTATTTGTTTATAGTGGGGGACGGAATTATCGTGATGACAAATGGCAAAGAAACGACAAAACTTGTTTGAAATAAATGGGGGTCTATCTTTGGATTAAGAGGATCTATTTCCCGTTACAGAAATAGCCGAAACGAATGTTCTAGCTTGGATGATAAATGGCAATAAAAAGATTGATATACATAAAAATGAAAATATGACGAATATATACCCAAATCTTGTAAACTAATAGCTTAAGCAGTTAAAGGTAATATTGAGAAAATAAAATTTATATTGAAAATAGTATTTTGACATAGTTGTTTATTTATAAACAAAAAATGAAGTTTTGTCTGCCTAATATAAATATTTCAATTTTCTCTGAGATTATAATGTTTAGGGAGGCTTCTGGAAAGCAATAAAAAACAATAAGAAGATGTTATATTCTAAATCAGAGCTGTCATAGATAATCTTTTTACATGTCAGGAAGATTGTGTTCGCCCCCTCTGGAATTGAACCCGAGTTCTTAAAATACCAATCCGGGCAAAATGAGATAATATGTATTCAAATTCAAAAGGTGAAACACTGAATTACCTTCGTTTAAAAATTTAAACTATATGGCATGGCTATATGTTTAAATTTAGGATCGAGAAATTTTACAAATGAAGAATACATCTTTAAATGACATATTTAGCTCGAAACTTATATCAGGTGGGTTCATCTCAAAGGGTAGCTACCTAGTTGTTATTTTGACACTCGGGTTCGATTTCTTTGGGGAGGGGAGGGGAGGAGGCGAAAAGACCCATTCTGACAAGTAATAAGAATTATCTGTGACAGCTCAGATTTAGAAACTAACAATCTCGTGATTTCTTTAGAAATTTAAAGCCTGCTATAAAAGGCAATTCGAACTCTTATAATATTCAATTAAACGACACTTGGAATGGGATCAACAAAACTTTGGGGTTAAAATGAAATAAAATATAGTTTTATGAAAAAATAACAGGATCCTTTTCTACTTTTTAAACGGAACTCCTAAAAACTAGTTGAATAAGTTAAGTAAAAAATTAGAAGTTAAAAAATTCTGCTATCTAGGGAATCATAAAACTTGGGTCGGTATGAGCCAAAAAAAACAATAATAATAATATAAATAAAAAATTGGTACAAAATTGCTTCAAATAACACGGGGCTAAATGAAAAAACACTGATATACTATTGCTTTTTGAAGTATAAGTTAAGTATTGCTGGAATGATCTTTATGCAATCTTTGGAAATAGACTTTTCAAATTGTTTTAAAAATTAAAGGGTCAAGATTTTGGCTTTTTTTCCAGCAAAAAGATTGGGCTAGAGTTTCAGAAATTTATTATTTAAAAATAAAAAAAGTAGCAGATTTTGTCAGTCTAATGTGTCTAATATGTCCGCTTTTGGCATGAGGCAGTTGTAAGTCGATGAGTCCCATAGAATGATTTGGATATGATACAACTTTTGAACTCTTACCCATACAGATGTCAAGGAATGCACTTTAAAAGTGGATTAAAGAGACCTTTGGTAACTATCAGAAACAAATGTTGGATGTCTTATTTTTCATGATCAATCTTATTTTTCATTTAAGTTTCATTTCAAGTTTACGTTTTATTTGTTTTCAAAATAAAAAATTATTAACAATGAAATTCTTGCTTTTTTAAACAAATTTTACGTTATATCATTGTTAAAAGTGTCAACCTCTAATCATCCATCATTCAATCATTGTAATTTTTGAAGAGCATAAAATTTCGCGTCGAATAACGTACTTAAAAGTTAAAATTGGTTCAGCCCCAATCGATCGTCAAAGGTAGGCAAACTTTTACCAACTTGGAGGAAAAGTGAATTATGCTTATTAGATGGTCACAAGAAACCAATCTTCGGGTACTGACCCCTATAATAGTTGCCAATTATCTAAAAAATGAGATTGGAAAAGTTTCATCTTAATTGGACAACGGTAACCCATGTCCTGTCTTGGAAAATGCTGGAAATTTTCAAAGTTTTTAAAGTTGAAGACAAAAATATATATTTGAAGGAGTGCTATGAAAGAAATAAAATGATAAAGTAAGCTATAGATACAAAGTGTCAAATTTGTACTTTTATTGCGTAAAACAGACAAAATTCTTATTTCATTTAATATATTAGAAAATCTTTAAATTCAAAGAAATATTAAAAAGTGCACTTGAATAAAATCAACATAATAAATATAATAATGTTTCAAAAATGTGATCAAAAAAATACTGGGGTGGGGGTAGTTTTATTTCACAGACACGATTGTATATTATTGCTTTTATTTTTTTTATATTAAGAAGCTTTTCTTATTGACGTACAAATAATAAACTAATAAAATAATGCAAATATTTGCCCGGCTGATCTGATCCCTCAATAATGGCAAAATGGAATATAGGTAGTTCCCAAAGGCCATTAAAAAAATAATAATAAAGAAATAATTAACAAAAGATCTCAAAAATAATTAAAATTTGATTGTAATTGTAAATAATTTATATTTACAAGTATTTTTATAAATTATCTTCTTTTTATGTATACGGTCACTTAAAATTGATTTATATGATGAGAGCGCTCCACATCCATATTTATTTATTTATTTTAAACGAAATCAGATTTAAAGGAACTTAAACCCCCCACTTTTACTTTGGAAGAAAAAGATTGCAAACTTTTCATGATTTTCGTGTAGAATATAGTATCTAGTACGACTGAATAAAAAGAAAAATGAGTGGGTTGTTGTTTTGAAGCTTTTGTTTACATCCTTTGTAATTCAACTTCCTACTTTGTAGTCCAACACTACACTTTGTGTCGTTGAGGCTTTATTCAGTTTTTTCGAATTTAAATTAGTTTCCTCCCGTTTTATCAATTTTTTTTTTCATTCTTTCTCCGATAGAAATCTTTAAAAACCTCTGTATTATAAATATGCAATTTTATGCAACACCCTTAAAATATGCAATTTTATGAAACACCCCTGAACTATGCAATTTTATGCAACATCCTTAAAATATGCAATTTTATGCAATATCCTTCAAATATGCAAAATATGCAGTATAAAATTTAGCCCACGGTATCCTAGATCAGGGGTCGCCAACCTGCGGCTCGCGAATCACATGCGGCTATTTCGATGTGAAGATGCGGCTTTATTTTAAATCAAAAATCAAATTTATATATATCTAATCCTAATCAAAAGATATAATATTGAATTAAATATGGCTCTTTAAAAACTGGGAAATTTTGTAAATTGTAACTTTTGGTTTTTCCGTCTCAAAAGGTTGCCGACCCCTGTCCTAGATGCATGATTCGGATAGATAATTGATCTCTTGGGTCGTACGTGGCGGCAAACAAAACATGCAATTGCATAGGAATCCGGTCTCTAATTATAACATACCTACCTACCCGAGTAAAAATGAATTTGGCCGCACTGGCGCTGCAACAGCGCCGCACGGGTTTTGCATGCCCGCAACACCGCTGCAACCCGCCTGTGACGGTAAAAAAATTTAAATAGCCGCAACACCGCCGCAACATGACCGCACCGTAATAAAAATATATGAGAAACGTACCAAGCGCTGCAAATATGTAATAGTTTTGGTATGCGACCTGACTCGCACATGTCCCACTTATTTTTGATTAATGCGAGGTAAATTAAAGTCATGTGCTTTTCAATAAACTCGCCAAGATATTTTTTCTATCTTTGCCTCTTTCTTTGCTCTAAGTAACTATTTCTCAGCCTAAGTGGTTGGTTGACCTAACCAGCAATCATCTTATGTCCCTTTCGATATTTTGTTCATTTCCTCTAACCAACTAATACTTCCTTTTTCGCCTGACTGTCTCTGTCACTCTTTGGTGCTTTTTCCTCTCTTTCTTCCACTTTTTATTGGAAAGAGCTCCTTCTGTGGCTCTCAAGTGATATGTGTGAAATGTTGAATCGATTTCCATCGACGCTAATGGTTGATGTTATTGGTTCTAAAAGAGTTTCAGAGTCGACCAAGATAGATATGTTTTAGCAAAAGAGCAAAGTGAATCTGTTTCCTTCACTTAAGTAATTTTTTTGCCCTCTTATTCCTTTTTTAATATCCCCGAGTGTTGGTACTGATAAACAAAAACACACAATTTTATTTCAAATAAAACTTGGAAAAAATTCGTTGTTGTTTTATTACATTTTCAAAATGATAAAAAGTAAATCTTTGGTTAATATTTGAAAGCGCGTGCATAAACCCTTTGAATCAGTTTATTCAATAAGTTAAAAAAAATAACATCAAATATGAAAAACATGCTTTTTATTTTATATTAAATTGCAAATTCTTACTTTTAACTCTCCATTAAGCGTGCTTGGTTTATAACGTTGTTAGTTAATGTTAATTGAGTCTAGTGGGCTTATTTTTATTTTTACTTTACAATACCGGGGTATAGTGAAGTATACTAACCGTGTATTTCGAAATATCTCAAATAAAGATAAAATTATAATATTTTGATAAAAAATTCAGCGAATTAACGGTGTTTCTTCTCTTAAATTATCTTTTGATTTTTATTTTATTATTTATGTATTAATTTAATGGAATCTTTATATATTCATAAAGAGACTATAGTTTCGAGGGCTTTGCCCTCTTCATCAGTCTATTACAATGGATTCACAGGAATTAATTTATGAATTCATTTCAATTCAATTCATAAATTAATTCCTGTGAATCCATTGCAATAGACTGATGAAGAGGGCAAAGCCCTCGAAACTATAGTCTCTTTATAAATAAATAAAATTTATAATTCCATCAGAAGACACACTCTTTTATTGGAATCTTTATATTTTTGTATGTACTTTAGAGAAGTAGTATTTACCCTATGGGGATGACGAAACATATTTTAAATTTGGCCGTTAAACCAAATATTTTACTACATTTATATCCAATAAGGGCGAGTCTGGTTAGCCGAGCTGGCTAAGGCGCTGGGCCCGCTTCAGCATCGTTGTGACGATGTTCAAGCGGGAGGCAAGGGTTCGAACCTGGCTAGGATATCAAATTTCTTCCGGCTAAAACCCGGCTCACTCAGTAACACTACTAACATTTTACTGATGTGCTGTCTAAATGGGCTTTGTTCCCGATGGCAATAAATAAAAAAAAATAAGAAAAATTCAATAAGTTTTAAAATATATTTTAATTTGTTCAATACTATTAAAAGTTAAAATATTAAAAACGTGCTATTTTATTAAATTTTCCTTGAATTGAATTGTTAATAAATAGTACCATTGTTTATCTAAATTGTTAAGGAAAATTATACTCAAGTTAAAAAAATAGATCATAATTGTGAAACTGAAGGAAATTGCTCAAGTATGATTTCAAAAAAGGGAATGAAAAAAATTTGGCTTTTTTGGGTCGCGACATGAATATATTTCTCAATTTTGGGTCGAGGCTTAAAAAGGTTAAGAACCACTGTTTTAGGGCCTGCAGAAGTCTCAATAAAGTCAAAACGAAACGTATCCTAATACAAATAAAGTGTTTTATTTAAAAAATTTCAAACTTTACCACTACCTTTATTTATTTAAGAAATATATTATTCCTATCTTATATTTAATAGCTTTTGTAATGTTTTTAAAATCATTACTTAATTCTTTTTTTATGATAACATTTTTGGTTAATAGAGTAAAGGGTGTGTAGTTTCACAGTGTCACTACATCATGTTTCACCTAAAACCTACACCACTTTCCATAAGTAAAATAGATAACATTTTTATCTATACTTAATAATAATCGGTTTGCGCGACGAGCCCGACATGATTCTTTTAATTTTAAAACCCACTAATAATTTTTTAAAATAAGGAAATTTACAATATCAATTTGAAACCCACTTCAGAGTCCAGGAGGCGTAGCCCATTGGCTAGGAAGATGCCCGCTGAAGCCGGGCTTCGCAGCTGGTTTTACATTAAAGTAACATGTGCACACAAGTTTATTTCTTGTAAGGCGTCAGATGTATTCTTGCTAGAGGCACATATTGTTCAGTTTCCATCTTCGTTTTCTAATTCCCTTTGGAGTAATATCAAACCGCAAACGAAAATACGACTAAGGCGCCATGTCATTTGTCTTTAATGGCTTACGAATGTGACATCGTAAAACGTTTACGAATTGGGTCGAGTTGGGGTGGAAATACTCTCAAAAGGAAGACGGAGATCATACAGCTAGTATCAATAATGTCGCTCGTAATCTTACCAACAGGATAAATGATCAGAGTACCATAGTACAATGTAGCAAATGGCATTTTTCTCATAATGTACACCTGCACCTGCATAGAGGCGAAGGAAATCGTTCTTTTTGATATGAAAAACTCATTCTTATGATTTCTTTAAAAAGAAATTATTATATTAAATTTTTTTCAAGACTAAATGCAATTTTGGAAGAATTGGCAAATAGTGAACGATTTGAGCAAGGAAGCTTAAATAATTTGCCACAACAGAGTGCAGTTTATTAGTGCAAACTTCTCAGCAGAATTTCAAATTATTACTTACACGTTAAAGAGTTATCGTTATTAAAATTGAATTTTTTTTTCTAATTTGAGCAGTTAATCGTACCTAATACGCTCATAAAATATTTTCGACCGAGCACTTTTTTGCTAGGTACTGTAGAGTGTAGATACATTAGAAATTCCAGAGGAAGATCAGGGTCACGTTCTTTCCAAGCTAAGGCAATACAACAAAAAATTGCCATCTACTCTTCCAAAAATTACAAGCTTCCACAAAATTTCAACTCTTTTATAAAAATTCTTTGATTACTTTTTGGTTTTTATCATGCTTGCCCTATCCAAATATCAGTCATCACACTTAACATTATTTTTGGCCATTACTTCTTAGTCACGGAATTCTTATCCAGGGATCCAGCGAGAGCAAGATCTCTCGGTACAGGGACCAAGGGGAACAAGCTGGCCTTGTTACATATTATGCTTCATAATCTTTGTATTTTTATTAGCAGAGTTTCTTAAAAAATAAAATTTAATCATTTTGTCATGTTAAAGCTTGTTTTTAGAAGTTTAGCCATTTTTAATCCTTAACAATTTCGAAACTCCATACCCTGAAATCCCGGTGTTTGGGGATGGATCTGTTCTTTTGGAAACAAATCTGTTTGTAAACGCGTTCGTAATCCCGTTCAAAACGGAGTTCCGGTTGCCGTTTTGGTTGGTGTTATATGTATTTGTCGTTCGATGGAATGTTCAGATCAGGAAGTTTTACTTTCATCCGATTTTTTAAAACATTTTTAATCAATTATTATATAACTTTTTAAGGATATATTATCAAAGGAACAAGAATTGTTATTTTCTTCATATTACATAAAATTTGAATTCATTTTAATTTTAAATATTTCTAAGATTGTTCTAAGGCTGATAATGACACTAATATAAAGTGCTCGAAACGTTCATATTGACAATATATATTTTTTTTAATAATATAACTTGTGTTATGTTTTTACAAGAAAAAATGAGAGCCATTTCTTGACAATATTTTTTTTGAACGGCCCCCATATCTCCCCTTATAGCCCTCCACTCCTCCCAAGCCGAATGAGTGGCTCAGAGTGTGGCCACAGCAGAACGGTATAAAAACCTTTGTATGCTGTGGGAGTTAATTATTAGGGTGAAAATTTTAAAATCGAGTTCAGTGGGTTGAAAATCAATAAAAAATAGCAATGATAATATACCATATAAAAAGTTATATAATAATTAATACCAACAAATTTTCAAATTAAACCTTATTAATATATTTAATCAATATTCGGCTAATTTTAGGCATAAAGGTAAAATTTACTGAAAAGGAAAGCTCACAGCCAACCTCCAGCCTACGGTCAGAAAAAACGAAAATCCATACATTTTGACTGATGAATATTTAGGCGAATTCAACACAGAATACCCATTAATATCGTCTTTATAAATTAAAAACTGTGCTATACTTTTTCTGCGAAATATCATATTGTATTATATTTATTTTGATTAATAGTATATATGACAGTTATTTATTTCTTCTTTACTGATCAAACGATTTGCTTGTAAAAAAATCATTGGCATTATCACGACGAGATATAGAGAGAAAATATTTCATATATATAGTAGAGTCCGTTCGTTCATTGGTCTTTGACGGAGGGCACAAAAGACAAGTGATCGAACAATTTAAATCGATTAATCTTAAAAAAAAGATTTAACTTTATTTATTGATAAAATCTCATTCTTTTAAATTAACTTTTGACAATAAATAATAAGAAAATTTCATTTTCCATCCCTTCAACCATTCCACCCGTCTTTTTACTTTTACAGAAGAAGAAAGAGGAAAAACGTAATTGATAGCAGAACTAGAGATGAGGGCGAAAGAAAAACAATGACATCTTAATGAATTGCTTTTGTTTTGTTTTTAATAAATATCAAACTATAGTCACAATTCTTAATATAATGGCATTTTCGTTTTGATTTCATTTATGTTCAATCAATTTAGATTCGAAATAAACACATCAATCTTGAAGTTTTATTTTTCACTTTATATACAGGGTATTCCATAACCGTGAACAGGGGATTGGCCCGTTTATGAAGGTCCAGAACCTAAATTTTTTTTTATAAAAGTCTCATAGTTTTCGAGTTATAGGCATTTTTTTTTGAAAATGATGAAAATCGCTACCCTGCAATAAATAATGAGATGCTTTGGCTACACATTTCCACAAATTTTATATTTTATGATTCTAATTTTTATTAAGAAATCCTGAATAACCCTGCTATTCACCACAATTCAAAATTAAACCAGGAGTACTAATATTTTGGAGGAAAAACATATTTTTGCAGTATTCATGTGTTAAAAAATTTTGATCTTCCAACTTTGAATCTTCATAATGTGTAAAAAATGATTAGCATAGCAAGTTATTTTAAAAAATGGCCCATTTAGTCAAGATTCCAAAAAGGTACAACACTTACTTGTTGTTTCTTTAGCCATGAAAGTTATAATAGCTTTTAATAATGCTATTTCAATTTTTAACTCACACTATTCTGTGAAAAAAAGGCCAATTCACTTAAATTCGTGATCTGAGTACTGAGTTTTAAAACTGTTTTCATTTTCCCCCAAATGAATGATTAAATAAGCTCATTTCCGCAGATATTTCCGCAGATATCATTCGAATATTTCTTCTTCGTTCTAGATAAATGAAAGTAAAAAACTCATCGCCTATAGGGTATTCCTCTTCTGTGCATAAGAACACATATTGTTGTATATTGTTGTATAAGCACTAGGCACAAAATGTATAGTGGTTAAAAGTACATCTAAATTATAAAAAAAATAACTGAGTATTTTAGGTATATTGTATTGTTAACAGGGCCAAAAGTTTGTGCAAAATTTGAGTTCAATCGGTTGGGTGGAACTGGTTGAAAATTCAGTTGCAAAATTTGACCCAAACATACTAAAAGGTGGAGTTTTGTAAAAAGCAGAAAATCTCAGAGGAGTAGAATTAATTAAAGATGTACCTGAATGGTTAGCTGGCCCATGGTCAGAAGTTACTAACTAGTCTTTGTATTAATTAAATATCTAATAATAAGTTATCATCTTTAGATTTTTCCAGTATTTAAATATAAACTTATTACTGCTATAATTAAAGTTTTAAGTAAAATGTTTAAACTATAATATAATAGTTTTTGTTTTTAAATATTTAAAGACATAAAAATAAATTAATATTTTGAACTCACAATTTATTCTTCATATACTGATTGTATTGATGTTTGGAGGACCTAGCCACCGAGGACTTTTGCCTCTAAGCAGGTCGAGGAATAAACATTTATTTATTTATTTATTTATACTAATATATAAAACACACTGCAACGTAATAAATAGAAGAATCATTGAAGGAGACAATAAAAGAGTGTGTCTTCTGCTGGAATTATAAATTTTATTTATTTATAACGAAACTATAGTCTCGTTATAAATAAATAAAATTTATAATTCCAGCAGAAGACACACTCTTTTATTGTCTCCTTCAATATATAAAAATTCTGCTACTCTCGGCAAAAACTTTCAATTTAAGAAGAATCATTATTCTTAATTTCCAAAAATCCATTATTCTACGTAACAAGCCTTGAAAAATGGAGAGATGTTATGGTGCGTTATGATACGGTACGGGGGGACCTAAATATTGTCCAAAAAACGTTACGTGATACTTGAACGTTCCCTAACTAACTTACATTATTATAAGTGGTATCAATGAGCTTAGAGGGCTACTAAGCATTCGAAAATTAGTGGGCAACCATACTTTTACAGTCTCATGTTAGTTATGTTGTTTAATTGTAATAATTTTAATATGCAAGAGATAGATTTACATGATTTGTTATTAAGGTCTCTGCTTAATTAGAGCGAAATGTAGAGAGCAGGGCACACAAAATTTAAATAATAGCAAACGAATAATTTTATTTCCATTGAGTTAAATATATCCAAATTCAAACGTGAATTTGTATTTTAAATCATTATCAAGCGTTTAATGCTTTTGGAAAATGTTTCGTTTATTAACCTGTTTCATTACATTTTGAATGCTCTGTTTATTACAGCGGGTGCTTGTTTCAATCTCTCAACCCTTTAATGCCATAAACTCATATCTGTTTATGAATTGTAATAAAATCTCAATCCAATGTGGATTTTATATGAGATTGTTTGTCCGAATGGGATTTGAAATAAATTTGTAGTTTAATTTGGAATGCGAGATAAAACAAAAAAAGGACAATAGAGATTTCTAATAGGCCCTAATTGAAGAAAAAAAAATATTTTGTCTACTTAGTACTCATCACATTATTTTTACTTACTCCGCATTCATAACAAATCACCAATAAAATAGAATAAAAGTAATAACAATTAGTGTTGTTATCGTCTATGGTATATGCTATAAATTTTTCTTATATGGTTGGTTATTGGGAACTTGGACTTTGGATGTTAAATTTTTAAAAGTTACAACGTTTCGTGGTATATTTTTCGATTTCTGCAAGCAATCTACAAAACAATTAAAAACACATGAAATCATAAAACAAAATGCAAACAAAATTTTTTTAAGGTTAACCTCCTCGTAAGTAATTATATAGTTAGTTATATTAAAAGTTTTATTATTATACAGGGGCATAAAGATCTACCACATTTTGGAGAGGTTTATAAAATAAAATGAAAAAAATTATCTAGAAAAAAAACAGAATATATTTTTCAAAAGATTATAAAATAATTTTTTTTTAAATGTGTTTTAAACATTATATCAGACAAAAAAAAGGGGGAGGCGGTCAAAAATGAAAATACTAGCCCTTTCGACCAAACTCAACCAAATTTTGTATAATATATATATACTGTGTACCCCCAGAAGGCTAGAAATGAAAAGTCTAACCACTCAAAATGGAGGAGAAGGGGTCAAAAATGAAAATTCTAGGCCTTTGGCCAAACTCAACAGAATGTTGTATACATATACTGTGGACCCTCAGAAGGCTAAAAATGCAAAAACTAACCACCCAAAACGGGGAGGGTCAAAATTGAAAATTCTAGCCCTTTCGGCCAAACTCAACCAAATTTTGTATACATAGTTTGGTCAAAAGGGATAGAATTTTCATTTTTGATCCTCCCCCCCATTTTGGGAGGTCAGTTTTTTCATTCCTAGTCTTCTGCGGTATCACAGAATATGTGTTTAAAATTTCGTTGAGTTTGGTCGAAAGAACTAGAATTTTCATTTTTGTCCCCCCCCCCCTTTTTTTTCTGTTACAATGTTTAAAATATATTTAAAAAAAATCTTTTGTTCTTTTTAAAAATGTATTCAGTTTTTTTTCTAGTTAAATTTTTTTCATTTTTTTATACCTCTTCAAAATGTGGTAGATCTTTATAAAGAAAGCATATATGCCCCACACTGTATTTTGTTTTTAAAAGCGCAGATTAAAAAAAATTAAGGCCCATAATCTGGACTCATGATCATTAAGCTTATAAATATTTTCAAACAAACTTGTTTTTATGACTTTGGATTCGGGATTCTGGAACAAAGTCCGTTTAATCAGCTCCTATGTGTACAACAAGAATTGCTTTATGTATGTGTTTATGTGAGTTTTTGTTAGTATGCGTAAATTGACGAAAAGATAAGATATTATCACCATTTTTCTTTATTGCTTTACTTTAAGAATTTCATTTTCCATATCAAATACCTTTCTTTATTTGATATTTAATTAAAAGTCTTTTCATTATTTTGTTTTATCATTTGAAATAAGCCAATAAAGAATCTTCTTAAGAATATAATTTGTTTTTATTAAATGAGAAATTTTTTTAATTTTTTTTTATTTCATATATTTATATACTTACCTATATAATTTCTCATCATATACTTAATTCATTATTTTAGTTTTATTTCAACTTATTATGTTTTTCACCGCGACACTTAAAAGGAGGCTATTATAATTATTCTAGTTAAGACGAAAGGGTTGTAAAATTATTTTATTGCTTAACAGGGGTGAAAATATTGACAGAATTTATGAATGCTTTTTATGACTTAATATATTTGGAATTTTATTATTTGGTAAATTAACAATATAAAAACTTCACATTTGTTCACGTAGTCTGAAAAAGTATTTGGATGCCAAATACATATTATGGATAGTAAATAAAAAAAAAGCTGTTAAATATAGCAGTGAGCCTAGTTGTATCATGGAAACTAAAATATGTTCAGTGATTTATGATAATTTTAACCCTAAGAAAACTGATGGCAAATGCCGAAAAATATACAAATATTTAAAGAAAAATGTATTGAATATAGGTACATTAGGGTGGTCCTTATTTTAAATATTTTCGAATTTTTATGCTGCCTTAGGCTCATATGGTTCTAAATAAATAAAAAAAAATATCCAACAAGTTTCAAGTCTCTATCTCAATTTTAACCTGTGCCCCACAGTGATATGTAAGTTTCCCATTTAAATAGCATGGAGTTTTGGGCATTGAAATATCACTTTTTATTCCGGCCAAAGTAATAGTTCATGAAATATGAAACTCTGTAGACTTTATCCTTATAATAGTAGCTATCCTTCAGAATTTTTACAGATTTTTACCTATTATAATTTTGGAGTTACAGCTAAATAAAATACTGCTATTTTATCTTAGCGTTAGTAAGTTATAGACACCAAAATTATAATAGCTAAAAATCTCTAAAAATTCTTATGGATAGCTACTATTATATGGATAAAGTCTTAAAGAGTTTCAAATTGTTTAAACTATTACTTTGACGGGAGCAAAAAATTGTCCGTTCAATGCCAAAAACCCCATGTTATTTAGATGGGAAAATTGCATCGCTGATCGGAAAGCTTAAAATTGAGAGAGATGCTTGAAACTTCGGGGGATTTTTTTTTTAATTTATTCAAACCAAATGAGCCTCTGGCAGCATACAAATTCGAAAATATCGAAAATAATGACCACCCTAAGGTACATTGGTATATTAAAACAGTCAGACATTATTGAATGATAAATTTATAGTTTAATTGCCGCTTAAAATGTTTTGTCTCTTTTTATTTAGGAAATAGTAATTTTGTAGATCAATAACTATAACTAGTATTAAATCATAAAAAATCACTTAATAAACATTTGATGGGAAATCGTTTGGTTGTATATTCGATTTTTATATATTTATTGAAATCACTGAATATGAATATTTATAAATGCAAAAAATCTCATTCATAAATTCAATTTATTTCATATTGCCAATAGAAAAAAAAAATTGCTAAAACAACATTTGCAGGGTCGTTTCGAAATGAATCATGAATATAGGGTATCCAGTCTGAAGTCTGGTTTGACGCAATGATACGAATCTTATCCACACCACTCTTTCAGTTCAGAAGCTCCTTATCCAATGTCCTTCATTATCTGAGATAAAAAAAGTTATATCAAATCGATTAAAATGGCTATAATGGTGTATAAATTTTATAAAAATACCACCTTTTTCAAAATTAAAAAAAAATTGGTTTATATAATTTAAAACAAACGTTTTTAATTAATTTAATGAACAGAGATATTAAAAATTCTAAATAAAAAATAAGGAAAAAGTAAAGACTTTTTCAAGACTCGTTACGCAGAACTGTTAGATCCGCTTCTGAATATAAATAAACTAGGTATTAGAAATGAATGTGTTTATTATTTTAATTATCTTTAGAAAAAGTGATCATTTCTGAATTATTGAGCCGGAAGTTCCAAAGCTCTATATCTCAAACTAACCAGTTCAGGCCTTAGAAATAAAAATATTTTAGCACAAGATGAACTTTCTACGACTTTACCTTCTTGGGTTATTATGGGTACTGGATTCTAGAGAGAGAAAATATAATGGTTTAAACTGACTTTTCTTCACGTTTTAGACATTTTTAAAAACAATGAGTGAATACAAATAAAAAAAATGCGTGAATTAAATATGTACTAGGGCCTGACAGCATAAAGGCTTCACCTGCCACCCGGCCGTACCTAAAAAAATTATTAAATTATTCTTATAGTCAAATCTACATATCTTTTAAATTAGTTTCAAATGAGAACCTATCCGACAGGCATCGATCCGGGAAATCTCTTAAGTATAACTCTCAAGCGTGTTATCCAATTACGTCACGAATTCTCGTCGATAAGACAAGCAGCTCGTGGATTTAATGTAATTACTCGACAGGCTTCTATTCTGTATCTATTAAATTGTTTAATTATTTATTATATTAATTTTATTTACTTTTTATTTTTTCTTCTCTCCTTTTCTACACATGAACAAAAAGTGATAATGTATAAATGGCATATACCATATATGGTACATGCACAAATGCATATGACTGTTGTATTTTGCTGCTAATAAACCTCGAAGATGATACTTTCTTTAATTGTTTAAACTGGTCGGGACTGAATAAAAATTAATAAATTTTGATTTTATTTCTTTTATTCTATACATCTCTAAACAACTCACCACATAATCTCAAAATTTTAGGAATTACTATAATATAAATACAAATTCTTTTATAAATCAATTTCAAAACGTTTATTAAGATGCTATTTCTCTACAGAGTCTACACAGTCGCGGTTAGCAGTCGACGGTGGTCAGTCGCAGCGAAATAGCATCTTTAGAAATCTATACATATCAGGGGAAATTCTCATTTTATCCATGAGATTTTGGGGAAAAAAGGAAATATAAAGCAACTATGATATAAATATATATACTATATAGTTGCTTTATATTTCCTTTTTAAAACAACTATTTTTGTAAATTCTAATATGATAAAGAAAGAATTTCTCCCGAAATGTTGTATTTATTTATAATAAAAGTTTTGAGATTGATTTATAAAAAAACATTGTATTTTTATTACCTATACTAGAAATTTTTTTTCAACATACATATAATAATATATAGTAGTTATTATGTGGATTTTGAAGAGGCAGTCCTAAAGTCAGAAAATAGATAATTCAAACTATCTTTTTATTCAAAAATCGAAGTTTCTGAGGTTTATTCCCTCCTTCAGGGTTTTCCCTGACCTTTCAAAACTCTGAAGAAGGAGGAAAAACCTCAGAAACGTCGCTTTTTGAATAAAAAATATAGTTTAAATTATCTCTCTTTTCTGAATTTTAGACTACCTCATCAAAATCCACTCAATTCACTTATCAGTCCGTCTCCAAAAACTACTTCAATCTGATAGTAGTTATATCTTATAACATGCAAACTTTCACATTCAATAATTTAAAATGTTATTTTTATCAACAAGTTAAAATAAACAATTGAACCACTAAAGCTTTAACATCGCTGAAAACAACTTAATATATATAACATAACTATATATTTTAATTTTTAAATTTATAAATTATATTCCAAAAATATTGCGTTCTAGTTGGGTTACTTAGATATAATTAATTATAATACTTTTTTGACCTCGACTTATATCACTGCCCCATTTATTATTAGAAATATTTAGTCAGAACACTGTTTTCAGTGCTAGGGGGAAATTAAAAAAAAACAACCTTAATATAAAAGATAATCTTAATCTAAGTAAACGAAAGTAAATAAATAACCAGGGAGATCAGAACACAACCATAATTATATTGATATGATATGACTAAATTCAGATCTGATAGAGTAGAGTCATGTATAGCGCCGTTTAATAGGATACTGGGACATGCAAAGGCTTTATCTTTAATGGAATTACAACGGATACACCCCCTTTGGCGTAGATGGCAATGTCAATAAAGACAGATGGTAGCCAATATACGTTCATAATCATAAAAAGGAGCCCGGAAGTAAAAAATTTAATATCCTTAATATATCGCATGTAATAAAAAAATATATATCTTGTTTTATTTGGTGTCAGGTGGAATCATTTCGACCCATCTCTCTCGGGCATATTATTGTGCTTTTTTTGATGATGAAGCTGATTTTTCTTTTAACGTTTCGAGTCAACAAGTGTTCGTGACTGTTTTTTGCAGATGGCGCGCAACCGGAGATAATGTGGAATACCTACTATCTAAAAAAGATCGTAAAATTGTTGTCATCTTAGTGTCGAACAAGCAGATTAGATTGAGAGTCCACTACTCATAAAAATGCATCCATCAAATTTATAAAGCAACACTTAAAGCAGAATATGGCTCTAGTTTCGCTTGAATATTATCCAAAGGGAGGAATGAATCAAAAAATGTATACATTGATCGCTCTTTATGAAAGACTGGAAAAATAATAAAACGTTTGTTGAATGTTAACTATTATCGTATTTTGCTGTTTTAGGAGAAATTATTGATTTTATTTCTCTCGAACATTGTCATTTTTGTACCCCTATATCTATATAAATAAGCTTCTCTACACATTACAAAACAATACTTTACTCGAATGGGATTTGATGAAGCAGGCCAAGATTAAAAAAAAAGAGATCACTACCCTAAATTCTCCTGATAATGAAATATTGTAGAATATGTATTGTTACTGCCACAGAGAGAGGAGACAGATGTGCTTGTCACGTTTTATTGTTTTATTCCCTTCACAGACCTTTCAAAACCCTGAAGAAGGACGGAAGAAATCTCCAAAACGTCAGTTTTAAATAAAAAGATAGATTTAATTTCTCTCTTTTTTGAACCTTGAACTGCCTCATCAAATTCCATCCGAGTAAAGTTTAATTCACATACCCGTCTCCAAAAACTTCGATCTTATTAATTTACTCTTTTTATTTTATTATTATTAGTTGTGTATGGACCCTTAGGATCAGTCAGAGTCCCCCATTGATTCTGTTTTCTGATCTGCCATACAGCGATACAGTTTTCATTTTTGGTGGATCCTCTTTCCTTCTTTCTGTCCACTTAATTTCACTTCTCTGTATTTTCTCTTGTATGGACCCTTAGGATCAGTCAGAGTCCCTTAGTGATTCTGTTTTTTGATCTGCCATACAGCGAGACAGTTTTCTTTTTTCGTGGATCCTCTTTCCTTCTTTCTATATACTTAATTTCAGTTCTCTGGATTTTCTGCTGATCTAGTTCTGTTATTAGGTTATGCAATTTGCCTGGCTGGTTAGTGTGTGTGTTGTTATTGAAAGTACTGATGTAAGAATTAATTTTAGATGTTGATCTTTTTATTTTAAGTCATATAAATTAAATTATATTATATTTATAAAAGGGAATCCTCTCTCGAGGTCTTGACACCTAACAGTAAAAGGATAAATTCAGCCCCTCCATCTTCTCGTTCCATTAGCATGCTATAAAATAATTAGTTAATTGTCATCTAAAAAATACAAAATCATACTCCCATTGACTTAGTCTCAAACCTCTTTTGTGTATTTTTCAAGTGAATTCACTTAAGAAATTAGAGAAAAATGTGAAACTTTTTAAAAAATCGGTACTCTGCAAGGATTTGCCATTTTTTGTTTTGTTATTACAGTGAACGTTTCGAGTTAAAAAACTGAAACCTGGCACAAGGATTATACAAACTTGTTTACCAAATAACGATTCGTTTTTTTTCGGATTTTTACTTTCTTCCTATCGGAAGTTTTGAGTAGTACCTTTTAGAAATGTGCTTCTTATTTAGTATTCAGAATTTTGTTGGTAATTCGAATTTTTCGATAATTCGAACTCTTCAGCTGTTAACTTTGGTAAATCGAAAAAATGCTGTGTATTTTGATACACTCCATAACTCGAAATCCTGTTCGTAACATGAGGGGAGAGAACGTTCTATAATTCGAACTAGGACACTTCCCCTCTTTAGAATTCGAATTTTTCCTAGCAAAAAATTATTCTTAATGTTTTTAATTCGATATGTTATTACCTGAGAGGTGAACCGCGACCTAATATCGTGTACACCTTCCACTTTCACTTTCATTTCCAAGTAGAAGACAATAGATGATGGGGCATTATCTAATGAATTCCAAAATTCCAAACGTGTACACCTAATTCCAATCGCGGTTCACCCCTCGTTATTACCTATTGCAATGTGAATAGATATGTAATTTTTTTGTTCTTTTTTGTCATTTTCATTATTTTTACTTTTTTACTTGAGGCTATATATAAAATTTATGCAAGCTCATACATATTTTCAAAAATTTAATAAAAACTCTTAATAATTCGAATTTTTTATCTTTCCTCTTGATAATTCGAAGTCTCGATAATTCGAATTTTTCCCTTGGATTTCGAATTATCGAGAATCGACTGTATATAAAAATTAAAATTTTAATTATTAAATTAAAAATTATTAAAAATAAGATATTTATCAACACCACTTTTCGACAATAATAAATTTGAATAAAAAAAAAAAAAAAAGCAATCCCGCCCGCTTGGAGGATCAAAGTAGAGGGTCTGTGTGCGACAAGAGAGCTGTGTATCCTTTCGGGGAGGGCCGGAAGGTCTCGCTCTGTCCCGGATCGATTTGCCTGCATGAGGTCGCGCCTCGCAGCTACCGAGAACGAATACTACGAACCGTCCTACCCTACTATGCTACTACCACTACTACTACAACCTAGCCGCAGGGGGACTGCGGCTACTTTACAAACACCCAGTAGAGTTCCGTCCTCCAGGAAATAAAGCCCTCTCACTCTTTAAATTTTGGCACTTCGATAAAGTAGCTGATGTAATTTCTTTTTTAAACGTCCACCACAACAAGTGAATATATATTTTTTTAGCTGCTTTTTGAATACAATTCCATTATAAAAAAGAAATCGGAAAAATAATGTTTGATCAAACATACACAAACAACATTGAAAACAAATAAGATAAAAGGAAAATAAAAAATTTAATTATTTTATTCAAACTTTTCTTCACTCCACTGAGAAATTATTTGTTATTATAAAGTCAAAATTTTGAGTGGTGAATTTCTCTTTGAATAGATATAGATGGTGCCTAACCCCGCTCTCAATCAATTTTTTAAAACTTTTTTCATGATTAAACAATGTCGAAACATTTCACAATGACAATATAAAGAAATTTAAGGCCAGGGATGAATAAATAAAAATTATAAAAATAAAATAAAGAAAATTAAAAAATTGATAGGTATGTATTGAGTAAAATTGATTAGCTTCACCTATAGATATCATAGAAAAATTTATCATTCAAAATTGTGATTGTGTATATTAATTAAAAAAGAATCTAAATTTAAGGTCAAAATTCAAAGATTTTAGTAGAAAACTTATATATTGCGAGTCAGAGAGAGGTTTGTCTCAAGGATTAGACTAACTGCCCGGAAAGCATGTTGGTGCTCGGGTTCAACTCCTGAGGAAATGAATCCCTCTGATAACCAATATAAAATTATTTTCTATTAAAATTTTCGAATTTTGACCTTAAATTTAGATTCTTTCTTAATATATATTGGTTTATAACGTCGAGTTGATTTTTGAAAAAAAAATTTCATCTATTTTTCAAAAAGAAGTGCTTTAGTATATATTAATTTAATTTTTGTATAAGAATTTTGATGATGATGATGATTAAAAGAATTTAATTTGAAGAAAAAGTGAAAACTTTTTCGGAATTGAGGCTTTTTTCCAATATTTAATGAGCTAACCCTACTTGACTTAATCCTTTGTATGTAATCTGCTAGGCCAACTATACTTAGTCCTAAAATTTATTATCACACTTTAGCATTTATTTTTGAAAGATTGCAATTTAACCTGACATTAATGGATATTTCCGCCAGAAGGCGATTTAATAAATTAGTTCAAGTTTTGATAGTTAAATTTTTTATTGCAATTTTATTTAATAATAAATTGACACGTTCTGATGTGGCCATTCACTTGACTTTACCATACACTTCTGGTTGAGTTTGGTACAAGGGCCTAGATTTTTTGATCCCCCCCTTATTTTGGGAGGTTTGTTTTTGCATTTTTAGTGTTCTGGGGGCCCACTGATTATGTATACACCATTTGGTTGAGTTTGTTCAAATGACCTAGATTTTTTTTGAACCTCCCCCCCTAATTTTCGTTATTATAGGTTCATTTTATAGTAGGTATATTTAATTTTTCTTGTTTTTTAGTTTGAAAATATTATAATTTTAAATTTTAACCTCCCTCCCTCCCTTAATTTTGAGTCGATATACACCAAAATCTAATCAGCTCTTAATTTTAATGCACCAAAACTACGTGCGAAATTTGGTTTTGATATCCACACTAGTTTTTGAGCTAGCTCGTCCACAAAATTTGGTAACTCACGTACTAACAGATATTTTGACAAAACAGTTATTATCTCGAAAAATATAATTTTTTCGATGTTCACTTATTAGAGCTTTTTCGTAGAGCAAAATGCCATGGTTTCGCTCAATTTTTTTTAATCAAAATAGTTTCAGCCGCTTTTGAGATATTTCGAAAAAAAGAAGCAAAAAAAACACGTTTTACATGCACGATTACAATACTTGACCATACCCTGTATGGTAAAGTAAAAATTATGTTATGGACTATTAAATATATTTCATATTTAATAACACATAACTAAACGCAAAAAATTAAATAAATTCATTTGTTACTATTAAAATTGAAAACATTTTATTAAATAATTAATTGAAGATATTTTTAGAATAAACATATTTAAGATATATTTTCTATCACTTTTCAAGTTTTCGGTTTGGAATCTAATGATATTGGAACTGAAGATAGTTGAGAATCACCCATAGAATTCCAACTAGCTTAGTGTAAATATGCTAAATATTCTAGGTCATTAGAACAATTAGAACACTACTTGAAATTACAAAAAGTTTTAACTATTCATTTGGGGCAAAGTACGACTATTGGAAAACATCCTCAATTCATTTAAACTTTGATTGTCTGGGAATTTATTCGTCAGCAAACGGTATTATCTAGAAAACTGAACTTGTCACAGAAGTGAAACTTATTATATCTACAAACTTTTGCACCAAATTTTAGCTCATTATCACAATCATTAAAAAACTCCCATATAACTATTATTATCATTTCCGTCCATAATTTGTATTAATTTGAAAGTTTATAATGGTAAAATAAGGATAAGTTTTTATGTGTGACTTTTTTATTTATCAGCCAACGTTTCGTCGACCCTACCGACCTCTTCAGGGCTTCGAATAGACAATCCAAACATTCGTCCTTAAATGAGGTTGAGATTTGAAGAGAAAAATGATTATATTCTGTTTGTTAAAAAAGAGTGTTGTCTCATTCTATCTATGTTATTTCTGTTTTATATCTAATGTAATTTTTAATATAAAAAGAAAAGAAAGAAAAATTGTTTATGTGAATGTGTCGAGTGTTTTTTGAAATTTGTGTTTCTGATGGTCTTCAAATGGTAACGAAGATAACAAGAAAATTTAGACGAATATGTCGCATGACTATTTGAAGCCCTGAAGAAGTCGGCAAAGTCGACGAAACGTTGGCTGATAAATAAAAAAGTCACACATAAAAACTTGTCCTTATTTTTCCATATAAAGTTTTTCAGATTTTCTGCATTATTCATCAGAAAATTCTGAAATTAAAATGCCCTCAATTTATTGTTTTGTAAATAAGAACTTATGGCCACCAGAAATAACTTAGATACTTTCTTTTATTTATCTTGGATTTCGTAATTCAAGGAGATAGAGAAACAAACCTTACTAAAAAGTATTATCACGTTTGATAAACAACTCAACTACTTTTGAATCAAATTTACACCCATTAGAAAAGATTTTCTCCTCCCGAATGCCCTCTCATTCAATTTTTCTACTTCGATACACTTTCCTTTTCAAACGACGACCACAACAAGTGATTGTATTTTTTTGTTTCCTTTTTAAAACGATTCCCATTATAAAAAAGAATTCGAAAAATAATTATTCTGTTTGATCAAACATAAAAAAGAAAATCAAAAAATAAGAAGAAAAATAAATTAAAGTAGGTATTTTTTAATTTTTTTCATTAGAAAGAAAGGACTTTTGAGAAATAATTGATATTTTCCAAGTGCTTCAATACTCAAGTCTGTATTAGTTACCATTCCCAAATGGTACATTTTAATCAAGACTATATACCTATATATTAACAACAATAGTTTTGACTTATCTTTAAAAACATATCATTTGGAAGACAATAAGAAAACATTTTTAAAACTAGGTACACTCTCTTCAAATTTCGTTAATTTGAGAATATTTTACCAACGAATGATTTGAGCTCCAAAGCTAAAACTTGGCACAAAGGCGGAGCTTAATACATTCCAGAACTCCTTATTGCCTTATTCAATTATTTGATTTATTTTTCTAATTTCATTCATTATTCAAAATATTTAAAATAAAAAGTCACAAATCAAATCACTTGTTGCTTTTGAAAATACTAAAATTTTGGCACCGGGACGAACTTTATAAGACATTCTCTTCTCGTTAATTGAAAATTTTTTGATGAACTCCTTATTGCCTTATTCAATAATTTTATTTTTTTTCTAATTTTATGCATTATTCAAAATATTTAAAATAAAAATTCACAAATCAATTCACTTTGTCTTTTTGAAAATACTAAAATTTTGGCACCGGGACGAACTTTATGACACTCTGTTCTCGCGGATTGAAAAATTTTTGATGAATCCAAAACTTCTGTCTCCTGGCAAGTCAAGTTCACTGAGTGTACTAAGCCAAGTTATTTATAAATATTAATATTAAGTCATAATTAACTTAATACTAATATTCGCAACTAAAACATTTACTCGAATTCATCTCGCAAAATATCGACAAGATTGTGAAGTTCTATCTTAGTCCACCTTGAAGGTTAGTTAAAACTTAAAATTACCATAACTAGTATTACAATGTATTCCTATGTTGAACTTTTTCTTTATTTGTTTCTTTTTATTTTATTTTATTTATTTTTATTATTCTTTATGCTAATTCTGAAGCGAGAACTCAATTAACTTGATTTTATTTAATTCCATCTAGATTTACATTTAGAGTATTTTTTTATTTTGTTTTAACTTTATATGTTAACTTAAAGCTCATTCTATCTATATTTACCGTATTCAAAAAATATATCTTCCTCTTTTGAAGTATTTAATTCATCAGTGACGTGTTTTATAATCATGGATTTATCTTTCGTTAGGCTTAAATGTAAAGCTTGATTTAGACATAAATCATTAAATAAATCCCCAACATTTACTCTCAAACCGAAGCTGTTAATACTTTTCCTTCTTGTTAGATTAAGAACGAAAATGTGAGAGTAAAAACTATATAGGTTTTTTTAGGTCCTCGAGATGCAAAAACTATATATTTTAATATTCATTCGCTCCAAAACAGCTCAAAAAAATACTTTCTTAGGCCCTATCGGCTGGATGTTAGTGTAGTCTGTTAAAAAGATTTATATTTCTGTTGCCAAATATTTGTATTTCTATTAAAAAGTACAGATTAGATTGTGGGCTTTCTAGCTTAAAAATTGGATAAAAAGTGAAAACTTTTTACAAGTTAAATTTTGGTGATTTTCGTGAGCGAAAATGGTTTGAGCTAAGAAATTGACAAAAAAAATAGAGTTAATTAATACAAACACATGTTCCAAAGTTGAGGTCATTAGTTATAACCGGTCGATAGCTCCCCATATATGGCACGTTTTTCTGAATTTCTGCTTTTAAAGCCGGAAATTCTAAAGCTAAAAAATCCCAAATTGTATCTCTATGAAATATAGACATTTAAGTACCAGGATGAACATTATAAGACTTTCGTAAGAGTTCAATCAATTATATATCAATTAACATCCATTTGTACAAAATTTTTTTAGCCTAATTGACTGAAGATGGCTAAATAAAATTCAGGCCGAAACGTCTCATTAAAGGTGTTTTATTGAACCCAGTGATTCGATCTTTGGCTGATACCTCCTCCTTTATCTAGTACAGTTATAAGACTTTCTATTAGGTATCGTGGCGAAACCTTGATTGACATACTACATACATACAGACACACAGAGACAGAAAAAAAATCATATATGAAAATTATCAGACACTACTAATTACTATAAGCCTGGCGAACATGTATATAGAAAGCTTTTAAATGTGTCTAATGAGCTAAATTCTAGCAGGTTGGATCGAATTTCACAGAGAGCATACCAAGTGTTGGAAAAGCTTACATTTAATCCTCCAATTCGCTTTTTATTACAAACAAGCGTGGTTATTAATTTGCTTTCTCGTAAATTTTCACAAATATATTATTCTTCCCTTCACATTTATCAAGTTGGCAAGTTTAATCTTGTCATAAAAAAAAACCCTTTAATTGACAAAGATTTCTTCAAGACACACATACTTACACAGAGAGAGAGCAATCTAAAATATTAAGTTTCTTCATTAATAAAAATCAGCCCGAGATAGGAAAAACATTTAAAAAGATAGATCACAGGAAATGTAAATTTTCTTCAACGAGATCTTCATCTTTATCAGTAAACGTTCTAGAAGCAATTAATTCTTCGGATTTGCCTTCGAATCAAATCAAGTAGAAAATCTCGTTCATTTCATCTACCGCCCTGCTTGCCTGAGTTTTCTCATTAAAATTCATCTAAAGAGATTTTGAAAGATGAACAGCAATGTATTTTCTTGAATTGAGTTGTACAATTACACAGACGTCAGGATTTACTCTTGAGAGAAAGACATTTCAAGAGCATGGTTGGTGTCTAAAGTACATCTGAATGGGGGATGATTGAAGGAAAGATAGAGCCGGGAATCAAGTTTCAGTTTCTAAAAGTCATAGAGATAAACGAGTTATGGCTTGTGCTTGGATTATTATATATCTTGCAATGGTCCTGTGGATTGAACCATAACTTATTTTTATAATTAATTAAATTCTCATTTCTATTCCTAATTAAGTCTAATTGAGGCAATCAATTGATCATCAAACAAGGGAAACTTATGAGTTCTGGGAAAGCATAGTAAATGACCAACGATTAACAACATAGAAGAGCATTGACATGAGCAAGTTCCGCAGTAGTCATTGTCAGGAGAGAGAGTGAGCATCTACTGCTATCAAGTGCTCAGAATATACCTACACATATACTTTATCTTCAAGTTCCGTAGTCATTGTCAGGAGAGAGAGTGAGCATCTACTGCTATCAAGTGCTCAGAATATACCTACACATATACTTTATCTTCAAGTTCCGCAGTCATTGTCAGGAGAGAGAGTGAGCATCTACTGCTATCAAGTGCTCAGAATATACCTACACATATACTTTATCTTCAAGTTCCACAGTCAGTCATTGTCATGAGAGAGAGTGAGCAACTACTGCTATCAAGTGCTCAGAATATATCTACACAAATACTGTTATATTCAAGTTCCGCAAGTCTGTCATGAGAGAATATATATATGTTCTATATTCCTTTCTTCATCGAGTAACCTTCGTCATCTAAGGCCCAGTATTAATGGTACACGTTCATCGCTAATACCAGGACTTCCGGCATACAAGGCGCATACCGCTGATATATATATAATTATCTACATTGAGACCCGAGAAGCACACCTTCGAAGTCGGCGCTCAAACCCATTATATATATATTATTCTCACCGGCCGTTCTTCAGCAGCGACGAGTCTATCAATAATCCCGCTGGACACAAACGAGTTTGCCGTGTACGAAATTCTCTCTACTTCACCTCAACTAATTGTACTGCTAAGGAATAAAACTATATCATTGTCTATTATAACCGCTGGTCTGTATAACATTATTTATAGCATTAGTACCAGGAAGCCCATTTCCCTACATCCTTCACTCATCACCTCAAATTTCATTCTCCATTTCAGGGACGTGCCACTTGGATCAGTCACTGAGGGACACACCCACCCCATTAATAAATAGCGAAGCAGATTAATTTAACAATAACGTAATAAAATAAAGCCCAATTTCCCTAGTACATAAGTTACATTCACCCCCCCTTGCCCCCTAATAACCCCCCACCCCCTCGTGTGGTGTTCGTAAGCTGGGATTGGATAGGCCGCAAAAGAAGCCGGTATTCTACTGATCCAGGTGACAATCCTTATTCATCTTCAAAAAAAAAATTTCATTTCATCTCACAATCATTTCCTGGTACACATAATTCTGAAAATATTTGAAAATATCTACGTTTACCCAGAGATTAACAGGTTCCTTTGTTTAAAAAAAAATTCTTTTTATTATATTGAAAAAGAAAAATTTACAAAAAAGAATTTATTCTATATATATATTTGCCTGAATTAAAAATAAGTAAATAACCAACGGCCATTGACACTTCCATCTACTAATTATAAATTTAACTTCAAATATTTATTTATTTATTTTTCTTTCGAAATTAATTGTCGATGTCGGACGTGCGGGGGACGTTTTCTATGCTTTCTGGACCGACGGCGGGCACCGAGGACGCATCCTCAAGACCAATTCACTCCGGCCAATCAGAACATAATGATCACAATATGATTCATTTTCCCACAGCCGAAGTCGGAGCCGCATTGGACAGAGCGCCAGGTAAAGAAAAGCCACCCCCAACCCCTTCCACACCCTCTAGTGCTAAACCCACCCCTCTCAATAATGATGATACGCAGGCAATGTTCAGGAGGCTGATGACTGCGATAGTAGATATGAATGAAATTTTGGGTGGCCCAATCGATGATATGATTAGCAAGTTTGATATGGGAAATAACAAGCTCGATGGGACTGATAGTCAATTTAATGATCCTCCCAGAAAGAATGAAGATGTAGTAACTGCCCTCCCAACCATTCAAACCCCTCCATTAAAATTTCAATTTGCAACAACGGTATCCACAGCCGAATTCACCGAAACCACACAAGAACTCAATTCAGACCCCTTTAAGAATGTCAATATTAGTCCCATCATAGAGCCCACCACCGAATTAAAGTCAGTAACCTATCTACCCGCAATAGAGATTAATGAACCAACTATCAGTCAACAAATTATTAAAATTCCATCCTCACAGCCCCCAATAGTTAAACATACACCAGTTATTAATAATCAAGAAATTATTAAAATTCAGTCCCCCCCGCCCTTAGTTAAAATCGTTACATATCCCCCAATCGAAATCATCCCCACAGTTAAAATTCTACTTGATTTGAAGACACTCTACAAAGAATATTCCAAATCATTTTTAAGTTTAAAATTAATAAAAATAATTTTACTAATAATATTTATTAGCCACGTGCTTCAGAATCAAGTGCACCCCGGCACCATGGCGTTGGAACAAATCGTTCGTAACGCCTCGCGGAATCACACACGCTAAAATCAATGAAAAGAAAATATTTTGTTGATCCACGTGAAATCTAAGAAAATTGTCTTCCCACTGATATCCGTCTTAAAAATGTAAAAAATAACAACCAAACCAAGTTTTATTTATTTCTCCCCCACTATCGTATTCATTTTTATTGCTGTCATTTGTTGCATATATACATAATTTGTTCAATAAAATCTCCGCCTTAACTCTTACAAATTTCATAGCCCCCACCTTATAAAAATATAAATTTACTAGTCCCCATTAAATTCTTAATTATATTATTTCCCATAGTTTAAATAAATCTATTATTAATTACATACCATTAAAATCACTAATTTATCCGTTCCCAGTAAAAGCAGTAAATAGACCATTACATTAATCCGTTCTATTAAATTCACGTTTATAAAATCAATAGAGCCCTCATTTTTATATTTTGTCATTAGTTTTTGTTTTTATGTCTTACCTGATTAGCTAAATATTAAATCCCCTATTAAATTAACATCTCACCCCCCCCCACACATAATTATTATATTTTAGTCCCTCATTTTAACTACCCCAGTGATATCATCTATTCTGTTATTTGTCTTGATAGCTCAGTCATTATTAAAAACATATAATTGTCAATGCTGGTGTAATCAAATCAATTATGTAGTATTGAACAATTATTTTTACCATATATTATAAATTGCAAACTCGTTCCGTCATTATCAAAGCCTGCTCTTGCTTGCATTCTCGTTATACCTTCTCTACTCAGGTCACTCACTTATTAATCCCTAATCCCATAGAATCATAACAACCCAAATATCAATATTATTCGAATAAAAGAAGATATTCCTAATTCCTTGTGTCATGTGTCATAAACACAAACCCCATAGTAACCCTAAGCACCTCTGCCCTTCCATATTAAATAATTTTCTACCCTTTTTACCTGTTGCTCGAAAATCTAGTGTGTCTCGAGGTAAGTGGACGCAAATGAACCAATATTTCACTTAACGCCTAAATTACTCTAAATAAACATGTTAGTCGTGTGATTGTTCCCACCCTGAATCTGGGATGATTAATATACCCTGGTGAATTGAGTGAGGTCTCGGCGATGCGTTTTCGAGTTACCGTGCGTTCTGGTGAGTCTGGAGTCCGTCTGTCCACAACCCCGATACATAAATAAATAGTCGAGCACTTTTGTCCCCAATAAATACCCCATAAATAAGTACCAAAAGAAAAATAAATAAATATCTATCAATATCCCTATAATATCTCAATATAATTAATCATTTTTCTTTACCATAACGTCGGAGGTGCAATGGTCCTGTGGATTGAACCATAACTTATTTTTATAATTAATTAAATTCTCATTTCTATTCCTAATTAAGTCTAATTGAGGCAATCAATTGATCATCAAACAAGGGAAACTTATGAGTTCTGGGAAAGCATAGTAAATGACCAACGATTAACAACATAGAAGAGCATTGACATGAGCAAGTTCCGCAGTAGTCATTGTCAGGAGAGAGAGTGAGCATCTACTGCTATCAAGTGCTCAGAATATACCTACACATATACTTTATCTTCAAGTTCCGTAGTCATTGTCAGGAGAGAGAGTGAGCATCTACTGCTATCAAGTGCTCAGAATATACCTACACATATACTTTATCTTCAAGTTCCGCAGTCATTGTCAGGAGAGAGAGTGAGCATCTACTGCTATCAAGTGCTCAGAATATACCTACACATATACTTTATCTTCAAGTTCCACAGTCAGTCATTGTCATGAGAGAGAGTGAGCAACTACTGCTATCAAGTGCTCAGAATATATCTACACAAATACTGTTATATTCAAGTTCCGCAAGTCTGTCATGAGAGAATATATATATGTTCTATATTCCTTTCTTCATCGAGTAACCTTCGTCATCTAAGGCCCAGTATTAATGGTACACGTTCATCGCTAATACCAGGACTTCCGGCATACAAGGCGCATACCGCTGATATATATATAATTATCTACATTGAGACCCGAGAAGCACACCTTCGAAGTCGGCGCTCAAACCCATTATATATATATTATTCTCACCGGCCGTTCTTCAGCAGCGACGAGTCTATCAATAATCCCGCTGGACACAAACGAGTTTGCCGTGTACGAAATTCTCTCTACTTCACCTCAACTAATTGTACTGCTAAGGAATAAAACTATATCATTGTCTATTATAACCGCTGGTCTGTATAACATTATTTATAGCATTAGTACCAGGAAGCCCATTTCCCTACATCCTTCACTCATCACCTCAAATTTCATTCTCCATTTCAGGGACGTGCCACTTGGATCAGTCACTGAGGGACACACCCACCCCATTAATAAATAGCGAAGCAGATTAATTTAACAATAACGTAATAAAATAAAGCCCAATTTCCCTAGTACATAAGTTACATTCACCCCCCTTGCCCCGTAATAACCCCCACCCCCTTCTATATAATAAAAATGAATTTCTGTTTCTTTGTAAGCGCAGATCTCTCAAATGCCTGGACCGATTTGGCTAATTTTTTTTTTAATGTTCGTAATAGGCCAATTCAGGTTAATACATAAAAAAAATTGGAAAAGTTGCCCGGAAAATTGGAAAATTCAGGAAAAACTAAAAAAAAATCATGTTAGCCAACATTGCTTGCCAGACAATAAAAGAACTAAACGAGCAAAAAAAACAAGTGTTGGCGGCCCTTTTTTGAGTGTCATTCATTCTAACCACATTATCGTTGAAGAAGAATTTAATAATGCAACAAAGATTTAAAAAAAAAACTATCTATTTTTTTAAACTACATTTAAAAACAAAAATAAAAAAATAAACTGCAACGGATCGTTGCTAAAGTTTATTCAAATTCATTTGAAATATTAATATGTTTATTTCTTTATTATTAATCAGATATCACTTGCAATTTGCAGTTCATGTTGACTTTAATTAAAAAATAATGATCGATTCTCATTTAAAAGTCGAGAAATAACCACTCTACATTCGATTTTTGACGTTTCGGTTTTTATTGGTAGCCATTGCTGAAGACATGGAGGAATCGACTTAAAATCAAAAATAACGATCGATTCTTATCTAATACTAGAGGAATAACCTTGTTGCATTCCATTTTTGATGTTTTGAATATTAATGGCAAGCTCTACTGAAAACGTGGAAGAATCGACTTAAAATCAAAAAGACTAAATTCTTTTATGATAAACAACTCAAGCTTGAGAATAAGAGAATTTTTTATAAATAGATTGTATATACGGTACTTTCGTATCTAACAAAATTAATAATAATTGTAATTTTCAAGTCTTCTTATCTATAATAATACCTACATATAATATAACATTTTTTTATTTTCCCTTAATGATAACAAGTGGATTTTCAATACATTTTAAATATTTGTTTCATCTTATTTGTTATGAGTGTATATTGCAGTTAAATAGAATATTAAATTATATATATTTAAGACTTTATAATAAAACAATTATATTTATTCTCTGTTAGTAATAAAACATCAATAAATCAACCACGTGGGGTCCAGGGGCGAAGCCCTCTACCAGTAAAAGCGCCGCCTTCGGCGGGCCTTGAAGCTTAGTCATTAATAATTCTCCCAAAGAGTTTATCGCGTATCATTACCAGTGAACTAAGGGAAAGAACCTTACGATGACGATTCCTTTACTGTCAATTTAGAAAAATGATGAAGCATCTCATTCTTCAAATTGTTATTCTTATGACTTTTAGGGAGTGTAATTTCCTTCCTTTCTCTTTATTATACAAATAAATTCTACAACCTTAAAACTTCGATCTTTCAAAACTCAGGTACACATCATATTAGCCTCCAAGCTATTCCATGAATATTTTCTTCATTAAGGTAAGCAATTACATCTTTATCACAAAATAAATTTCCAGGTTTAATTTGTCTTTTATTTTTTCTTTAAGAAGTATTTCCCTAATGTTTTATGATTCTTAATACTAACTTAAATATTATTTGAACCCTCTGTCTTCTGCCCTTGTTATTATCCTTCCTCATGCTGCAATTCATGGCCTCTAATCTGTAATTCAGGATTCGAGGCCCATCTGGCATCTATGTTCTCATAATTGGTCCCATGTATTCGAAAAGGTCTGTTGTTTGGGGTTATCCGTGTTCTCCTCTGCCTATCAATCTAGTGCTAGAAGCTCTGGTCAGAGAACCCGCCCCGTGTAGTTTTGAGCTTTAATTACGCTCGTAATTAAAGACTGGCCTTTAATTGTCTTCATTTACACATTGGACCATAGCCGTTTTGTATTTTGTTACATTGATGAATCGGGTATATTTTTTTAGAACGAGTTTTTTGAAAACTCTTGCGAGTTAACCTTAATTATGTCGGAGTCTTGCTAGAGATTTCTCCTCCTTTATTTTCTAAATTTTCTTTTTTTTAATTTTTATATTTATACAATACTATAGATTAAACCCATATAAGAGAGTGGGCATTATTTAATTAGTTAATAATAATGTAATGAAAACAAAGTAAATATGTTTACTCAATAGCCAAACCATAATTTATTTGACAAATTTTGTGTTATTAAAGGGTTAATGCAACATTGTAGTTCTTGTTGAGTTGATCTAATGTTACAGTAAGGAGATTTACCATAGTATTTAGGACACTGGTGAGATAAGACTTTAAGTGTTAGATAAATCTACCCTGAGAGACCTAAGACCCTTTGGAAGAGATTACAAATTATGAATGTACCGAAGACCCCAAATCCTTGGATTAAATATGATATTGGGTGAATTTTGGATAATTAGAAAATTCAAGCTTCATGGGCCATTTTGTTGTTTTAATCGTACTATAATTTTATCGACGTTGTCATTTGAGTCTATTAACTTTTAACAGATTTCTCAATAGTGATAAATTTTACATAAAAATAATTAATATTTCAATTATGGAATTAAGGGCCCTGGCTAGCTGAAAGGGTAGCTTCCGTGATCGATACTCTAATCTAATTAATCTGGCTTCTCCAGCTATTTCTACTACTAATAAATTCTTCTTAGAGTGCCATACCCGAAACGGGCGTCGCCGCCTATCCACATATACCTGTGCTGAGTGTTTAATTGTTTTACACAGATATATGGGACCTACTTTTTAACGCCGGTTCCGAACGGCTAGTTTGGTGAGGTTTACTAGGCAATTATACTCTTGGTAGGTTGCTATTGCTTTCCAAGAGGAGGCGACTGCAAATATCTGCCGAGACTCGGTCTCTAACCAGCGTACTTCGAGTCAGCGACCCGACACTCTAGCCACTGACCCACAGTCGCCTAATAATAAATACATATACTTAAATAAAGTATCAAAAAAAAATAATAATAATAGGTTCTGGTCAATCTAATTAATTCGAAAAAATTAAGGAATAATTCTCAAAATTGTTTAAATTTATAAAAAAAAAACTGCTTCTTCACTGAGATTTGAATCCAAATATTTTCCTCAAATGCATGAAAGCCTTTTTAGATTGGTTTATCAATTTTAAATTATATAATTGATTGGTTTTTGAGATCAGAGATATTACTAAAAATATAGAGGAACGACATTGCGAAACCCTTCTTTTCTGTTAAATTAGAAAATATAATCAAACCAACTCTTATCCCGTTATCCTCTAGAGACCCTGGTTCCTATATATGAGACCATATTTGATTAGATTCTATTTATTTCTGACCTGGAAAGAAGAGATGAACAACCCATGAATGTCTCAATATTTGATCATTTATATTTTCTCATGAAAAGTTATTTTTTTATTATTAAATGGAAAGGATATTCCCACAGGAAGTAAAGGAAATTAGAACCTGAATTCCAACTTATTTTTTATTTATTTTGAATTTATCCAATAATCCTAAATTCTTAAAATACTTTTGACTACATTTGAACTATTAGTAAATATTCCGAATGTCGCCAAACCTTAGTAGATAAGTACTCCAATTTAAATTAAATTTTCAAAAATTTCTGTCTAACTTCACAGTTAAAATTTATCAATTAATTAAGAAAAATATATCTCAACCAAAACATTATGTGAAAAAACAGGCCAAGTTCGAAAAAATAGTGAAATCTAGTGAGAAACCAAGTTAAATTCGCCAAGAATAATTAAGTTGAGTGATTTACTATTTTCTCAATTTGATTAATCTTGGAGAATTTAACTTGTCTACTCACTAGATTTTACTATTTTTTCGAACTTGGCTTGTTTTTTCATAGAATGTTTTGGTTGAGATTTCTCTTCTTTTTGTAAGCTATGAGAAAGCCTGTTTGTCCAAAGGGCTAGAATTTTCATTTTTGACATCCCCATTTTGGATGGTTAGTTTTTGCATTTCTAGCCTTCAGAATATCTATACAAAATTTGATTGAGTTTGGTTCAGCGGGCTAGAATTGAAGGGGTTTGCTGCAAAAAGGATGTAGCTCCATCCTATTGATGTTGGGAGATATTAACACTATTTTGTGCAAAAAAAAGCTTTTGTTTGATACAAGAAGGATGTAGCTCCAATCGTTATTTGCAGCGTTGCTCATCAGATGGAGCTGCCCGTCATTTTGAATTTTGTCGTCGTTTTGAATTTTTTAAATGTTTTTTTTGGTTTCCCAAAAACTGAAAAAATTGGATCTACCTCCTTTTTGCAGCAAACCCTTCAATTTTCATGTTTGAGCGCTTTGATTGAACTATAAAGAAAAAATCTATACGATATATATTTATTTATTAAAGACATACCTTGGTACGTGCTAAAATCCATTTTACAATAATATACATTTAATATTAAAACTTATACTATTAAAATAACGTTATAAATAAATAAAGTTATTTTATAATTAAAAATTAATTGAGCCGTCTTCTGAAATCATTATAAATGGACTCGAATTAAATCGTCCATAATATATACTTTTCTATAATTAAGTAATGGAGAGGGATTCAGCCAATGGATAGCCTCTGCGGACAATTTATTTATGAAATTAATTGTGTCGCTAATACTGTAAGATATAATTTTGTAATTAACAAGTTTGGATTTTTTGTAAAAAATTTTATTGTAATTTTACATGTGAGATCTATCGCTTTTTTCAGCTCTTAGGAACTGATGATGGTATTATTTAATTAAAGCCGAAACGTTTTCTATAATTGGGAGTTTTTTATTCAGCAGAGGCTATCCATTGGCTGAATCTCTCTCCATTACTTAATTATATACATATCCAGCCATCAAAATTGTATCAATATATACTTTTCTATGATCTTCTATCTACATCTATTTATACTCGCAAAACCATGACTTCATTAATTCTTTCGAGGCGTTTTGAGTCAGGTGATTTTATTTGAACTTAAACTTAAAGCTCTATAAAAATAAGCTGACGTGTTATGATGTGGCCATCCGCTTGACTTTACCATACAACCTGGCCCCTCACTTATATTTAATATTTAATTAAATTATTTATATTCATGTAGGGGGGGGGGGGTTAGTTTTTGCATTTTTAGACTCCTGGGGGCCGACTGATTATGTATACAAAATTTAGTTGAGTTTGGTACAAGAGCCTAGATTTTCATTTTTTGACCATACACCCTCCTCCCCCCATTTTGGGCGGTTAGTTTTTGCATTTTTAGACTTCTGGGGGTTCACTGATTATGTATACAAAATTTGGTTGAGTTTGGTAAATTGTCAAGATTTTCATTTTTTGACCCTACACCCCCCCCCCCCATTTTGGGCGGTTAGTTTTTGCATTTTTAGACTTCTGGGTGTCCACTGATTATGTATACAAAATTTGGTAGAGTTTGCTCAAATGGCCTAGATTTTTAATTTTTAACCCACCCTCCATCCAATTTTGGGTCGATATGCACCAAAATCTTATCAGCTCTTAATCTTAATGGACCAAAACTACGTGTGAAATTTGGTTTCGATATTCAAACTAGTTTTTGAGCTAGCTCGTCCACAAGAATTTGGTAACGCACAGCCTAACGGACACCCAACCAGACAACCAGACAGACAGACTAACTAACAGACATTTTGGCAAAACAATTATTATCTCGAAAAATATAATTTTTTCGATGTTTACTTATTAGTTCTTTTTAGTAGAGCGAAATGCCATGGTTTCGCTCAATTTTTTTAATCAAAATAGTTTCAGCCGTTTTTGAGATATTTCGAAAAAAAGAAGGAAAAAACACTTTTCTCATGCACGAATACAATACTTGACCATACCCTGTATGGTAAAGTAAAAATAATATACATTTGTTTAAATTTAATATAGTGTTATCCAAAAAGTATACAATTTTATAATATAAAAGTTTAATATAATATATTTGTATAAGGAATTCCCAATTCCTGCCGCTAAAAGTCTTTAAGATAAATCTACTAAGGTTGATTTACTTTTAATTTAATGACATAAAAACATTCGTGCCCAATTCAGCATTTATGGCATGATTGATTTTATCTTGTTGGACCATTTTCAATAATAATAACTATAAAAAAGAAAAGAGCTGAAATGCTTTTTTTGCATTGCATTGATTTTATTACTCTATTTTATTTAAGTATGTTTTTGGAAAATATTTTTAATATACGGAAATTATATCATAATATTTTGATAATATCGAAATGCTATATTATTATTTAAAATTCAATATAATTTAATAAAATTCTTATAGTGTAAATCAACATTTTAAAAGTAGCTATCAATTTTCCCAATTACGAAAATTGTATAGAATTTATTGTTGAAAACAAGATCTTTATATAAAAAGACATTTTCAATAAAAATTTTTTTTTCTTATTTTTTTAAGCGAGAAAATGCGGAGCTATAATTTCTCTAAACAATTTAAAACCCAATGATGTTCAAGATATGATATTTGGTTAAATCAAATCTGTAATCTCTGTCGATTTATACCAGATTATCTCTCTTGAATAAGATAAGTTCAAAGAACACACACTCACACATAAAAAAAAGACTAGCGTGTATCAAAGGAGCCAGACACGCGAAGTTTATATAACCAGACATTAGAGAATAAATAAATAAAATTTTTAAGCAAAAACTCGAGAGAAGATTTTCTCTGAAAATAACAATCAAGATACCTTGAATAAAAATGTTTACTTAAAGAGGGGAAAATATAGTTTTTCTTTCACTCTTAATCGCATTTAAATATGTAATCCTACTTTAAGAATAAAAATTAACTTTTTCTCAAGAATTAACCATTAAATGATCTAATTTCCCTGGGACCTTCTTTTTACTACAAATATCTAGTAGAATTTTAATTTTAATTTTTTTTTTAATATTAGTCCATACTTTTGTAGGTATAAGAGACCTACAGGTAATGTAATCTTTAAAATCCTTATATAATTAATAGACTCTTTTTTAACCGACTTCAAAAAAGGAGGAGGTTATGAATTCGAATGATTTTTTTTTGTGTGTCTATGTTACCTGATTTCTTCGCCAATTGTGAACCGATTTTTATGATTTTTTTGCATTGGGTTCAGTATAGTTTCCGATTGGGGCCATATAAATTTAATTGGTATTGGACCTTTTTTGTTATGTATGTTCACTCATAACTTCTTTGTTTATGAACCGATTTTAATGATTCTTTCTGCGTTTGATTCAATATAGGTCCAAGGTAGTTAGGATACTTAATTTTGTATTTATTTATTTATTTTATGAATGTTCAGCGAGAGCTTTTTGCCACGTGGACCGATTCCGATTTTTATTTGAAAGGAGCTTCCTTATGGGTGGTCCCATATTAATTTGGTCAAGTTCTGATTATATGATCAATGACGAAATAACGTAAATCTCCAATTCTTATGAGCAAATAATCGAAATTATAATAAATAAAATATTTTATAAAAAAAAAACAATATTAAAACGTTCATTTAAAACCTGCAAACGTTTCGAGAAAATTTCTATATTTATGAATTGAATTTTAGTATCCTTTTCTGATTAATTAGCCCGACGATTTCTCTTACGAGATTCATACAAAATATTATCTTAAGTCACTTAATAACATCACTAAAAAGAGAAAAATAAAAATAATTTTTATAAAAAAAAAAAATAAAACCGACTTCAAAAAAATTAAATGCAACAAATAAAATAATAAGAACTCAAAAATCAAATAAAATGCACTAAAAGGTATAAAATAATTATCTAATTTAGTTACAACTAAACGGTGAAATTTTTACATGAAATCACTTTTTGAAGTCGGTGCTAAACAAACTATATAAGGGATCGTACCTGCCAAACATACTAAATAAGATCCGTCGAGTTCGATTCATAAAATGTATGTTTGGCACCGACTTCAAAAAGTGATTTCATGTAAAAATTTCGCCGTTTAGTTGTAACTAAATTAGATAATTATTTTATACCTTTTAGTGCATTTTATTTGATTTTTGAGTTCTTATTATTTAATTTGTTGCATTTAATTTTTTGAAGTCGGTTTTATTTATTTTTTTTTTATAAAAGTTCTATTTTATTCTTTATTCTCTTAGTCATTTCCACTTTAAATGAAATAAAATACTTGATTATTCTATCAAAAACTTTTGAGTTAGATAACACTAAATGAAAATAATTAAAAATTGACTTAATCAAGGTTTGCATGCTATTGGTCAGTGATGGTTGTCTAAGTACAGGCGTTGCCATAAAGTGCTGCCCTCTTCAGAGTTTTTCGTTCTCTCTTTGTGTAAAAAGCTTGGTTCAGCCAATAATTATTTCTCGACACTCCTAATTTACACCCTATTCCTTGATTTCAATCGAATTGAAATTTATACACAACTAACAACTTATGACACTTGATAGGCACACCATAAATAAAATCGATATAACCGTTTTTAAGAAAATCACAAAAAACAAAAAATCATTGACGTAAATGTCAACTTCTGGTGTTCCGATTTCAACCAAAAACTTGCTGTATTCTTTCTAGCTTATATCGAACTTAAGTTTCGAATTTCTTAGCTCTGAGACTTATGGTTGCGAAACGCAGGGGGGACGTACGTACACACGTATGCACGGACCAGTGGATTTTTGGTCACTTTTTGGCCTAATATCCGGTTTTATTTTCTCAATCCGGTTTCAAACTATTAAGGGCATTGATTCCTTCCACCTAGAAGTAACAAAATGAAATTAACTTTTTTCATCTCTGAGATAGAAGCTCTCAAAGTCTCAGGACTCTGGCAGGCGATCGCAATACTTCACATTATATCCTATATCATAACATGATACAGAGAATATATACATGAAAGTAAAATAGAGATAATATCTCGAGGTCAAAATTCAAAGATAAAGCTTGTTAGACGTTTGGGTCCTCAAGGGATGAAACCATTGGATTTGGGAAAGATTTAAGCAGCAAAAGAATATTCAATCTCTAAAAAAATATTCCTATATAAGGTCAAGTATAAGTTTACTTTGATTCTGGTTTAACTACGAAGCTATTTTTGTTAAAAAAATGTTAAATTTGGTTCAAGATCCATTGACCAGTTTTTGCCTAAGAAAAAACTTCAAGCATACCAAGTAGTTCTAAGGTAAATAGAAGGTGGCAAGAAGGAGCTAGCCGGTCGTTGTGTCTATAAAGGTGGAGTGTCTGGAGCACCGAGCGATGCTCGGTAACTTTTTGCCTCTAAATAGCTTAAGTTTCAAATTTCAAGGCTCTGCGACTTACCGAAGACAAGATATGAACGATTAAAATATTTATTTTGCTACATGACTAATTTACACCTCCTTCTTTTATTTCAATCGGATTAAGATTTATACACGACTAATAACTCATAAAACTTGATAAGTTCACCAATTTTAGCGAAATCGTTAGAGCCGTTTTCGAGAAACCGATTCTATATGTATATATTTTGCGCTAATGTGTATCCACCTAAAGATCAACGCATCTTATTTCATATCTGGAACTGCGTACCATGGATATCTGCCCCGAAGAAGCTTGACTTTCTATTCAGGCCAGGGGTATTTTTGCGCCCCGCAACTTTCTCACCCTCTACAAGGGCCAAATCCACGCCTTCTTCGAATATGGCTTGTCTCCAAGGATTCTCTTTCCTAGAAACTTCCCTATTTTTATTGAAACTATCATCTTCTTCTTAGCTTGGCTCTACAGACATCATTGGGTTCATGGTCTACTACCTGCTGTGGACCGGGGGCAGAATAGGTCCACCGTGTCCCCTGCTTGTTGTAGAAGGCGACTAAAAGGGCTTGGACTATGTATCCGAAGCCAACCAAATAAAAAATAATATTAGGTTGTATATTTTACGTCTAACTGCAAGAGTGACAGTAAAAAAAGGAAGAATAATTAATTCGAATTAAAAAAAAAGCTTTTTGAAACTGAAACTGGCATGCGGAAACGACATAATAATTATATTTTCAGTATAATATTTTAGCGATCATATTTAATTATTTTTATACTAATATTTAATTAAATTAAAAAATTAAAATTAGTCAATTTTACAAATAAAAGCGGATTATCCATTAATTAAATGAAGTGAAATATTTGATTAAATCGGAAGAAAATTCCATGCAAGGTATAAATTTTCGGATTATTGGTATTTTGATGATCATTTATTTAATTTAATTAATATACCTTCCCCTATGCTTTAATGAATAACCCGCTTTTCATTCATGTTCATCCTCTTGCTATTCATAGCCCTTCTAATAATAGAGATAAATTAATATTCATTTTGCACTTTTCCTTTCGAAATCAGAATAAATTTCAGATATTTCTCGAAAGAGACAAACGGGATACGGAAAGGAGGGAGAAAACAAAAACCCTTCAAATAGATTTCATTTTCCTTCTCCCTTAAAAAGAAAAAAAACTAACATTTTAAGAGATTCTTCTGCTTGTGTTCTTAATGTTCAAAAAGTTTTAAAGCTTGACGTATTAGGCAAAAATAAAAAAAGAATGGTATGGACTTGGAAGTAATTGCGAAGTAAATTTATATATATATATATATACAGCAAGGACCCGGCCAGGTCGTCTGGCAATAGTAATTGTTGGTCCCTAATACTATCCTGTATGACATATTAAAAAACTAGCTTTGTTACTATGACGTAGATTAAGCCATTTTTTCGATCTTTGAAGCGTCTGGCTACAGCAAGGACCCGGCCAGGTCGTCTGGCAATAGTAATTGTTGGTCCCTAATACTATCCTGTATGACATATTAAAAAACTAGCTTTGTTACTATGACGTAGATTAACCCATTTTTTCACCTCTTCGGTAACTGATATCTGCCAAAGCCCCCCCCCTGACCCAAGTTAGCTAATACCCATAAGTTATAAGTTATATTTGGGTTGTTATCATCCATCTTTGAAAATAATTAGGCTGGATATTGTGATCTTGGACTTGAGAAAATAACTTTTTGAAATTTAGCTTTTAATTAGTTTCTCAAGTCCAAGATCCCCATATCCAGCCTAGCTTACTAAGTTATAACCTACTATAGTACCTAACCATAGAAAAAATCTTAGGCTTTATTCTTTGACGTAGGTCTGGGGTCGCTGAGATCTTTGCCTATTAGAATAAGGAACGAAATATAATATAAATGATTAATTTTTAAAAAATAATTTACTACATCATAGAACCACAAAAATAAGTATTTAGTATAACTTGACGTAGTTCGATCTTCTTTGGCATCCATGATATTATGTCTATTCATATAGAAATTGCATACAAGATACCAAAAGCTCAGATATAAAGAAAGTGAAAAAATATTTAATTTGATTCATTTATAAAATATTATAATATCACTAGCCATCCATGAAATATTAATTTTTAAAAAGAGTCTTAAAATTGAAATTTTTTTAAATATGGATTACGATTGAAATGTGTGGAGTAAGTTTGTTAAGACATGGTTGTCTCCGAGATCCTCTATAAAGAGAACGAGCTGGGTTCAATTCTCAAGTTCTTGGAAGGGGTCACGTGGGCTTAGATTGGCCTTTAGCGCTCGGACTTCGTAGACACGCCTCTAAAGATCTCACTAATCATTTCTGAGCAATTGGAGACAGCATGAATAGGAGGAATGTAAGCCAGCATATTTATTCTCAAGCTACCGCATTGCTGGCTGTCTAATTCGAACTACTAGGAGAACATTCATCATGCCTAAAGATTCCTGTACACTACGCTCTCCGTTGATTTCAATGAAATAGGCATGGCTTAGGTGTCACTTATTTCAAAATACTTCGACGAAGCTGCACTTGTGGCCACACTCATACACTTTAATCTGATCTACCTAGAAGTGTATTTGCACCTAATAAGTAGAGAGCGCAAAAAGTCTTTTGCAGAAAAAAGTCGCCCAAAATGACTCGCTTTTTTGCATAACTAGTCTGCAAAAAGTCTGTTTTAGGCAAAAAAAAAGTCTGAGATTTTGTAGATAAATATTCTCTTTATCGCTTTTGTCAGGAAAAAAGTATCTATACCAGTGTTTCCCAACGGGGGACCCATGCTCTACATGGGGTCAATTTAAAAATGGGCTCGTTTAGATAAATATAAAAATCCTCAAAATCGTTTATCCATATTTTAATTATAATAAATGTTAACAGTTGATAGGAAGTAGCTTCAGCAATACTATATTAAACACACTTAAATTTAGAACCATACAAAATACTAATTAACAAAATTTTATTTTTGTAATTATATTGATTATAAATAATAATTCATTTTTAGAATATAAGAATTATGTATATGTTAGATAGGGGGCAAGGGTCTGAGAATTTTAGAAAGGCTTAGGTGGGATATGGCACAAAAAAGGTTAGGAAACACTGTTTTAGAGGTTCTTGATAACGGGGAATAACAAACATATTCTTATGCAGAAAAAAGTTGTTGGTCACTGATATATTTTAGATAGTATGTCTATCGTGATTAAGTACATACTCTCATAAGATTGGTTGTTCTAGTGCCTAAATGTTCTTATTTTCATTATCAGACCAACTGCAGAGCGTACCGAGTTTTGAAAAAGTTCTCACTAACTCGATATAGCAGCTAAAGCTCTTATGTCAAAGCATCGCAGTACACATGCGAAGATCCCGGGTTCGAACCCTGGCTGATCCTTTTGTCGATAATAAAAATAATCTTTTCTTCGTTTCCTAAATTTAACGTTCTCACTAACTTTTGTATCTTCAATTTTTATTTAAAATGGTAGAGTGAAATTTTAATGAATGAATTTTTCTTCTTAGATAGGGCAGATGTTGTTGCGCCATATTACATATTAACAAAAGTTGAATAACTTTTCTCAAGCAAATCCATATCGGGTAAGGTCAGAAAGAAATATTTGGAGGCACGATTGAACAACTAAAATATTAAGGCAAATCTAAAAATCATAAAGAAACGAGAGTAAATCGATAAATTTGGAAATATTTTTGGAAACGTTATCTACAAATCAAATAGATAATAGATGTTCGTGTTGACATGAACAAAAGGCATTTTACAGTTCATTTATTTGGGAAAAACAAATCAGAGAGAGAGAACAAAATGGGCGAAAAAACAAACTTATTTTGACAGTGATGTGAAGATGAAAGCAAAAGTGAATCACCAGAAGGCGTGTGAATTCACCCACAAATAAACTCTCTGAAATGTGTTAGCATTATTAACAATAGAATTTAGCTATTAATTTTAACCGATTACTGACTAAATAAATGTTTCTCAAACTGTCTACACGGTTTGAGCTGAAATATTGAAACTTGACACAAAGGTGAAGATTATTAATACACACTTTCTATTTTATTCTAGCTCATTAGATACTCTATTTTGAGGCCTCTTCTTTTTTGATATAAACTTTTAATTATAGTTATCATTTCCTTCCACAATGTGTATTAATGAGTGTTTTTTAATGGGAATTAACACTCCGTTGCGGGAGTCTGGTAGCTCAGTCAGCTAACGCGCTGGCCTCGCTTCGGCATCGATCGATTATGACGATGTTGGAGTAGGGGTCCGGGGTTCGATCCTGGCTGGCAAATAAATATTTCTACCAGCTGAAAACTCGGCTCCCTCACTAACCCTACTAACACTTTACTTATGTGCTGTCTAAATGGGCTTTGTTCTCGGTGACATTGAATAAATAAAAAAAATAAAAAAAAAACACGCCGTTGCTGGCGCTGGAAATGTACACACACTCGTCAAATTTGTTGTTATTAGTCGCAAACGCTATAGACGTGAGACCCCATCCCCTTCTTATCCTCCTTACATCCTAACACTTAACTGTCAGTACCGGTTTGACAATTGACGATGCAGGCCTTGTCTTGAAACGAAGATAAGAAGACTAACAAATTACACCTTCAATTTTTATGGTCAACATCTTTGCCTTCAATACTCCTCTTTTCCGTGTCTTGATGGGTGTGATTCGGTTAATGGAAACAATGAAGATAGCCATGAGTGATTTTTGTGTTTATTTAATTACTTTTCTTTTTATGTTGATTTACTTGTCATTGTTAAAACTTAAAATATAAAATTTTTTTATTATTTTCAAAAATTATAACTTTTACTGTATTTTTTTTTTTTTTTTTAAATAACAATTTTATATAAAAGAGTTTCTAACTTTATGTATAATAGATCAAGAGCCCACGACGGTCAGACCTTCGTTATTTTATAAAAGAATCGACTTAAAATCAAAAAGACACCTCTTTTATGGCAAACCACTCAAGCTTGAGTTGTTTAACAAAAAATAATTTAGTCTTTTTGATTTTAAGTCGATTCCTCCATGTCTTCACCAATGGTTATCAATAATAACCGAAATGTCAAAAATCTATGTAAAAACCATGAAAACTGTCCGCCTATTGAGGTAACATTTTTATAGGTCGCCAAGTAACATATATACAATTTATCTTTTATATTATAACGAAAGTATAATTATAATTTATTAAAGTTTAGGGGTGTCTGGCAGGGGGTAGCAACTGTCATAAGGGTCCGGCAATGGATGATGAGATTTCTAAAGTTATCCCGAAGAAAATATAAAAAAATTGAGCTTTATACTTTAACGAATTTAAAGTGCTATTTTATACACCTTTATTACCTGTTACCTGCCAAAGTAACCACAACCCAAACTCTATAGTCGCTGGTCGTTCTTACCTGTATAGGGGACATGCAAAGAAAAACTTTCAGCTTTTATAAAATAACGAAGGTCTGGCCGTCGTGGGCTCTTGGGCTATAACCTTAAGCAAGTAAGTATTCACTCAAGCCGTAGTTAAATATTCAATTTTGTAAGATGGATCTCACAGATCCAGCGCCAGCAAAACTGGGTCTCCAAGAGTTCCCAACAATGGAGTGTTAAGGATAGTTTTTTGTGTAATTTTTTTATTTTTCACCAAAGTTTTGTTGACTGTGGCGACTTCTTAATGGTTTCTACAAAGACGAGAACATTATTAATAATAAACTGCAGGAGTACATTATCACTTCAGACCAAACATATATCAACAATTTTTTCCACCAAATAGTTATATCACACATTCGTCTAAAATAAATTATTTTTCATTATCTCTGATTATGTTTGTATCTGTCACAAATTTACTATTTTATAAGATTATTTCAATAAAATATTGATTTCAATTAAAATAACAAAAAGGCTTATGAATATTGTGTTAAAATATATCCATTTCATTTTATCGCTCATTGCTATTTTAATAAAATAAATCAAAATAAAATTGAAAATATATACTTTTGCCAACTAAAACAAAAGTTTGACACAAATCGTATAATAAATTATTTATTTAATTTATTTCACCAAAATACCTAATATTAGAACGTTTATTAATTTCGTGTTTTATCTTTCTCTTTCGCTCTTTTTTAAAGCTGGCTGTCCCAAATTCCTTTGCTTTTCAATTATGAAACAAACCAATAGATAATCCTGTGTAACGGATCCAATAGCATGGTCGTTTTGATACAATTAATTTGTCATTTGGAGAAAGTTTTTCAAAAATTATTAATTTACTTAAAGTAAAATATTATTTTATTGAAAAAATATGAATATTATATTATTTAATAATATATATAATTAGAATAAATGTACTATAATAATCCGACTGCTAAACTAACACTACTATAGTAACGTTATAAAAAAGTTATAACGCAATAATATAGTATTATACTAAATAGGATCTGGTTAAATGGATTCAATGTAATATCCGATGCTAGAAAAAATAAAGAAAAGATACACTATGAATATATTTATAATTATAATAAAATATATTGAGAGGGTCCTCTTAATCTGAGCTGTTAAAACTATATAACTTTTCTTACATATCAGAAGAATTGTTATCACACCCTTGATTGAACCCAAGTACAAAAAACATAATAGCTCGTTTTGACATATAAGAAAAAGTTCCTGGAGCTACCGAGCGATGCACGGTAACCAAATTTAAAAAAATTACAAATATATATATGTACACGCCCCTGGACCCCCCCCCCCAGAAACCACGTACTTCGTCCCCACCACTGCACCCCACCGCCAGCCCCACTCCGCCCCCATCCCCGGATCCCCCACCTACTGCACCTTCCACATCCACCCCACCCCGCACCCAGTTTTTGCATTTCTAGCTTTCTAATGGTCCACATATTATGTGTATATTTGTTTACTCGTACACCAATTTGCCCACATTCGTTCATATTGATAAACATTATAAAAAATAAATAGGAAAATAATAATAAAAAAAATAATCGTGTAGGATCTGAAATAAAAACATAAAATTAAATAAGATTTGTTTCCAAGTTATATAAAAAAAGCCACTTCAACCACTTTATTTGTAAACACACCTGTTTTGTTATAAATCCACCTGTATTGTTATGATTTAGACACCTGTTAATTTAAAAAAATCCTAATTTTAATATATTATAATAATATTTGTTATACCCTATTAGTGGGTTTTAAAATTAAAAAACAATTAATAAATAAATGATAATTGAAAAAATGTAAACAATCTTTTTATTAAGATTTTTATCTAAAAATAATTACTTTAATTAAGAAAAGATCAATTAAGTTGAAATTTGTCGAGGTCCAGATCTAGCCATATCGTTTTCTCATTCTCAAAACTTGTTAATAGTGTTGGTTTCATCAAAATCGGTAGAGTCGTTTTAAAAATGAAGAACTAAGATACAAATATATAAATAAATATATAAATATTTATACAATTTTTGCTCGTTTAATAAGAGTAGATATCTATAACATCTGAGATTAAACAGAGGACACATTTATTCATTTTTCTTATAAAAATACTCTGCTACTATATTATTTCAAGGTATATTATGTTTTATTTGATTTTTTATAACTAGTAGGTTAACTTGTAGTTAATTTTTAAAGAGTTAGGTTTCGGTTCCAGATGAAACATTTTACTTACTTTTTAACTTTTACTTCTTTTTTCAGTAAAAAAAATGCATGAGAGTGCAACATTTATGAGTCAGAATCTGGCTCATACATCCTAGAAAAATTTAATTATCGTGTTTGCTATTAATTAATCATAAGTTTCCTGTATTTGATTCGATCGTGAATCGAAAGCAAGTGATTTTTGTCAAATATTAAGTGAAAATAATATCTGAATTTTTATATTTCTAACTTGAAATAATGAAGTTAAATAAATTTATAATTTTCTCATTAATATATCAAAGAATAATTAACATATTAACGAGAATTGTTTTTAATCATACTTTTTAAACAAGATATATTTAGCGAGACTATTGCTGGTTGAAGCTTTTGGAGTCTGCTGAGTCTAAAGTCTGGACCAAGAGAGAATGAAAAAGATATGATCCATTTAGCTATAATCCAACGTCATTTCGCTTTTAGCCCGCATGACGTTTTTTATATCACTGAAATGGACCACCAAATGAATTTGAAATATGAGATGTTATATATTCAATCTCCCAGTCATATCTTGTTTAAAAAGGGAGATCAAAAACAATTCTCGTTAATATGTTAATTATTCTTTGACATATTAATGAGAAAATTATAAATTTATTTTACTTCATTATTTCAAGTTAGAAATATATAAATTCAGATATTTTTTTTCACTTAATATTTGACAAAAATCACCTGCTTTCGTTTGACCGTCGAATCAAATACAAGAAACTTATGATTAATTAATAGCAAACACCTAACATACGTGTTAACAGATCTAGCGCGTTGGACTGGGAGATTGAATATATAACATCTCAGATGTCAAATTCATTTCGTGGTTCATATCAATGTTTAATATAAAAAACGTCATGCCGGCTAAGCGCGAAATGACGTTAGATTATAGCTAAATGGATCACATCTTTTTAATTCTCTCTTGGTCCAGACTTAAGACTCAGCAGACTCCAATAGCTTCAACCACCAGTAGTCTCGCGAATATATCTTGTTTAAAAAGCGCGATCAAAAACAATTCTCGTTAATATGTTAATTATTCTTTGATATATTAATGAGAAAATTATAAATTTATAGATTAAAAATTCACAGTTCTTTGGACAATGTTTTTTTATTGAAGCTCTTCTTCAATTTTTGTACAACGTTACTCTCGAGACTTTTTCAAGTACTCAATTGGTTAGAGCAACATTGGTTGAAATAAAGATAAAAATAACTGAGACATAGTAGAATTTTTCTTTCTAGATTGATACAATAGAATGGATTAATCAATCCAGACTTATTCTATTGTATCAATCTAGAAAGAAAAATTCTACTATGTCTCAGCTATTTTTATCTTTATTTCAATCAATGTTGCTCTAACCAATTGAGTACTTGAAAAAGTCTCGAGAGAGACGAAACTTTGTACAAAAATTGAAGAAGAGCATCAATAAAAAAACATTGTCCAAAGAACTGTGAATTTTTAATTTACTAATTATAATAGACATTAATCAACATAAATTATAAATTTATTTAATTATTGTGGTTTGAAGATGAAGGTCTTCGAATATAGAATACCCATTATTGAAAGGTAGATAACCGGATTTGATTTTGTAATAAAAAGCATGGATTATTAAAAAACTAATATTTTTTTTTATTTAGGTTAAAGTATTCCCGGGGTTGGGGAGAGGGTCGGTGGGGTGGAGAGTTGTCGACGGTGGAGGTGGGGGCTATGAGGAGATACGCCAAAAGCGGGCGTCTCAGTATATATAAATGTGTGTGATAGAGAGAGTTTGCATATATTTAGCTCAGATGTTGATTGGAAAGACTCAGCCCCGCCTGGTTAGAGGTAGATTATGCATTCTAATAGCACTCTTTGTTGAGTAAGTTGCATCATCAGGCGCTGAATATTGAAATCTTGCCTTTAATTAACAAAATTTTAAAAAATCTAAATAATTTTAATCTTGTCATTTAGATTCAATTATTATACATAGATTTAAAAAAAAATTGCTTTTCAAGGTAGTTGTTTCGCGACAATACTAGCAAAAATTTAATGCTAGAGTATATAAAACAGACAATAATTCTTAAGCCCAAAACTTTTTGGTGTTTATGTACCGATTCTAGCTGTTTATGTACCGATTCTAGCTGTTTATGTACATATGTTTATGTACCGATTCTAGCTGTTTATGTACCGATTCTAGCCAATTCCAATAGTGCTCGTTTGACAAATTGTAGGAGATTGAATATTTTTATATTAAAATAACAGATAAAATACATTTAAAAGTTAAAAAATTTCTACAAAAATAGTTTTGTTATTTTTTAACAAATGTAATCAACGCCTACGTTACACCTTATGAAAATTATAATTTTGAAAACATTTGCGCTTTATACATCTTCGCTGGTTAAATAAATGCGCTGTTGGCAAATTGTTTTTAAGGTAATTTTTTTTTATACATATTTCATTATTTATTTATTATTATCTCAGAAACTGTGTTGTAACTATAAATCAAAATTGTTTTAAAATATGTATTGGTTATTGTTTAATGTTGGTTTAGTTTTTTATAAAAATGGTAAGATGGGTTTCTTAATTATAATTAAATATGTATGTAAATTTTCCGATATCCCGTATAGTGCAATGTATAAGAGTCTGAAAAAATCTATTTTTGAAATTTAATATCTCCGGAACTATATTGTTCATAAATTTCATTTTGCCACCAATCGATGCAAAAGTATTTAAATAATCTGTCTAAATTTCAAAAAAATCCTAAGAAAACCCATTTGGCGGAACAACTACCTTAATGTGATTTCCAATGGGAAAGTTCCGTAGTATTTCCATTTGTCAAACTAATTATTTTAAAGAAACTAAAATAATTCTCCACTTTAAGCTACTTTAATTAATTTTTGCACATTTTCAAATTTATAGAAGACTAGCTGCAAGGCCCGCCTTCGGCGGCCTCTTGCTAGCCAGGGGCCACGCCCCTGGACTCCCCCCCCACAAAACCCACCCAGGACCCCCACCCTCGGACCATGCCCAACCCCCCCATCACCACCACCCCAACTCCGTCCGAACCCTACCCCCAATCCCCTCCAGCACCACCACCCCGCACCATGCACCCGTGCCCAACCCCGCCCCCACACCACCGCTCGCACCCCGCACCCCACCCCGTGCCCTCTAACCCTGCGCCTCCTGGACCCCCACACCCCGCTACCCCCCTGTCACCCCGCTACCGCCACATGGATCCCCTGCACCCCCACCCTGATTTGCCTCACTCCCTCACCCCACCCCATTCCACCCCGCGCACCCCATACCCTAACCTCGTACCTCACTCCATTCCACCCCCGCACCCACCCAGTTTTTGCATTTCTAGCCTTCTAGTGACCCACAGATTATGTATACAAAATTTGGTTGAGTTTGGTCCAAGAGAAATAATTTTCATTTTTTGACCCTCCCCCACATTTTGGGTTGTTAGTTTTTCAATTTCTATCTCTCTAGAAGCCCAGAGATTATGTATACAAAATTTGGTTGAGTTTGCTCCAAGGGCAAGAGTTAACATTTTTCACCCCCCTCTTTTGGGTGGATTTTGGAAATTTTTTAAACAAACGTTGTCAGAATTCATACCCCCTACAACTTTGCTTATAATAAAATTTGCCGTAGAGTTAATAGTTCAGGAGTTATTTGGTAATTTTCATTCGTGCGCCCCCCCAAACCCCCTTCTTGGGTCAAAATATCAAAACGTTATATAGCTAAAGACTTAAGTTAGAAGACATCTGATGTAAATATGAAATTTCATAATAATCTCTTCAGCCGTTTTTATGTGAATCGTGAGCAACTTTTCAGCGGAACCCACGGAAACATACATACAGACAGACAGACAGACAGACAGAAATTTTGTTGAGGGTGTTTTCGTTCATAACTTTGCTTGAAACATGTGCAACCAAAATTTGGCGTGATTTGGAGCAATGTACAGACAAAACCTTAATCTTATATATATAGATTCAAAAACGACACTTTATTGACTCAATAATATAGACTTAATAGCTAGCTTCTAATAAGTTTTCACTCTCTTTTTGTCCCACTTTAATATTTTCAAAAAGTGGCCGTTTTACGGAACCCTGAATGGGTGAGCCAGGCTCGCACATGAACTAAAAAAATTCATAAAAGATTATACATATTATCTTCTTTAATATCAATGTATTAGTTAATTCAAGTCATATTACGGATAATCAAATTGCAAACTTGAATGAATCCATTATATGTTATAAATAGAATCCATAGAATATTCATTGAAATTTCCCAACATGCTTTAATGATAGGAGACCAGTTGTCTATTCTCTTTAATTTTTTTTCTAAGTTTTAGTTAAATATTCCAATTTAATGTTTTTAAACGTTTTATAATATTTTAATTCTTTCTAAAAATATTTTATCTCGGTTATTTTGAATATTATCTCTCGTAATTATGCCAGCTTAAGAAACGCTGACCCTATCATCTCAAACAGGAATGTTTTTTCTTTTCATTTGTCAAGCTTTTATTTTTTTCCCCTATAAAACTTTATTGAATTATATTTAAGATGCACGATCCACTAAATGTATAATAATAATCTATAAATATTCAAATCTATAAAGTAAACTCTTCTAAATGATCTTAGACTGACCAGAGGATTAATTTAATGGACTCATCTATTAAAGTCTTGATTGAAATTATTACTTAATTTTTTTGAAGAAATTTTCTCTTTGGACTGTTAGAATTTTTAGTTGAAAAGCAATGGAAGGCAGCCCAAGGACAGTGAAGAAAAAATTATTACATTTCCAAATTGGATGTATTTAATTGGACTGTCATTCTTTTTTCCCCTTTCCTTTAAAAACAACGTTTCGGAGGATTCTTTCCACCTTCTTCAGGGTTCCAAAGGGCCAATGAACGAAGGAAACAAGATGTCTTTTCTTAATAATTAAGGGAAAAAATTTATATTTAATAATGAAAGTTCAAAAATTTATATTTAATAATTAAGGAAAACAAAATTTCTATTTAATGCTTCTGTTAAGAAAAGACAAATTTCAAACACTGCTAGAGGAGAGAAAAAGGAAGCATCTTGTTCGTTTCCTTCATTGACCCTTTGAAACCCTGAAGAAGGAGGGAAGAATCCTCCGAAACGTTGGTTTTAAAGGAAAGAGGAGAAAAAGAATGACATTAATTGGAAATGTAATAGTTTTTTCTTCACTAGATATACTTGGGCAGCCTTCCATTACTTTTCTTCTAATTATTATCTACTTAATGTTCCAAAAAACAATCATCAAAATTGTCCATTGTTTCATCAATTTATTTATTTATTTTAAGTTTCGATCTAATTTTTTTGAGATTTTAAAATTTTAACATGAGAAAATTAGCACCGGTTTCTTTCTTATGAGTGACAGACAGTTTACTCTTCAATGAAACTAATAATATATATTTTTCATTGGATAATGCTAGCTGTCACGTATAATACCCCGTGATAAATTTGTCATATTGAAAATTTCATGTCAAAAACGGTATTGACAATTTTGTTGAAATTTTAAATTATTTTTAATGGTAAGAATGCAAGAAGATGTACCTATGTATACAAAGTGCAACACCAAGTACTATATACAAATGTAAACCTGATCTAAGCCAAGTTTCATTTTAAGATCTTATGAAATTACTTCTTAAAAATAGGGGAGGGTAAGATTCCAGCCAATTTAAAATGATAAATAAACAATAGAATCATAAAATTCGAAATTTGCTATACAAGTTGTCTATTTTTAAAGGTGCGTGAGAATAAATTATAAAGAGCCCGAATTAAGGATAATGTTATTTAAAAGGGTTTGTAATTGTGAAGATGGAGACAATGTGAAATTTTTATTTCTTAATGATTGATCAATATTTTAGTGTAGTACCTATATTGTTTGTAAATTTTTTATCGATAAGGAGAAAATTTCAAAAAAAATTATCTTTTTAGTTCAAGAAAAATTATTTTGAAAAATAAAATAATGCAATTTTCTAATTTTTACTGAGGTTTTTTTTTATTATGAAAAAGAGAATTTATTGCTGAAACCATGTAAATTGCACATTTTTAATTAGATAAATTCATCAAAATGAGGAGTTTATCTCATTAAAAAGTGAAATCTAGAAGATTTCAGCCGAAACTTCGCTTTTAAAAACAACTTAACCACCAAATCTTCAAAATATGTTTAATTAATTATTACCAGGACCCACAGAGTCCATACATTGGCTTTAACTCAATAGCAAATACGATTTATATTAAATAAAGTAGAAGTAAAATTTACAATTTATCGATCTATTTTGAGGGCCATTGAATTAATAGATTATCTTAAGAGCGTCAAGAGTACTTCAATAAAGTGGAAGGAGATTAAAATCGTTAAAGAGAAACAATATTAAGAAGAGATTGCTTTAACTCAACAATTCATTTTATTTCGAACAAATAATTTATAAAAGATAAAAATATTTCCTGATCAATAAATAACCTGTATGTTTTTAGTTGTACTACTTAAAGATGGAAATTAAATGAAATTCGTTTCTAAATAAGAAATTCCTAAATTTTGTCGAATTAAATAAAAAATAAGTTTACTACAAATCATATCAGTACCAAATAAAGTATTATTATAATTGAAGTTCATTTAAAATGATTCTTATTTCTTGTCTCCTCTTTAATATTGTGGTTCAGTGTGTTCAAAATTTCTGACTAATATGTTTCTACCTTGAAATTAAAAAACTACATATTATAATTAAAATACAGGTATGAAACCCGGAAGTTGTTCTTTTTTTTGAAAAAAATTTTACATCCACACTCAAATTTTCATATAAAAAATTATCTTGAAAATTTTTTAAAAATATAATATATGTGTTATATTTTTATAAAATAAAATAAATTGACACGATATGGCCATCCACTTGACTTTACCATACTTTTCTGGTTGAGTTTGGTACAAGGGCCTAGATTTTCATTTTAGCCCCCCCCCCTTTTGGGCGGTTAGTTTTTGCATTTTAATGTTCTGGAGGCCCACTAATTATGTATACATAAGTTGGTAGAGATTGCTCAAATGGCCGAGATTTTTATTTTTTGACTCCCCCCCCCTAATTTTGGCCCCTGAAAAAAAAATATTTTCGGTATTATAGGTTAATTTTATAGTATATTTCATTTTTATTGTTTTTTTAGTTTGAAAATCTTATAATTTTAATTTTTAACCCCCCCCTCTTAATTTTGGGCCGATATGCACCAAAATTTAATCAGTCCTTAATCTCAGTCCACCAATACTACATATGAAATTTGGTTTTGAAATTCCCACTAGTTTTTGAGCTAGCTCGTCCACAAAAATTTGTTAACTCACAGACTAACAGAATAACACACTAACAGACATTTTGACAAATCAGTTATTATCTCGAAAAATATAATTTTTTCGATATTCACTTATTAGGGCTTTTTTGTAAACCAATACGCCATGATTTCGCCTAATTTTTTTAATCAAAATAGTTTCAGCAGTTTTTGAGATATTTCGAAAAAACGAAACAAAAAAAAAAAACACTTTTTTCCTGCATGATTAAAATACTAGACCATACCCTGTATGGTAAAATAACAATGAGAACCATATCATGAGAATATATCTTCGAAAATTTATATAATAAATTTAAAATTTAAGCATATGAAATAATTCCATGTTTAATAATTGATATAAACCAATGTTGTTTCTTTTTACGTATTGTTCTTTAAAAGTTGAATGTCATTTTCCTTCTTGAATATTCTTTCCTCATTCTGGCTATTGTAATTATTTCTACTTTTATATTTTCATTCCATTTTTTTTTCTCTACCGATGTAGAAAAAACCGCATCTAATTTTTGCAAAGAAATTTATTTCTTCTTTGTTAGCTTTTGTTTTGTTAGTTCATTACTTTACAATTCTAAGGAATATGAGTATTTTATTAAAAAATGCGAAAAAGAAAAATTCATCTTAATCTAGTTTTTTCTATTCCCAGTCTATTTTTTAGCTAATCCTTTCTTTTACCTATACCAATGAATATTCGACTATTTTATTACTTTGCCTTAGGTACTATTTAGCAAATGGAAGTATTGAATTCGACTCAAATTTTTGATTTGAAGTTTTAACTAAAAATACATATTTTGCTTTAAGAGTTGAAATTTTATTAAAACCACACAGAAATTTAACCTAAAATCGGAGTGGGTGCTCATACTTGAGATTGATGGCAGAATCGAAACGTCGTAGTTTTATTATATTATTTATTTGTATTCAATAAATAATTATAAATAATTATGTGTGATTTTAATAAAATTTCAACTCTCAATGAAATAAACACAAAAATAAGAGGTTCAACAGCTTCATTATTGATAAATATTTTGCTTTGTTTTACCAAAACGATGTGTTACACTAAAAATGTATAACAGCTTAATATCAAGATGAACTCTTGCACTGGGGGGGGGGGTCGAGTTAGGCTAGGGGTAGCGTGTCAGCCTGCTAACCAAGTGGACCCGGGTTCGAATCCGACTCGAGGCATCCGGCTAAAATCTGACCCCGGGGTAGAGACAAATTAAAAAAAAAATAAGTAGATCGTAAATTGGCTTATCTCTAGAAAGGCCGAAAAGCCAAAAAAAAAAACTCTTCCACCATAAAAAGAATAAGATACATATTCAGAGGATAAGTTTGGGTAGAAAGATCCTGTGAAATCGAACGTTGAAGAACTTCTGACATGAAAAAAATGGAAGTTAGAAGGAAGGTCCAGACTCTAGAAGTTATAGGAATAAAGGAACTAGAGGGTGAATTCGTTCTTTATTTGATTCACTAAGTATTTATTTGAATATGATTAATTTTATTTGGGTAGATATGGTCTTAAAAGCTTTATTTTGTTCCATCGAATTTCATGGTTAGTATCTTTAAAAGAAGGAACGTTCTACTATACATAGGGTACTAAGAATCAATGTAGCTAGATAAAGATTAATATTCTTTATCATTAACGAATCAATCTTTTGGCTTAGCTTAAAAGAATTTTGGCAGAGTTTACTTTTTCCTTACTGGGTTTTTTGACCCTTTTATTCTATCTCTTTCATTTATTTTTTATTCATTTTACAATTTTCATTAAGCTTCTTCATCCATCTTTCTGTCCCATATCTTTTCTTTTTAACCGACTTCATGTTATTATTATGTTTTCCTTATGACTGGTAGCTGGATTCAAAGCCTTAACTAAAATGTTGGTATTTCTGGTGCGAGACATGATTTCGGAGCTATGGTATTTACCCATGATAGTGTTTGGCCACTCTACGAACGATATTGCAATAATAATAATGAAAAAAAAAAGTAATTCAAATTTCCCGATTATCGTTTATGTGCTTATAAGAATTGAAGAGTTTAATTATTATCAGCTGAAAGTAATGGAAGGCAGCCTAAGGCCAGTGAAGAAAGAAACTTATCACATATCCAAATAAGGTGTAGCATTTATTGGACTGTCATTCTTTTAAACCAACGTTTCGGAGGATTCTTCCTTCCTTTTTCAGGGTTTCAAAGGGTCAATGAAGAAAAAAACAAGATGCTTCCTTCTTCTCTCCTCCAGGAGTGTTTGAAATCATCCTTAGCAGAAATCTTCCTTTTACAATTAAGGAAAAAAAATTCTATTTTAATCCTTCTGCTAAGGAAAGAAAAAATTTCAAACACTGCTGGAGGAGGGAAGAAGGAAGCATCTTGTTGTTTCCTTCATTGACCCTTTGAAACCTTGAAGAAGGAGGAAAGAATCCTCCGAAACGTTGGTTTAAAAGAAAAGAAGAAGAAAAGAATGTCAGTCCAATAAATACACCTTATTTGGATAAATATGTGATAATTCTTTCTTTCTTCACTACCCTATACCATACTTTCAGCTGAAAATTCTACCAGACCTTGTCGCTCCAAAGAGAAAATTTCTTCAAATATATTTAATTATTATTATTTTGTCATTGACCATATAATCAGAATTTGACCAAATTAATATTGGATCACCCCTAAGGTACCCCATTTCCAATAAAAAAACAATCATGAAATCGGTTTACGTGTTAAAAAATTACCGCTCAATATATGGTATATTAAAAAAAAAATTCCGACGAATTGAGAACCTCCTACTTTTTTTTTTTTTTTTTTTTTTTTTTTTCAAAAACCGAGTTTATTGTATTTCTTAAAGTTCCTGATTAGCTTAAGAACGCAGACTAAAACTCTCAAATACTTCAGTGTATGGCTGATTTTTATTGAAAAAATATACATTTCATGACAAAATTATGTCTATAAATATTATAAATAAATATTTTATTAAAGCAATTTTTTTCTTAAGTTAATTGTCTAAAATATTTTATTGTTTAAAAAAAAATTACAAGAAACATACAAAAGATGTATATAAAAATTACATTATTTAAATTTCGACTTCGAGAGAAAACTCCTCATCCAAGTTCCAATGTTTAGTAATTAGAAATTAGAAAATGCTCTTTCAAAATTAAATAAAAAAAAATAAAAAAACATCTCTTGCCACAATGTATGCTAGTTAAGGAAAGTGATGGCGAAAAATGATAATAGTTTTAGGGTGAATTTAAATAGTCCAGTTTATTAATGAGATTATTAGTATGAAGAGGTATTTTTGTCTTGAATTTAATGTAAAGTTTTTCTAAATATTTTTCAAAGTCTTCTATGCTTAGTCCAATTTTAATGATTTCATTTTAATTCCTGGAGGTGGGTCTGCATTTAGTCTAAGGGTTTAATTTTGTACTCTGAGTGGAGTATCAGATTAGGTTAATGTCTAATAAAATATTGTAATTTACGGATTTAAAAAAATTGATTTTTAGATTGTTTTTTGTGATCATCATAAATAAATAAATAAATCTTTATTCGTCAACCTGCTTAGAGGCACAAGTCCTCTGTGTCTAGGTCCACCAAACATCAATACAATCTAGCTACAATACATCAATACAAATTAACCACAATAATTTAACAAATAATAAACAAGTACAAAAAAATGAAAAAGAAAAAAAAATAGAAATGTATGCTCATTAACAAATAATATGACCATAGATTTCCATCAAAAGACAAAAAGTAATTTACAAATTTCACGCAAAAACCCGATACCAGGAGCAAGCGACGCATTAGCCATCCCGCCATTTGCCATAAGTTGTTAAGGAAACCTGGTCAAAACCTTAACAAGGATGGTATGACCTCTCTCTAACTTAGCTAATCTCTGCTTGTGAGAACTAAAAATTTTTTGTACAACTCTAGGACTTTAGGACTTGACAAAATATATAATTGATTTAATCATACTATAATCCCAAGTAGTAATAAATAGACTGCTCCATTAATCAATGCAAAATCCTACAAATGAATCCAAACCTACATTAATATCTGAATTAATTAACTTGTAGGAACCAGACCTTTTTAAATTAATACCATTCTTCCCTAAATCCTTATAATCTAAATAACCATATGAATCATCCTCATAACAAAACCACCACTGGTTTTAACACCTATATACTTCTAGTCCCAACACTGGATTGACTACCCCTTTCAACCATATTTATTATCAAAACTACATGAGAATCAATCGCTATTTTTGATTTTAACTCGATTCCTCTATGTCTTCAGCAAAGGTAACGGATAAGAAAACAACGCAGTTGCTATGGTTAGTTATAAAATTTCCTTCCAAATTTTTAGCATTTCACAGAGAGAAGCCTATCCATTCTTACTTAAGCAAGGTTAAATGAGCTATATTAAAACTATCAAATGAATAAATTTAAAGAATTTAAAAAATTAAAAAAAAGTACTATCTTACTCCAGAGTAAAGTACTTTAAAATATAATTTTACTAAAAACATTATTTAACCTTTTTTGTGGTGCCCAAGGTACTTAATTAGGATATTAAATTTCATCAAAATTGATTAAGTCATTTTCAAGATATTTAGAAAAAACTAAAAAAGTACTGAAATAAAGTACTAATGTTTGTGGGCCGATATGTACCAAAAACTAATCAGCGCTTCATTTTGTTAAACTAATCGTAGGTTTTCAATTTCATTTCAATCGATGTAACGGTGTGGAAAAAATCGTGGGCCAAAAAAACGATAACATACATCACATCCATACATACATCCATCCATACATACATCCATCCATCCGCACGGACTAAATGAAAAAATCGCACTTTTTGGCCTCTCGACGAGACCCCATGTAATTTTTGGCAAAACCGTCGAGTGCTAAAATTCAACCCAATTGAATACTACAATTTGTGACTTTAATTGAGACCATGGGTTCCGTAGTCTTTACCTGAGGATCCTTTGAATCCACGCTTGCCTCTAGACCGATTACAATACTTTCTCCATGCTTCGCATTGGATAAAGTAAAAAGAAAAAAAAATATTTTAAAAATAAACAAAATATTTACCTTAGCAACGCAGAGATTTCCTTATTCCAGCCTAATTTCAAAACCAACCCTTGCTTTTCCTATCTCTAAATAGAAAGAAGAGTTAACAAACCCCCCTCCCCAAAAGATACAAAATAAGCTGACGTGTTCGGATGTGGCCATCCACTTGACTTTTCCATACAACCTGGCCCCTCATTTATATTTAGTATTTAATAAAATTATTTATAATTATGTAGCGGTGGGGGGAGGGTTAGTTTTTGCATATTTAGACTCCTGGGACCCACTGATTATGTATACAAAATTTGGTTGAGTTTGGTAAATGGCAAAGATTTTCATTTTTTGATTTCAGGCGCTAAGTTTTTGCATTTTTAGAATTCTGGGGACCCACTGATTATGTATACAAAATTTGGTTGAGTTTGGTAAATGGCCAAGATTTTGATTTTTTGACCCCCCCCCATTTCGGGCGGTTAGATTTTGCATTTTTAGACTTCTGTGGGTCCACTGATTATGTATACATGATTTGGTTGAGTTTGCTCAAACGACCTAGATTTTTAATTTTTAACCCCCCCCCCCCCCCTCGACCCCCATTAATTTTGGGTCAATATGCACCAAAATCTAATCAGCTCTTAATCTCAATGGACCAAAACTACGTGTGAGATTTGGTTTCGATATTCTCACTAGTTTTTGAGCTAGCTCGTCCACAAATTTGGTAACGCACAGACTAACTAACCAACTAACTAACTAACTAACAGACATTTTGACAAAACAATTATTATCTCGAAAAATATGATTTTTTCGATGTTCACTTATTAGGGCTTTTTTGTAGACCGAAATGCCATGGTTCCGCTCAATTTTTTTAATCGAAATAGTTTCAGCCGTCTTTTAGATATTTTGAAAAAAAGAAGGAAAAAAACCACTTTTTTCATGCACGATTACAATACTTGACCATACACTGTATGGTAAAGTAAAAAGAACTAATAAAAACCTACCAAAAATCTTCAAAGACAGCTTTTTGTTTACCCACCAGATTTCAAAGAGACATAAAAAAATCATAATTGTGATTAGAATTTTGAATAATTAATAAATTATTTATTTATTAATTAATATTTTCTTAAAGATTTGTAATTAAGCATGGTCAATTGCGCTCTTCTCTCTCCCTCCTACAAGTCCCGTTACTCCCTCCCCGCCGCCTGCCCAGCCAGCGCGGCATCCGCCAGTACGCTGATCGTGTCCCAAGCGTCTAAGTGAATTTAATTAACCTTTCACCTCATCTTGCTATTTCAGGTAAATATCTCAATTTAATTAACACCAAATGATCTATATTTCTTTCTTGCTAAGAGGATATAAAATACTTTTACAAAAAATCATAAATTTGAAGCCGAACTATTTTTGAATCCCACTGGTTTCGCACGTGCTTATATGGTGAATAATTTTTTTGACTTTTGCATAATATCAATTCAAATAGAAATATAATTTTTATTTTATTTTGACAGACGTTTAAATTTCGATTAACATAAGTTCTGATTTTACTTCGCCTCTCTGACATGAGAGCTTAGTATTGAATTCACATCAAAAATTTTCAATTATTTTTGTTTGCTCAATGTGTTTGGAACGTGGAGAAAAATCATTTTCAACCATTTTTTTTTCTGACTGTATGGATTCAGATACACACGATATCATAAGAACGAACGGTCAGAGAAAGTTTGTTCTTGTACTAAAGTGTTTGTATTTCCAATGCGGAGAACTTATCAGATTTTGAACTTTCTAGATTTAGAACTTATGATTCAAAAATTCACAATACATAATTTTTTGAATTATTTTATTGTAATTAACTGTTATAATATAGGCCAATTGAATCAATTTATTTTTAATTACTTATAAGGGCTCTTTTATCTTAGCCAAATGCATGTCCAGACAGGTTTCAGGCTGGGCGCTTCTAGCTTAGCCAAATACTAGTCCAGACAGGTTTCAGGCTAGTATAGATTAATTTCTTAATTTCTATTATTCTAGCAACGGCCTTTTGACTCTAAGTAAGAAAACATTAATTCGTAATGATTATATAAGATTTAGATATTTATCATTAAAAAATTATTAATTCACTGCAAAATCGTATCTTGAAAAAGTTTCCCTTTTCCTCTAATTTTATAATTTAAATGTTTTTTCTTTATTATATAAATTTAAATTTGATTTAAATAATTTTAAATATTTCATTTAATTTTTTTGAAGTGAATATTTTTTTATTTTATTTTTCTAAGTGATATATTTATTATAGTGAAGTGAATTTTTTTCATTTTTCAGATGAAATGGCCCTGTTACTGGATTGGGTGAATTGGTGGATACTCTGTGGAGTTCTTCTCGTATCTACAATGGTAAGTGATCTATCTTCGATTTTTCATTTGAATATAATAATTATATTGATAAAAATTCAGTCAGTAATTTATTCTAAGGGTGAAATTAAAAAAAATTCTTAGAATAAATAAATAATCAACTTGACTTGAATAGAAATATGTATAATTCAAACGGTTTAAAATTTTATTTGAGAATGTGTCCCTCAATTAATTATTTTCAAATAAATATAAATCTTTTACAGAACACTAGAAAAACGATTATTAAAAATCCAGACGTTTCAGGAGAAATTCTCCCTTTATCAATGGAAGATTTCAAAATTTGAAAAAAAATGTTGCTTTAAAAAAGAATGATAAAACAATTATAGACAAAAAATATTTTGAAAATAGACAATTATACAAATTGTCTTGGAGAGAAATTACCTTGAATCTCCAAATCAAACTATATCATTGTCTATTTTCAAAATATTTATTTGTCTATAGTTGTTTTATTATTCTTTTTTAAAGCAACTATTTTTTCAAAAATTTGAAACCTCCATTGATAAAGAGAGAATTTCTCCTAAAACATCTGGTTTGTTTAATACACGTTTCTAGATTGTTTTATAAAAGATTTGAATTTATTTATATACATCAAACATTTAATAAAATTTGTTCAACATATAGATATATATTAAATATGTATTCTTAATATAACGCTCAAATGAACTAATATAAAATATAGTACACACATTTTTTAATTCTATTGAAAAGTTCAGTCCTTATATCTAATTTACGCAGACACATCTTTTCTAATTTCTCATCTCTTAAACTAATTACTGGCTCTAATATATCATTTTATAACGAAACTTCCCTTTGTTTATTTAATTTTAGGTATAATTAAAATGTTTTCAGAAATGATTTTCTTTTCATAATTATATCGTTTTTAGTCGTAAAATAAAATAGTCTCCATGTTCTTATATAATAAGGTTGACAATATTTGATAAGATAGCATTTTTGCAATTATCTGTTTTTCATTTCATTTAATTTCTTAAGAATTTGATAATTTTTATCTTTATCGGAAAGAAAATGTTTTCAGAGTATAGAATTATTCTGGATGCGCTTCTTTTTATTTTGGATATAAAATAATTTATTTCTTTGAATTTGAAACGATTGCTATTTAATTCCCTCTCTCAGACACAAACACCATTTCTTAATTTCTTGCAAATTATCAAATTATTTATTCGATTTACTAAAATATTTCTTAAGTTATTTAATAAAAAATATATTTATTCATAATAATAATTAAAAACATTTAATCACTATAAGTACTCATTACTTATTCGAAACTTTTAATTCTTAATTAGCGAAAAGCTCTTTCCCAAGACTATAAGCACAAGGTGATTATTTTAATTATTCTATTATAATAAAATAAATTAAATAAAAATAATGTGAACTTCCTCCTGACTTTACCATAGACTAACTATCCCCTTCTCGAATTAATTTTCTTTTTTTTAATCTTCTTACTCCCGATTCGGGTCACTTAAAATTTCAATTAGATATATATTTTTGTGAGGCATTCAAGGGTCTAACATTTATGTAAAATTTGGTATCAATAGGTCTTCGACATAATAGCGATTATTGATACCCTTCCCCTACTTTGTGCCCCGAAGAAATATTCACAGCTTTTAACAGTGGCTATATATTTTAAACCGCCTGGTAGGATCTTAATGTTCGATTCGATGGTTAGGTAGCCCAAGGATAATTAAAACAAAAAAAAAATCAGAATAAAAAATAATTTAATGTAACGTTTTGCATTTCCAATAATTTAAAAACCGACATTTCGGTGTATCTTCCCGTCTTTTCAGAGCTCAGAAAGGTTATTGAAGAAGCTTAACATCGGAAAAATTCCTTCAAAACGTCGTATTTTTAACCGACTTCAAAAAAGGTGGAGGTTCTCAATTCGACTGATTTTTTTTTAAAGATTTCAAATGATCTTTCATCATTTATTTCACTCGGAATTCGTTTCATTATTATTATTATTATTATCTGGCGGCACAGCAGGGCCCCAGCCAAGTTCGTTTATCATTGGGCTGACTCCATCAATATTTTAAAATCTCTTTTAAAATATTGGACCGTGTATTTTAGCTTTCTCAATTGCTTGCTTTGAAAATTTTATATTTGAATTATTTCCCTAATTTGAGTCCGATTTCAATTTAAATCTAATCAGCTCTCAATCACAATACCTATACAATAAATAAACTAAATATGAAATTTCATTGCAATTTTCTCTTATTACTAGAGCGTACATTACACACAATTTGCTAATTCTCTCGCCTCTAGACATTTTGTCAAAATAATTAATGTATCTTAATTATCTATAATACAATTTATTTAATGAATACAAAACAAAAAAAAATTAACATAATTGTTTTTTTTTTCTAAAAATAACTAAAATCTAAGGGAATTTCGCCGTTGCCAACCTATTTTCCTACCCTTGACTCAGGGTGAGCTAACTCGACCCTATTTTGTTTTATGAAATTCAAATTGTTTGGAACTCCAGGCTCACTCTCAACCTAGGGTTGATTAAGCCGAGGATTATTTTTTTTTATGAAACTGGCCCATAGACGACACACAGACAGAGCAAAATCATAGTGGAAAATGATTTTCTCAACGTTCCATTCCTAAGCCCAGAGAAAAACATAATACTAGAGGGCAGTCGGACAGAAGAGGTGAAATTTAAAAGGTTTAAATTTTAGATAAAGAGCTTGAGGAATGAACTTTCTGTTTTCAATTGAATTCTTTTTTCGATGTTAGCTATTTAAGGGTTCTGTACACCAAAATGCCGGGATTTTACTAATTTTTTTTTTGTCAAAATACCTCCTGCAATTTTTTTTGAAAATAAAAGAAGCAAAATACAACACTTTTTCATTCACAATTACAAGTATTATTTATATTTATTCGTTTATTTATTGCTTTGTTTTTATTTTTTAGCACAGTATCCCAGTGCTTCAACTCCAGTTCTGGATTTGTTTCTTCCATCGTAGTCATCAGCTGCGAGGAAGCTCTTCATTTCGACCCACGAGGTATGCAGATAATTGCCAAACTAAATGAATTTTTCAATAGTGTCTCTTTTTCATTTAGCGATTAATTTGTACCTATTAATTTTCAAATAAACATATCCAGAAGATGTTCAGAATTAAAAAATGTGTCAAATTTATTGGTACCTTCTCTGAGAAAATTTTATGAAAAGAGAGAAAAGAGCTCAAAATTATAAATTAAGCAAACATGGTTTCGTTTTAAGATATCACGATTTCCTCGGAATTACTGGAGCTAATATTTTGAAATTTTCTAAGATAAATTTTAAAATAATTCAAATTTCAAAAGGGTGAAACAAAGAAAATCTTATAAAATCTCGTTTCCATCCGGTTTCATCACGATTTTATTCCTTAAAATTAATCTTTATACAAAATTGTTTCTAACCACAGTAGCTACGTAAAAATTCAGATCAAAACAAGATTTTAGAAGTTTTTGTTTGGTTTACTCTTGAAATTTGAACATAGAAAAAAAACTTTCTAAGCATTTTCATCTCTAAACTAACTTCCATACCAAGTTTCAAGCTATTACCTCCAGTAGTTTTGATGAAATCTTAATATCTCAAAGGATACCATGTTTTTTTAATTTTTGAGTTGTTAGCTCTTTTGAAACTTTTCATAAAATTCCCACAGAAATGTATCAATTAATTTGACGCAGTTTGTAATTCTGAACATATTTTGTATTTTGACGTTTGTTTTAAAATAAATAGCGTACAATTTAACATAAAATTTCCTATTTAATAAAAAAACGAAAATACTGCCCCTGTAAAATCCACAAATTAGTTATATAGAAGTCTTTATTGTAATCATTGAAGAGAAAAATATTTATTTTTATAATACTAATTTGGTATCATTTTGTATTTATTTTAAATTAATCTAGTTTAAAAATAGTATGTAGTATTCCAATTATTAATTGAGTTATTTTTTCTGTTTCATTTTCGATGGTGTTTCGTCCAACCCTTTGATCGTCTCTTGTTCTTCTAATGTTGACTTCATTCTACTTTTCACTTGAATCTACACATCATAGCTACGCATTCAAATTAAGTACTAAATCTATTTTTTACTAGCATGGCGTTTAATTTAATATCAAGGGACCAATTAAAAAAAATTAGCTATTTTTGTTTTAGAATGTTTTCTCTTTCAGCGTTCCCAAAATGTTTTAATTATAAATTAGAGAAATAAAATAGGTATACCTACCTATTTAATTAAATTCAAGTTTTAAATTTTGATTTGGATTTCATTTTTTAAAATTTTAACAAAATAATTTTTTCTAAATTCATTATAGCTTGAAATTCATATTAAAATTCAATTAATTTTTCTTTTCAATATGCATAATTATTTTTGAAAGATTAAAAATTTCATTTTAATCCAATTTTTCTCAATTTTTACATATAATTCGATATATTTTTTTTCAAATTTAGGGATTTATTTAAAATTTAATTCATAAAGAACAGTAGATGAGGGATTTTCAGCATTATCATCACTTTTTGGATGGAAATATGTTCTAAGAATCAAAGAAGGATTTTCAGGGGGCGAATACTCTTCACAAAGTAAGACACTGTTTAGAATTGGTAGTTTTCTTTGGGTCTAAGATCGTCGACTATTAATATGTCGTTAGGGCTTTTTCTTTCAGGTTCATCGCCTCTCCCTCCGTGGGATCCGCTACAAAACCACTACAATTATTTGCATGATTTATTTTTTAAAATATTACCATATACACTCAAATAACTGGATTAGAATTAGCTTTAGATTTAGGAGTGTGGGAGGGTAACGCCATGCCAACTTCGGGGATGCTAATCCGTTCTCTAGATGTTTATATATAGATACATCAGCCCTCTACGAGAGCAGAGAGATGACCTCGAGGTCTCCCGCAATGGAGTGCTATAATTATTCAAGGTGAATATTGCGTTACACTTCATTAAAAACTTTTAGATAGAAAATTAACTTATTCATATTTTATATTTTTTGAAAAAAAATGAATTCAATCGATATTTTTGAAAAGAAAAAAAGAAAATAATAGTTAAATATGTATCTATAAATTATGATAGTTGTTTCATTTCAATATAGAATTTTAATCCAATTGGATATATAGAAAATCAATTTTAATGGTAGCACAAAAAAGACTAATAAATATTTGAAAAATATATTAAAAATTAGTGGGACATTTGCTGAACTTGGTTTAAAATTATTTTACTAATCCTTGGTTACAATGATGCGTGAATTTATATATAATAATATATAAGTATAATAATATTTTTATTAAATGAGCTCAGTGAATTTAAATAATATCTGAATTTATTTGTGGACCACCGCTTTGCCCAGGCCGCTGCTCTAGAGAATAAATATTCTACCAAAATTAACTTTACTAACCCAAAATTAGCTTTACATCGAGCCAAACTGCCCAGAATGCAATCTTAACAGTAAAGTCCAACTCCTCAAGTGACAATTTCTCGCTTGAAATGAAATAAATAACATCTAATAGAATTTTTGAAAAAACATCTTTTTTAAAATTTCCAGAACTAAATCTTAGTTTTTTTTTTTTTTTTTTAAATAAAAATAGTTTTTGATTGTTTCTTTGGAGCTAAATTGGAAGTATAAGAAAATAATTAAAAATTGGCTAAATTAAATCCTGAAGAATTCAATGTTTCTCTCGACAGTTCTGGTTGTCTAAATACAGGCGTTGCCATAAAGTGCTGCTCTCTGCTGAGATTTTTTGTAGCTATGTTTTGTTAAAGCTACGATGTTTATCTATAGCATTAATTTTATGCTTTAAAGTAGTTGTTTCACCAAATAGGTTTTCTTATGATTTTTTTTAAATATAGACAGATTATTATTTAAATACTTCTGTATCGATTGGAGGCAAAACGAAATTTATGAACAATATAGTTCCGGAGATATTAAATTCCAAAGATAGAGTTTTTCAGACTCTTATACATTGCACTATACGGGATATCGGAAAGTTGACATACATATTTAATTATAATTAAGAAACTCTTCTTACCATTGTTATAAAAAGCTAAACCAACATTAAATAATAACTAATACCTACATTTTTAGGAAAATTTGGATTCATAGTTACAACACAGTTTCTGAGATAATAATTTATAATTCATGAAAAACTTACACTAAAAACAAGCTGGAAACAAAGCATTTTTGTAACCTAAAAAGTGGGTTAACTTTAGTATTTTTTTTTACGTTTTTTCGCTTCAGCCATTGTCGCAACAGCTTTCAATCGCTTATTAAGAACTTTTTGTTTTATAAATCTTCCTTTATTATGTATCTTATCTGACATTTCTATGATAAAATATATACGAGCTCTGACAGTGTTGCCAGATTTGTCAAACGAGCACGGGGTTAGCTAGTAGTGGTACATAAACACCAAAAAGTTTTGGGGTTATGAATTATGAATCCTTATTGTCTGTACTATATACTCTAGCATTAAATTTTTATTAGTATTGTCGCGAAACAACTACCTTAATGGGGGGGTCGGGTAGGCTCGGCGGTAGCATGTCAGCCAGCTAACCAAGAGGACCCGAGTTCGAATCCGACTCGAGGCATCCGGCTAAAATCTGACCCCCGAGGTAGAGACAAATTTAAAAAATAAAAATAAATAGTATCGTAAATGGCTTATGGCTACCATGGCCGAAAAGCCAAAAAAAAAAAAAAAAAAAAAAAAAAAAACTACCTTAATGGTTCAGTTGTTTATCGAAAGAAAAGCTCGGCTGAAACCCCACCTAGATTTCTCATTTTTAATTAAAAATTTTTCCATAATGTACAGAAAACATTTGAGATTTTCTTTTGATAAAGATATCTAGTGTTAGAAGCAAAAGACGCGAATTTGAAATGAGAACTCTCAACAGAGTATATTCCGCGTTTCTTTTCTTTATCGATTAAAAGTTGTAAATGCTGGCTTAGACGTCCCCAAATGTGGTGATTATAAACAAAAAACGCACAGGCCTACTAAAAAAGTTTGAAGATGAAAAATTGCATGAATTATTTAACAAACCCTCATCTCAGTCCTCTTGACTTGACAGAACATTAAATGTTATTTTCTTTGAATAAATGCGTTTTTATCCGAAAAATCTCACAAAATTAATTAAGATTTCTTATAATTAAAGTCATATAAACGTCTAAAACATGTGATTCTTCAATTAATTTAAATTAAATATTGAATGTTTTTCAAGTCTTTTCTTGTTGCCCTGAAATTCAATTAAATAATAAAAAAAAATCTGTGAAAAGTCTATTTAAAGTGCAGGTATGTTAAGTAGACACTTGGGAACCGTTAAGAGTCGACAAATAACTAACAATTGCTCCTAAAGGAATTGTATTTGGAGTAAAATAACGAAGGACGGCTACACAACCTGAGGTATTTTGCAGGACCAAGCAGCAAACTTATACGATCTTATGACTTTCTTTCTCTAATTTTATTCTTATAATCTTATATTATTAAATGATCAATGATTGTATATATATTTATAAAGAATCGGTTTCTCGAAAATTGCTTCAATTTTTGATGAAAATTATGGATTAAAGGGTTTTTGGATCTATAAATCGATCTTTGGGTAGCTTTAATTTGATAGGTATTTTCTTAATTAACATAATTATTTACTGTTGGGTGTGTTAATAATTTTTTTTTAATTTCCTTTTATTAATTAATTGGTCTTTTAATTTTAAAATTCATTAATAGTTCATTATAAATATTACCAGCTGCGAAGCTTTTTCTTGGGGATATTTTTTACAGGGGTGGTTTCCCATTGCCTTCCCCTGAAGGGATCAGATTATAGCCGGTCAAATATGGTATGTACCTAAATATTGGTATTACGCAATTCATTTTCGTTTTTTTTAATGACCTCATTACTTTCATCTCACAGTATTTTGTTTTCTAATTGTTAAGTTGCGGTTCCTTTTCCATATTTTATTATAAACCACCTCTAGTAGAATATAAAATAGATTTGTTATCAATATTAAATTTAACTTTTACTTTTTAATTAAGCGCTTTGAAAAGTTGATTCGTTCCGGGAGGGAAATGACGGACGAGATATCCCTTCATCCCTTGGGGTTAAAATTCAATTATCAAAAAGTTTTTAGAGGAAATTTTGAATAGCAATTTTTCACTCTTTTTTTTACAAATTGCAAAAACATGTTATGTAAAAGGAAAAGTAGTTAGCGATCATTAATATTATAATCGCATTGTTATAAATAATCAACGAAATGTGTTTCCGGACTGAGGGGAATATGAGTTAAAGTACTCGTAGTGCAAAAATAGATATATATATATATATATATATATATATATATATATTTTAAATAATACCATGAATTATTACCAAAGGATGTGCAGTCAAAATATTTTTGTTATTGCATCATTCGTATCCATAGTAAATTTATAACAGGAATAGTAAGGAATTAAAATTAAAAACACAGACCTTTTAATTAAATGAGCCAGACGTTTCGTCAATTTATTTTACCTTCCTCAGTGGCTCATTTTATCACTCTTTTTCAAAAATAATTTCACTATAAGACAAAACATCATCATTTGTCTTATAGTGAAATTGTTTTTGAAAAGATGATAAAATGATCCACTGAAATCAAATAAATTGACGAAACGTCTGGTCTATTTAATATTTCAGTTCATTAGAAGCAATTTTTTTAATAAATTTTTTCATTTGTTTTTAGACTAGGTTTTACAAAAAACATACTAATAGAGATTTTCTCAATATAAAAAATATTTATCTAAATATATCCATATTTTCTGTTTTCCTTATACGAGGCTTTATCTTAGATAACTATACAAATGAAAAAAGCTAAAGATAATTACGAAATATATTTTGCTTAGGTTAGAATATAAGTGCCTAGAGCACCGAGCGATGCTCGGAAACTTTTTGACTCTAAATAGCTTAAGTTTCAAATTTCAAGTCTCTACGACTTACCGAAGTCGATATAGAATGATTAAAATATTTATTTTACGACACTACTAATTTACACCCTCTTCCTTTATTTCAATCGGATTAAAATCTATACACAACTTATAACTCATGACACTTGATAAGTACACCAATTTTAAACAAAATCGTTAGTTCAGATTTTGAGAAAAAAAAAACTTGCATGTCCACTTCCGGTTTTCCGATTTCAACCAAAAGCTTGCTGTACTACTTCTAGCCTATATTGAGCTTAAGTTTTGAATTTCGTAGCTCTGAGACTTATGGTTGAGAAACGCAGGAGGGTACATTCTTACGTACGTAAACATCAACTTCCGTTTTTTACTTTATTTTAATTTAGCCAACATCTTATGATACTCGTGGTATCCTCTAGATAGCTTAAGTTTCAAATTTAAAGGCTCTGCGACTTACCGAAGGCGAGATATGAACGATTAAAATATTTATTTTGTGACATGACTAATTTACACCCCCTTCCTGTATTTCAATCGGATTAAAAATTTGACACATATAATAACTCATGATAAGTACACCAAATTTTATATATATATATGTTCAGTGAGGCTTCCGCAGATAAGTTCTATGTCATTAGAGGTTTTTCGGGTTTCTCCCGCTTGGGTTTGAGAGTTTTACTCGACGTTTCGGCTCTCCTTTTGGAGCCATTTTCAGAGAGGGGGTGAATGGTCTACAAGGTTAAGACCACGTAGACCACCCACCCCCTCTCTTGAAAATAGCTCCAAGGAGAGCCGAGCGTCGAGTAAAACTTTCAAACCCGCCGAGAAACCCGAAAAACCTCTAATGACACACATATATATAAAAACCTCTAATGACACACATATATATACAAGAATGGCTCATTTAATAATATAAGATTTAAATAGTAGCTAAATATATTTGCCAAGTCAAAAAGATTTGGCCTGAAATTATTATAGTATATACTGACTACTACTATCAGTACCTTACAAAGCTTCCTATTCATAATTTTCTTTGAAATGTTCTCCTCCTTTGCAGGCAAATAAAAAACTAACCAAACAATTTTTCAATTTGTTTATTCATAAAACTCCAAGAGATTGAAATTCTCTCGTTTGTTTTTATCTTCGCCGGCTTGGCAAATACCTTCGACACCGATCCACGCCTGTTCTATCACCCATTCTATCTTTCTAGAATGCAAAATCAATATTGACTTAGAGAGGGGTATTGCACCTTTTTTTTTTACTCTCAACAATAAAGAAATCTGGCAAAATTGAATTTGTCCTCGAAAAGGGCGATTCCCAACAAGAGACGAATTTTCATTACAGAAAGCTTTTTGAGCCATTTACCTCTAAAATAAACGCTAACTCTCAAACCATGCATGGTAATATAATCCAATAATTTAAATCTAGTAGGAAAAATCTCTTTGCACTTCTCTTCTTAGATTTTTTCATAAAAGCCCTAAATTTATAAAATCTAATATTCAGTAGTTCACAAAGTGAATTATTATAAAAAAATTTTGTTACCGAATTTTATTTCGTTTTTTTTCTCATGAAACATTATTAAATCCATTTCGTATAAAAATTTACATAGGAATCCTAAATATGTAAATGAACCTCTTCATGTGAAGATACTCATTCACAGAAAACAAATTTAATATTTTTAAGGACTAAAGATAAAGGTCAAACCTTCGGATGAATAGTCACTATCAAATAAAATGATAAATATTCAATTATATATAAGTCAGTGGCGTAGCCAGAACTCTGTTCTGTGGGGGGGGGGGGGGTTCTACGATTTATTTTTTTTGAACAAAATGTTTTTATTTCCAAATTAAAATTTACATATTTATTTTTAATTTTACAATTATTTGAGCATCGAGAAATAAATACTACCTACCCATGTCTATATTTACAACAATGTTCTTTTTTTTATTTTAATCATTTTTTAAAATTTTAGTGTTGAAATTTTGAAAACTATAATATGAATACTATAATAGTTACCATAATTAAAAGGATATATATATAGGGGGTTTCAGCTTACATTAATTGCGGGAAAAGATTTTTTTCCAGGATCGTTTGGTATGGTGTAGGTACTTAGGCCTAATCTAAGTTTGGGACCTCGTAAGTGTCGGGGACAACTTTCGGTTGCAGAAAAATCTCGATATTTCGGACTTTTTCCAGTTTTTTGCTTATAACTCGATAACGGTCCATATTTTGTAAATAAACGTCCTATTAGCCCAAGAGCCCACGACCGCCAGACCTTCGTTATTTTATAAAAGCTGAAAGTCTTTCTGTGCATGTCCGCTATACAGGTAAGAACGACCAGCGACTATAGAGTTTGGGTTGTGGTTACTTTGGCAGGTAACAGGTAATAAAGGTGTATAAAATAGTACTTTAAATTCGTTAAAGTATAAATCTCAATTTTTTTATATTTTCTTCGGGATAACTTTTAGAAATCTCGTCATCCATTGCCGGACACTTATGACAGTTGCTACCCCCTGCCAGACACCCCTAAACTTTAAGAAACTCAACCTTGAGTGGTTTGCCATAAAATAATTTAGTCTTTTTGATTTTAAGTCGATTCTTCCACGTTTTCAGTAGAAGTTGTCATTAATAGTCAAAACAACAAAAATGGAATGCAATAAGGTTATTCCTCTAGTATTAGATAAGAATCGATGGTTATTTTTGATTTTAAGTCGATTCCTCCATGTCTTCACCAATGGTTATCAATAATAACCGAAATGTCAAAAATTTATGTAAAAACCATTAAAACTGCCCGCCTATTGAGGTAACATTTTTTATAGGTTGCCAAAGTAACATATATAAAATTTATCTTTTTATATTATAACGAAAGTACAATTATAATTTATTAAAGTTTAGGGGTGTCTGGCAGGGGTAGCAACTGTCATAAGTGTCCGGCAATGGATGACGAGATTTCTAAAGTTATCCCGAAGAAAATATAAAAAAATTGAGCTTTATACTTTAACGAATTTAAAGTACTATTTTATACACCTTTATTACCTGTTACCTGCCAAAGTAACCACAACCCAAACTCTACAGTCGCTGGTCGTTCTTACCTGTATAGCGGACATGCACAGAAAAACTTTCAGCCTTTATAAAATAACGAAGGTCTGGCAGTCGTGGGCTCTTGATCTATATAGTAAATTAGAGGACAAAATTTCAAGTCGATTAATTGGTCCAGTAGTTCAATTTTTTTATGGGGATCCAAAAAACAGCCCCTGGATCACTTTTGAATATCCCAAAAACTCGCACTTTTTTCAATTTTTCCCTATTTTTACCTTGAAGGAGCACGTTTTCGACAAAGACCACTCTATTTATTTTTAAATTAGATTAAATTTTCTAAAAGTCTAACAAAATTTCATCTTAATTGGATAATGGCAATCCATGCCGCAATGAGGTTGAAGTTTATTTATTTTTATTTTATTTTATTTATTTAACAAAGTAGGTATACAAACATAGGACCTTAGGTCCCACCTAGTGTTTATACATAATTTAGCAACAATATTTTACAAATTTGGCAAAAGAGTTCACCAATACACAAATTTTATGCGGAAGAAGAGAGAAAAAAGTAGAGAAAGATTAGAAGACATAAAGGAAATAAGAGTAAGGAGTATCAGTTATTGGGTGGGATCCATAAAGAAGGAAGATCTGAGAGCACCAAGAGTCGGGTTTGCCTGAAATTTGGATGGAAGTTCATTCCAAAGCCTTGCACCCGCCAATTTGAAGGAATGAAAGAAGTGTTTAGTTTTACAGTGCACCTGATTAGAAAAACTGCAATTTTTTATAAAAAATCGCAGTTTTTCCTTCATAAAATGAAAACCACTCATCCTAGAAACTTGATTCCTATCTCACGGTTTTTAATTAACTTTAGATTTGACAGATAGATATGGTCTGCTTATGGGGGGGGGGGGTGACCCTAGACTCCCCACGTGTTTACGCCACTGTATAAGTGTATGTTTATTTGTATCAAGCAGAGGACATTCTCATTGATTTCTTCTTGAAAATCTACAACTCTGTTACTATCGGCGAAAAAATATGTTAAAAAAAATTACCTGGTCTCCAAAAAGGAATTTAAATTTTGAATAATGTATCATATTATTTTAATTTCGTTATCTTTTGTAAAATATAATTTGATTTCTAAAAAAATAACTAATTTCTCATCAAAATTCATTTTAAAAGTATTTATCTTGAAAATATGTTTTATATTATTATTAAAATTATTATTAGACCCATTTAAGAGAATACCAATGCACTATATTATATTTTGATTCAAATATCTCGAAAACATATTGTGAATAACTAAACACATTTTTTGACTATAATCTGATGAAATTTTGCTGCGAGGAGATCGTGATTCGTGATCTTTCCATTAGATTAATTCCTTCATTTTCACGTTATGTTGTTTGATTAAAAAAATCTACAATACACTATCTATATTTTCAAATACACTATAAATCGTTCTCGGTGCAAATTCAATCACAGAATATATCTGAGAAAAAAATTCAATTTTTTTCATTTTAACTGATTTATTTATTATTGGATTTGCCCCCATCCGGAGGGTGGCAAATTGACAAAATTTAATCTTTTAGAGGAAGTGATATTTTTACATTTTCTGATCACTTTTTTTAGGTTTTCATACAAACTTAAAACAGAAACTATTTGTCTCGCTAAAATACCTGTCTATTTGCTCTCATCTCAGATGAATCAATGTAGCTAACTACTAACTAATAAATTTAAAGAATTAAAATCTACAAATATGTAATATGAATTTTATATGAAATCCTGAAAGTAAAAACTAGTGGAATTTGATGGAGAGGCAGTCCAGTATAAGGAAAATAAAAATTTCAAAATAAAATAACGTAAAACTGAAGATCTAAGTAAAAGAATTTGTTAGAAAGTGATTTTCAGGCTTTTAAAAATAGACGAATCGGAATATCTTCTATCCTTGATCTGTTTTTAGAGTCAATGAAAGAAGCTTGCATTCATTGCATTATTGTCTTCTCAATTAGTGTTTTTTAACCAACTTCAAAAAAGTTTGAGGTTCTCTATTCGACTGAATTTTTTTTTGTGTCTATGTTATCTCATATCTCCACCAATTGTGAACTGATTTTGAAAAAAAAAATTGCATTGGGTTCCGATTGGTCCCGTTTTGTTTTCATTGGTATTAGATCATTTTTGTTAGGATTGTTCAGGCCTAACTTCTTTGTTTATGAACCGATTTTGATGATTCTTTTTACTTTATCCAATGCGAAGCATGGAAGAAAGTATTGGAATCGCTCTCGCGGCAAGCGCGACTTCAAAGGGTCCTCAGGTAAAGACTACGGAACCCATGGACTCAATTAAGGTCGCAAATTGAAGTATTCAATGAGATTAAATTTTAGCACGTGACGGTTTTGCCAAAAATTACCTGGGATCTCGCCGAGAGGCCAAAAAGAGCCATTTTTTTTGAAAGTGCGTGCGGATGGATGGATGGATCGATGGATGGATGGATGTGTGTTATCGTTTTTTTCGTCCACGAATTTTTCCACACCGTTGCACCGAATGAATTAAAATTGAAAACCTACCAGTATTTTAACAAAATGAAGCGCTGATTAGTTTTTGTTACATATCGGTCCACAAACATTAGTACTTTATTTCAGTACTTTTTAAGTTTTTTCTAAATATCTTGAAAATGACTTAACCAATTTTGATGAAATTTAATATCCTAATTAAGTACCTTTGTACCCACAAAAAGGTTAAATAAAGTTTTTAGTAAAATTATATTTTAAAGTACTTTACTCTAGAACATATTAATATTTCAAATGAATTTGGATAAAGTTTAGCAACGATCCGTTGCAGTTTATTTTATTAGAAAGGGGTTATCTTAGGGATGGTGCCATATTAATTTGGTCAAGTTCTGATCATATAATTCTATTAAAAACATCACTAAAAAGAAAAAAAGAAAAATAATTTTTAAGAAAAAAATAAAACCGACTTCAAAAAAATTAAATGCAACAAATAAAATACACTAAAAGGTATAAAATAATTATTATCTTATTTAGTTACAACTAAACGACGAAATATTAACATAAAATTACTTTTTGAAGTCGGTGCCAAACAAACTATACCTATAATCGAGCGTACCCGCCAAACGTACTAAGTAAGATCCGTCGGGTGGGATTCATAAAATGTTTGGAACCGACTTCAAAAAGTAATTTCATGTTAATATTCGGATTAAAATCTAAACACGACTAATAACTCATGACACTTGATAAGTACGCCAATTTTTAAAAAAAAATCGTTATTGCCGTTTTTGAGGAAATCAACAAAAGCGAAAATATTTCATGTAAATGTCCACTTCTGGTGCTCTGATTTTAAGCAAAAGCTTGCTGTGCCCCTTCTAGACTATATCGAGCTTAAGTTTCGAATTTGATAGCTCTGAGATTTATGGCTGCGAAACGCAGGAGGGGTACATTATTATGTACGTAAACATCAACTTCCGGTACTTCTATTTTAGGCAAAATCTTTTTGTACTTCTTGTAGCCTTTAGACAGCTTAAGTTTCAAATTTCAAAGCTTTGCGACTTTCCCAAGTCGAGATATGAACGATTAAAATATTTATATTACGACATGACTAATTTACACCCCCTTCCTTTATTTTAATCGGATTAAAATTTATACACGACTAATAACTCATGAGCCTTGATAAGTAAAGACAATAATTTTTAGCGAAATTGTTAGAGCCATGAAAAATAACAGATAAAATATGTCTCGTTCAAAAGACTGATGATGAAGGTCAAACATTCGAAATTATAGTCCCAAACAAATAATTAATAATCAGTCGTTTATTTTGAACGTGGCGTAAATTACAATTTCGAAAAAAATCTGTTAATTCCAGTTTTACTTAAGCATATATTTCTTCTTTTTATGTTTATAATATCACAGTCAATGGAGTACATTACCCTCATCAATTTGTCAAAATATATATAAATATATGTATTTATAAAAATTTAAATATCTCGAAATAACAAAAAATGGACTTACGCTACTTTCAAAATAAATGGTTCAATATAAATACATAGATATATATATATATTCGTTAGATATCTATATGTTTATTTGCATCAAGCAGAGGACATCCTCATTGATTTCTTTTTATTCATCGCCTTGTTTTGAATTTGTTCAATGTTATTTTTATTTATTCGTTTGAAATTGAATGTTTTTTTGTTTCGTTTTTTAATCCAGAGTTTACATGGTAATCTGTGGCCTCCAATCCCAAGGGAGCCACTGCGGTCAAACTAAAACATACCCCAAGCTTTCAAATGATTGATATATAATTGAATGTTGGTTTTCCTTGATGACTAATGACCTGGTTTTTCTAATAAAGAAAATTTTTGTTATATACGAAATATTTTATATTTGACAAGAAATCGATACCTAAGTAATATGACCTTGCGGCTTCTCATCCTGAAGCCAGTTTTAAACTTTATTGGACATCAACAAGTATTTTTTAATTCGCGAAATCTTCTGACTTGTCTTCAGAAAGTATCCCAAGGAAATATAAGATTATTATGCTCGCCAAATGATTCGTATAAATCTATAAGCACTCTGTCTGTTTAATTATCGATCGATGAGAACTGATAAATTCTTGAAAGTATAAAAGTTCAAATTACCAATAATAGGAAACTTTAAGTTTCTAATACATATGTTAGTGTTGGGTTACAGGGTAGCCGATTGGCCTGGATTGCTATTTCTAGCATTCAGGTTCGATTCTTGAGTGGATGAACAAGTAAAAGAGATTATAAATGACAACTCGGATTTTGTAGATGAGGACCCCTCGTGATTTCTTTAGAAGGTCTCCATTAGGGAGGATTGTCGGAATTTTTATCTCATTTTTAAACCCGTAGTAGTAAAATTTAATTATTATTAAAGTATCTTACAGTAGTCGTAACTCGCTTAGCGGTTATAGTTACGTGAGAATCAGAACTATTCCAGAGCTCGCTAATTCTCAAAGAAGAGAATGAGTGAAATTTATATTATGATGCTGTATTTTGAAGTTAATCAGGAGAATAGACAATGCGCGGTTCCCGAACTCGGGCTCGTTCAATCGCAGTGATCGGATTAACTCACCCTAGAATCCTTTATTCCAGGAGGCCAGAATAAAGGATCCTAGGGAGGTTAATTCAACCACTGCGATTGAACGAGCCAGAGGTCGGGAACCGCGCATTGTCTATTCTCCTGATTAACCTCAAAATACAGCATCACAAATCGAGGGTCACACTGCAGCATCAACTACTATAATTATGTTGTCAGTGTTAAAATAAAAACATAGAAATTCAAGATTTACTAAGCATCATGAAAAAACTCACAACACTACAACAAATATCAAAAACATTCAATAAGAAAAATGTTATTTTCTTTATACACCTCCTTGTTTTTGTTAATAATACTGATCAACAGTGGTTTTATTGCCCTTGATATAAAAATAATTTCGAGTAATTTTATGAAACTATGAATGATTTTGGAATATTGGCTCTAGTTTTTTTTTTTTTTTAATCTTCATTTTCATATTACACTATAAAAAGCAGTAAATATGAAAAAAAATAATGTATATTCTATAATATCAATTTTTTATTGAAAAACATTACTAATTGTTTTGTTTTAGTGTTTCATTAATTTATGTAGTTGTAAAAAGAGCGAAAAATTAACAAAAACCATGTTTAGAGAAACGCCTTTATAAGCTCATTTTAAATATTATAGGTACACCAAAATCATAAAAACCAGAGCTAATTCAGTACCTTCATGAATATATTCGTAAACTGTGTACTTGAAATTATAGAAATCCGCAGATATATCCAGAGCAACATTTTTTATTTTTGTTGACCTGTATAATTAATACATTTATAATAACCCTAACAATATTCTAAGTTTTTCAAATTTCATTCTTCCCAAACAATTCGTTAAAATATCTTCAATTTGATTTTCTGTTGATTTTTTTTTTGGCTTTTCGGCCCTTTTAGCCATCATCCAATTTACGATACTGTTATTAAATTATATTTTCTATGTAGGGATCAGATTTTTAGCCAGTTGCTTTGAGTCGAGTCCACTTGATTAGCAGGCTGTTACGCCAACCGATCGACTAACCAAACCCCCATTCTGTATATATCTTTTGTACATTTATTATTTTTTCCTTTTGATAATCATTTAAAAATTGATAGCTAATATCAATATGTTTGGAATTTTTACTGAACTTTCCATTATTTGTTAAGGACACTGCACCAGTATTATCTTCATTAATTTTTATAGAAGTAGTTAATTTAACATCACTATTTTTCACTAAATAAATATTATCAAATTTAGTAATCATTTTCTTTGCAGTTGTTTCAGAAATAATTAATTCTAATTGATTATTTTAGATATTATTTACAGTAACCTGATATTTAAGTCATCAAAACTTGAATAAAAACATTGTGTGGTCTTGAAACTTTTGAATCTGGAATGCTAATTCTAATAGCTTATGGTAACGTAGGTTTCTGTGTAGCCGGATTTTGAAGATTTGAGGATTATAAGTGTCGGAAAATGGGAGGTCATTAGAGAGTTCCAGTTGTTTGAAAATATAAAAAAATACTAAAAAAATCTATATGATGTTCTGTTTCTTTCATTTTTAAACCCAGTAGATTTGTTTTACATAAAAGTTTAACGATTTGAATTATTTATGTGATTCAGAGGTCCGTGGATCGTAACCACGCTCTGCTACCATGTTAAAATAAAAACATGGAAATTCAAGATTAACGCTATTTATTATGTATCATGTAACAAACTCACAGCAATACAAGAAATAACAAAAACATTCAATAAGAAAAATATTATTTTTCTTTACAATCAGAATCATGTTATTAAATAGAAATATATTTTTATCTAGATGCAATATTATGTAGACATTCCCTTTTTTTGGGAATTCGTGAGGTTTATTTAGCCCCAGAGGTGGTTGGAGTTCCTCAAAACATTTTTAAAGAAAAAATATATATACTAATATAAAATTTGAGCATCTGTTTTTTTTTAAATATTTAGTTGGACTGTTTTTCAAAAAAAATCACGTCAGGTTAAAATTAACCATTGTTAATTAAAAGTGAAAGAATTTAATTTTTAGGATAAATTCTAAGATTTTAGTAGAAATATTATTATATTAAATTGAGATATCAGAGGGGATTCATCCCCTCAGGAGTCGAGCCTGAGAACCAACATGCTTTGCGGGCAATCAGCTCACACCCTTCAGAGAGAGGTTTTTGTCTCGAGGGTGTGAGCATGTTAGTTCTCAGGTTCGACTCCTGAGGGGATGAATCCCCTCTCATGTCCCAATTTAATATAATAATATTTCTACTAAAATCTTAGAATTTATCCTAAAAATTAAATTCTTTCACTTTTAATTTATACTAATGTTCTTTCTTTATTTTAGTCAAATTTATAAATCGAAACAGTTTCGGCCAGTTCAACCTGCCATCATCAGTCTGGAAGACATGAAAGTATATTATTTAAAAAAAAGATATAATATCTCTTGCTTTGTTGGTGTATGAAAGAACTAAAAGATGCGCCTCAGTGATACAAACAATAATTAGAGGTAGCACATATAACCTAACAGCTTGAGATAAACACATGTTCAGTACTATAATTTTCCTTATATACTTTCATGTCTTCCAGACTGATGATGTCAGGTCGAACCGGCCGAAACTGTTTCGATTCATAAATTTGACTAAAATAAAGTAAGAACATTAGTACCTATAATAAGGCTAGATATTGTGATCTTGGACTTGAGAAAATAATTAAATGCTAAATTTCCAAAAGTTGCAACACGTTTTGTCTATATTTTTCGACTTCTTCAGGCAATTTTTAGGATCAGCTTTCTCGTTGATAGATATATACGGACCATTAGACCAGATTTTGCAATGACATAATTGACAAGGCTTAAACAAACTTAATACAAAAGGTATTAAACAAAATAAATAAAAAATCTCAAACAGAATTTATCATTCAAAGTATATCTGTCATCAAAATTAATAATTAATCTCAAGGTACATACAAACATTTATGCTAAATTTAAGATGATAACAATGTCAAAAAGATTCGTCTTTTTTTTATTAAATTCATCATTTTTTCACTTATATTGTTTGAGATTTTTTATTTATTTTGTTTAATACCTTTTGTATTAAGTTTGTTTAAGCCCTGTCAATTATGTCATTGCAAAGTCTGGTCTAATGGTCTGTATATATCTATCAACGAGACAGTTGATTCTAAAAATTGCCTGAAGAAGTCGAAAAATATACGACGAAACGTGCTGCAACTTTTGGAAATTTAGTTTTGAATTATTTTCAAAGATGGACGATAACAACCCAAAATTAGTACCTATATATATTTTTTCTTTAAATTTTATTTTGATGAACTCCAACCTCCTCTGGGGCTAAATAAACTTCACGAATTCCCAAAAAAGGGAAATTTCTACAGAAATTGAAACCTCCCTCGAGCATAGCCTTCGACTAAATAGAATAGAAGATTCTCTCAGACACAGCTAATGCCACATCCAAGAACCAGGTCATGAACAATCTCCCCGAGGGCATTCAGCCCTATGGATATAAACCCCTTACTCTTGCAATCACACTTGCAATTCAGTTCACTACCTAGTTATGTTATTAGTGATGCTAAAAGTCATTATTTAATTATACTATTTATTTATTATCATTAATTAATTTGATGTCCTCGATAATTTAATAACAAGGCTGCATCATTGGCTCAACTTGGCAGCCCATGACAAAATAATCACTCGATCGATAAATTAGAATAGGCTGGTGACATCTCTAATTTATTATATATATTATCCAATTAACCTAAAATCGGAGTGGGTACTCAATTACTCATATTACTTGTGAACGATCGCAGAATATGCCGATCGAAACGTCGTATTATTTGTTCGTGTTTAATAAATACTTAATATTAATTATGTGTGATTTTAATAAAATTTAAACTCTTAACAGTATTTCTATGTTTATTTTTGTACAATTATTATTATTCAAGGGGGTCAGGTTGGCCGAGTGTGTAACGTACATGCCTTCTAATCAAGCTAGCGCGGATTCAAGCCCAACTCGCTGCAAACCGACTTTAATTTGATCCCTACATAATAGAGAAAAAATCAATAAATATAAAGTATCGTCAAATGGCTAATGGTTAAAGGCGAGAAAGCCAAAAAAAAATATCATTCAAATTGAATTAAATTATTATTTATTCTTTAAGATATACGAAGCATTCATAAAACGAAGATTAATTTTTGGCGTTACTCTTATTGGAAATTTTAAACCCTTTCTGATGGCTTGGATTAATTTGAATTATTAATATTATTTTATAATTTAAGTGATATCTCTGGAAATGATAGATACCTTTACGAATTAAATTCGAATTTTCCTTGATAGATTTCCCTATATCGATTGTAGATTTGAAGATTTAGTGAATGAGCTGTTTATTGAAAGATAAGTTCGGGCTAAAATTTTCTAGATTGCTTATTTTAATTGTGAAAATCTCATCAGAATGCACGAAGTTTCGTCAACTTTTTTGGAGTCATTTTCAAGTGTTGTGAGTCTTTCAACGATTCCTAAAAAAAGTGTCTTAGTGAGATTTTCTCATTAAAAAAACTATATGCAATCTAGGTCTCTAAGTCAAAACTTCTCTTTCGATTCTTTATAACAGTGGTTCTTAACGAACCAAAATTGGGTCGTGAAGAATATTTCTTAGGTCGTGCAGAGTCGTTAAAGAAGTATTTTACTATATTTATTTCCAATAAGCTTAAAAATATATTTTAATTTGTTCAATACTATTAAAAGTAAAAATATTAAAAACAGTTGCTTTTTCATTAAATTTTACTTGTATCGAAAAGTACCTTTCGTTATTTTAATTGCTAAAAAAATTATATGCAATTTAAAACAAGTTAAAAAAATGTCATGATTGTAAAATTGAAGAAACTTGCATTAGTATGATCTAAAAAATGGTAATTAAAAAAAATTGGCTTTTTTGGGTCGAAGCATGAATGTATTTCTCAAATTTGGGTCACGGCTTAAAAAGGTTAAGAACCTCTGCTTTATAACAAATGTTTTTCGCACAGGATAGAGGTAATAATTAATACACAAGGTTGAGCTTTTAATAAACTTTTATGATAAATTTCAGAACAGAACAATGTCACAACGGTTCGATTTTTATTATCTACTCTTATTAAACGAGCAAAAATTGTATATATATTTTTTTTTTTTTTTTTTTTTTAATGATATTGATGTGAGAAGGAGATACACCAGAAGGTGGATCCCCTAAAGGCCTGTATGGGCTGGCCCCTCAATCGTGAAAAGAACAGAGTAGAAGGAAAAGAAGCCGGGATCACGAGCCAATCTCAGAAACTTAGATACAATTCAATATCCAATTTACTAAGGTTTTAGGGGCTTCGAGCAGTGGTAAATTCTCCGCGCGATAAATTCGGTTAAATCTATCTCCCACTTAATATTTGTATATATATTTATTTATTTGTTTATATATTTGTATCTTGGTTCTATTTTGAAAACGGCTTTACTGATTTTGATGAAATTCACGGGTTAGGGGGTTTTTGGGGTGAAAATTCGATCTGTCACGGTCTCATCTTCGACAAAATTGTTTTTGATGGGTTTTTTCGTAATCAAATTAATTATTCTCATGTAGACAAATCTAATTCATAAGGTTTTAAAAAAATGTTCCCCCTTTTCTTTTTGTGCTCAGGCAGATAATGGGTCGGGTAAATCTTTTATTCTCAAAGGCCTTGAAGAAGTATTGTGATTGTGGATTTTAACATATTTTTGTTCTCCCTAAACTTTAGAAATATTAATAAATGTTTTATAATTGTTTTTATAAAGAACTTTATTTATTTAATAGAATAAAAAATAATTAAACATTTATTTAAAAATATATTTCGTATAAGGTCTCAATTTTCTGAAAAAACAACACATTTTGATAGGTTTTATTTATTAACAATTGGATCAATAAAAATGAATCATATGGTTGAATCAAAACAGGTGCAGGAGCTGGGGTGCAGTGGTGGGGGATCCGGGGGTAGGGCGAGGTTTCGGGGGTGGGGTCGAGCGGGGTGGAGGGGGGGGGTACAGTAGGCGAATATTATATATTTTTGTATTTTTTTTTAATTTGAAAACGGCTCTCAAATAAAAATCGACATTTTTATCAGAATTTTAAATTAAAAATAATATTAAAATAAAGCTTTTAACTGAAGGAAGAAGTTACCGAGCATCGCTTGGTGCCTCCAGGTACTTATGTTTATTATCATTATTAATTTCATCATTTTTTCAATTATTTTATTTTAAAAATTTACAAACCCTTAGGAATCAAAACTTATCGTGTTCTCAGCACATACAGATAGATTTACAGAAAAAATCATAATTGAAAATGATATTGCCTCCATATTTCAGATATTTTTTAAAACGAATAAGCAAAAAAATGAAAATCTTTGAGTGAATTAAATTCAACTGATTAAATTATTTCTTTTAAATTCAGTTTTCATTAAGTTCTTTGTTATCCATTTCTTTATTCGAGAGTTAAGGTTAAAGATTTTTCGGGACTATCATTAGTATTCAAAACAGGACAACAATATTAGTTATCTATACTGTTGAAAGGTGGAATTGAAATTAGCTGGGGCAAACTCGGGTATGGTAATTTCATCCGGGCTGGAATATTCGTATATCCTCTGAATTGAGCAAGCTTCCTGGTTCTGCATGCATAACACTATTCTATATCCTTCCTATTTTTCCTTCCGTTTTTCTTTTCTCCATTTCACCATATCCAGCAATGTGTAGGTCCAATAAAATTCTTATTAAATAAATATGTAGTGAGATTTACTACAATAAATTTCATCACATTACATAATCTTTAAAGAATTTGGTGTCGGTTCTAGGTGAAATATTTTAATAGATAATAAGCAAAAATATATTTTTCTAGGTAGGTTTTTCTTTTGTAACTCATAACCCAAAATATATATTGAGATAAAAACTCAAAACATATATTTGTTTTATTTGTGAAACCTACCTAGAAAAATATATTTTTACTTATTATTCATCACATTACATTAAAATATAGAAAAATCTACTTTTGACTAATCGTTTAAGATTTGTTGTTCTAATATTATCATTAACAATGATTAATTAATGGTTATAATTTATTTATTTACATCAGGATTTCGCATCTGTGATTAAATTACCTGTTAGTCAAAATATATGTCATATTTCGGCCATTTAATTTTAGGTGATTACAATCATATATGTTGCATTAGGCAATCAAACATAATCCGGACGGTCTGTCGTAATTAGTATTCTAATTTCTCAAATTTATTTTTTCTTATTCATGGTTAAAATTTATAAAGTGTAAAAACTAGTGAAAACTCTTAATGATTTTTTTTTGTTCATTCGTTTGTATGGATTCTGATAAGATAATGTAAAAACAAAAGGTCGTAATAAGTTTTCCTTGGTACAAAAATGCTTGAATTTTCAAAATGAAGAACTGAATAAATTTTTTGTTTTAGTTATCCACGTTGAAAAATCAAGAAATAAAAAAAAATCAAATTTTTAAATGAGCCGTTATAGTCCAGTCAAATTGTGTTTTTTTTTCAGGAAAGTTTTGGGGCAGTTCTAATTTTTTCCATACCTATATATGTTTTTTGGGGCACTGAATCCAAATCTGAGGTCTCGCACCAAAATTTCATGACGCAGCATTGTATAAAATGCAAAAAAAGATGAAAATTTCCACTTTTTGGCGGTTTTTGCTTATAACTCGAAAACTATCAACTTTTCGTAAATAACTTCCTTTTCAAAATGAAAGTTCATAAATTTTCCTACAAATTTAATTATTTAGGTTTTTCTCCGACTAACCGTTCGGGCTCAAGCGTAAAATCCAAGTTTTCGACTTCGGCAGCCTCCCCGGATCACCCAAAAACTCGCACTTTTTTCGATATTTTCAAATTTTGACCATGAAGGAGCACTTTTTCTACAAAGACCACTCTATAAATTTTTAAACTATATTAAATTTGCTACAATTAAAACAAAGTTTCATTTTAATTGGATAAATGGTAATCCGTCCCGAAATGAGGTTGAAGTTTTGAAAAACTGCAATTTTTTGCAGAAAATCGCAATTTTTACTTCATCAAATAAAAACCACTCATCCTAGAAACTTGGTTCTTATCTCATTCTCTAGGAAATTTTAGTGACTTGAACGTTTACTTGGACCACTTTTTTGATAAAACTCTTAGATTTATAGATATCCACCATTTTCCATGACATGCTCTCCTCTTTGGTAAAAAAATGACCCTTTTTTACCAAAACCAAATATTACAAAAACACGTTGTTTTCAATTTTTTTTAAACCCTTCGCTCATTATTTATCGATTTTAATTTATTTTTATTTATTTATTGAAGAACGCATGAAAAGAAGTACATTAAAAATTATTTCGATTTTATATTTTATTTTAAATTCAACGAAAGAAAATTACGATATAAAAAATGATATAAAATTTAATAACAATATATAATTATAATATTTATAGTACAAATGAATGCATTGATAATTTATTCCCTACTGAAACATTTATTATAGGAGTCGTAAGACGAGTGAATAAAGTAACTTTTTCTCCATTCTCATCATTAAAATGTTATTGTTGCAGTGATATTTTATTAGATGAAAGCCAGCTTTACACATATATTTCTCTTAGGTTTGCTGATGACGTCGCTCATTTTTAGGACGCAATAAAAAAGAATTACAAGAGGCTTTAAACGGGATCAATCAAACTTTAGGAGAGAGAGTTAAAATGAAAATTAATCAAAACAAGACTAAGGGTTTTAAGCCTGAAGGGAAAAAGCGCTGAAGAAACGCTCAATGGTAAAAGATAATTAAAAGAACATAGAAAGAGTTGATGAGTTTTAGAGTTTTCTAGACTCTGCTACTCAAACACGACAAAACAAAATCTTTTCAGATAGAAAAAAACATTAATGAAAATGATTTTTCACTGTTTTTTGATTATTTTTAAATATCGTCGCCTTAGATAGTAAACCTGCTAACTCACAACAAGGAAATTTTACACGGCAGAGAAAAAACAAACAAAATTTAATATTGTTGTTATGGAAAAAACTATTTTTAACATTTTTTTTCTACAACTTACGATTGTAATTTTAGGTAGCAGGTTTACTAGAAAGATGTTTTTTTCTTTCGAACGGTGTTAATATGTCATATATGATAAAAAATGGAGTTAGCAGGTTTACACTCTAAGCCGACAATATAATAATTTAAAAATAAAAAATCAATACGTTAGAAGTTTTTCTTTGCAGACGGATTTATAGATGAGGATTGGATGGAAGTCTAGAAATAAATAAAAAGATGATTTCCAATAAAGAAGTATTTATTGGAATTTTTTCCTTTAGAATCTTTTGAAACCGACTCTTCGTAGGATCTTCCCTCCTTCTTCAAGATTCAAAAGGGTTAGTTGGAAACATATGGTGGAAAAAAATTACTATATTATGCTTCCTTCATTGACTCTTTAGAGCCCTGAAGAAGAAGTGATGGTCCTCCGAAATGTCGTTTTCAAAAGATTGTAAAACGAAAGCTTTCCAATAATTACTTCTTTATTTTGGAAATGATCTTTCTATTTATTTCCGGACTGCCTTCCATCCAATCCTCATCTAAATAAACTGATGTTGCCATCCACATGACTTTACCATAAATCTGGGTCCTCTCTTATATTTAATATTTATTCTTTATTATTTAATCCCATCTGTACCCTATTTGGGTTTTGGATTTATACAATATTGGCATTTTTATACAACTATTATATGTACATATTTAATATTGTACTAAAATAATTTATTAATTATTTACGAAAGACCCCTCCCCCCTTCTTAATGTTAGGCATATTAGCAATTAATAATATCTCCTTATAATTATGAGACTATTTTATTAGAAATATCACTTTCTTTCGATTTTTATTTGAAAATATTTTTGACCCCCCCCCTGCTACACCCCACTATCAATTTCATATAGCTAGTCATTTTCATAAGGTCGTATAGGGTTCATGTGCAAAATTTTGTCTTCCATTAAATGCTCTAAGACTTTTATATATTGATACATAGTTCTAATTTTTTGAACCACTCCCCCCAATTTTGGCCCCCAAAAAATATAATAATAACTCTCTTTATCATTATAGGTTTATTTTTTATGGTACGTATATTTCATATTTTTCCTTTTTTTTTTTAGTTTGAAAATTTTATAATTTTAGTTTCCTTCCCCTTAATTTTTGTTTCGATTTCAACCAAAATCTAATCATTTCCTAATCTTAATGCACAAAAACTTTGTCAATTTTTTTTTTAATATTCACACTAGTTTTTGAGCTAGTGTGTCGACAAAAATTTAGTAATGTAATTATTAACAGACATTTTGATAAAACAGTTAATATCTCGAAAAATACAATTTTTTCGATGTTCACTTATTAGAGTTTTTTGTAGTCCAAAACGGCCAATTTTTTTAATCAAAATACTTTCATATTGAAGGGGACAATAAAAGAGTGTGTCTTCTGCTGGAATTATAAATTTTATTTATTTATAACGAGACTATAGTTTCGAGGACTTTGCCCTCTTCACCAGTCAATTCCAATGGATTCACAGGAATTAATCCATAAATTCATAAATTAATTCCTGTGAATCCATTGTAATAGACTCTTTTATTGTCTCCTTCAATATATAAAAATTCTGCTACTCTCGGCAAAAAAACTTTCAATTTAAAATACTTTCAGCCGTTTTTGAGATATTTTGGAAAAATTAAGAAAAAAAAAACAATTTTTCCAGGCATGATTACAATACTTGATCATACCCTGTATGGTAAAGTAAATATCAATATTTTCGAGTGTATATAATATTTCAACTTGAAGCTCATCTAAATAAAGTTTCTCGAAAGCTGCCTTATTAGCTTACAACTAACTTAACGCGACCTTTCACAATGGAAAGGTTTCCCGCCCTTGATAAAAGACAATGAAAGAAAAAGTTTGCTTAAAGCCAAGTCGGCGGATTTTGTTTTGCATCCAGAGAGCTTGCTTCTATATAAGTGAACAATGCATTATTCCCCGAAGAAAGGAATGGAATCATTTATTAAGAAATGCGAAATCCTGTCTTAAAGCTTTAGTTTGTGTCAGTAGATGTTTGAAACGACAATCACGACTAATGGAGTTGAGACTAGATCTTTTTTTCATTAATTATATCTAATGGAGTCAAGATTAGATTAATTATAGCACTTTAAATGAATAAGGTAATGTAGTTACATCAATGAATAATTTCTTTCTCACTTTATAATCTGACGTTTCCTATTAGGCATCTTGATCAATAAATATGTTTTATGACAATTCCTTCTATAATACTGCTCGACAAAAATTAAACAAAAATTTCTCACCATAAACCTAACAATGGATTTCAGTAGAGTTTCATAAGCTGATTATCATACAATTTTCCGATTTTTTTACAACACGTTAGAGTTTTGAGATATAATCGGTCAAAATGACAAAAATGGCCATTTTGACCTATTTTCGAGTCCCATTAAATATTAAACAGCACAATTTGAAATCAAAATATTTTGTTGACGTAAAAGAAAACCAGCTTTCTCTTTGATTTTCAAATCACGACTTATTTTTAGCTCAATTAGAACTCGAGCTATAACTTAAAAAACTAAGATCTTATGTTTTTATCTATGTTTATTATCGTTTATAATCACGTAGTTTTAGTTTTTTTCAGTTATAACTCGAGTTATAATTGAGCTAAAAACAAGTGGTAATTTGAAAATCAAAGAGGAAACTGTTTTCTATTACGTCAACAAAATATTTTGATTTCAAATATTGCTGTTTATCTAATGGGACTCGAAAATAGGACAAAATGGCCTTTTTCGTCGTTTTGACCGATAATATCTCAAAACACTGACGTGTTGTAAAAAATAGGAAATTGCATGATAATCAGAGTATAAAACTCTACTGGAATCCATTGTTAGGCTTACGGAGTGAAATTTTTGTCGAACAATGTAATTTCTCTTTTAAAACTAAAAGAATTTAAATTTTAAGGTCAAAATCCAGATTTAAAAATAGAAAATATTTTTACATTGCATATCAGAGGGCTCCATCCCTTCAGGAGTTGAACCCGATACTAATACTCTTGCCGGGCTTATTGGTTCCACCCTCGAGACAAAACACACCCTGACATGCAACATGGGTTAATTATTTTATTATTTTTTATTTGGTAATAAATGAAGTTAAGATTGGATTAATTAAATGTATTATATACCGTACATATTGGAAATACAAACATTTTTCCGCTAGAATAAACGTTCTACGATAGATAATCATGGGTAGTCAGTCTGATGACTTCTAGAGATTCTAGAAGGTCCTTCTATTAAAATAGAACCTTAGGTCTTTCTAGTTACATCAATGAATTTCTTTAAATGATCACTTTCTAATCTGACTTTTCATAGGCATCTTGAGTCGATCTTCATCAATAAATATGTCTTCTGACAATTCCTTGTATAATTCTTCTTATAAAAGATAATATTTTTTATTCAGCAATAATTAAGGGGTTTGAATATAATAATACAAATTGCCGATAATAATAGAGTTAAAATTTCTAAAGAAAATCACGAAAAATTGTCAACTAATAAATCCGAGGAGTTATGAATCATTATTATTTTTTTAGAACGGTTATATTCACCACTTCAGCAATTTAATTCGAATGCCAAAAATGTGATTCGAGCCCTTGGTTTGACCTCCGAAACGGAATCATATCTGACATATATATATATAGTACGAGTATTTTTTTTTTAACTCAAAGATTAAATCTTCATCGTTAAAAAATTGCTCAGTCAAGTGATTCTAAATCTAATCATACAGTCGAACTATATATTTTAATTAAAATATTTTGAAGCTTACGATTTCTGAAAATGTAATTACAAAAGATACATAATTTGAAAATAATAACGATAGTAGTAGAATTAAGATTTCTAAAAAAAAAAAATCACGAGGGGTTGTCAACTACTAAATTTGAAGGGTTATGGATAATTTTTATTAATAAAATAATAAATAAGTACCTGGATGCACCGAGCGATGCTAGGTAACTTCTTCCTTCAGTTAAAACCTTTATTTTAATATTATTTTTAATTTAAAATTCTGATAAAAAGGTCAATTTTTATTTGAGAGCCGTTTTCAAATTAAAAAAATACAAATATATATAGTATTCGCCCACTGGTACTCCCCCCTCACCCCGCTTGACCCCACCCCCGAAACCTCACCCTACCCCCGGATCCCGAACCAGTGCACCCCACCTCCTGCACCTGTTTTGATTCAACCATATGATTCATTTTTATTCATCCAATTGTTAATAAATAAAACCTATCAAAATGTGTTGTTTTTTCAGAAAAATTGAGACCTGCTTATGCGAAATATATTTTTAAATAAATTCTTGATTATTTTTTATTCTATTAAATAAATAAAATTCTTTATAAAAACAATTATAAAACGTTTATTAATATTTCTAACGTTTAGGTTGAACAAAATATGTTTTAAAGCACAATCACAATACTTCTTCAAGGCCTTGGAGAATAAAGGATTTACCCGACCCATTGTCTGCCTGAGCACAAAAGGAAAAGGGAAACCTTTTTTTAAACCCTAAGAATGGGATTTGTCTACCTGAGAATAATTAATTTGATTACGAAAAAACCCATCAAAAACAATTTTTTCGAAGATGAGACCGTGACAGATCGAATTGTCACCCCAAAAACCCCCTAACTCGTAAATTTCATCAAAATTGGTAGAGTCGTTTTCAAAATAGAACCAAGATACAAACAAATAAATATACAATTTTTGCTCGTTTAATAAGAGTAGATATGAATCAAAACTCCCAAACTATTCTAGTTAAAAAAATATACGACTTGACACTATGTTTAGATTAAGAATCACTTGACCGCAAAATTTTTAATGGTGAAGATTAAATCTTTGAGTAATTTATTTTTCATAAAGAGAAATCAAGGAGGGTGTCCTCTTCATGAATCAAATAAACACATACATATATCGTTTTTTATGTGACCAGCTTACTATAACAACAAAACGAATTTATACACAATCTGGTATTGAGGTATGAGAAAATAACAGAAATAACATAAAATAATTTTAATTAAAAAGATTCATGATGAAGGTCAAACACCTTCGAAGCTATAGCGTCTAACAAATAAATTATATATAGATATATGTACAGCATCAACCACAGGACAACTTCATTGACTTCTCTTTATGAACCAACAAAACTTCTACTCATTGCAAAATAAAATCTTCAATTAAATAACTTTTACAAGTGCTATCTATATAAATATGTCAGATATGGTCAAACCAAGTGTCCGAATCGCATGGCTTTTGTGTAAATCGCCGTAGAGGTGAATATATAGTAACTCTTCTAGTCTATTATAAAAATTATCAATAACATTTGGTATTTAGTAGATGAGAACCTCTCGTGATTTTAAAGGTTTTGTTTAAATCAATTAATCTTTGATAGGAATATTATATAGATTCATTCCTATTAATTAATTTATATATTTTTGCATATTCATTCAATTGCGTTTAATTATCATTTTAAAGAGAAAAATTATTACAAAATGTATTTATTATCAATATTTATTTTTCGATCCTAAAGAGCTAACCCCACCTTTTATGTTTCTTAACTTATAAATTTATGTGATAGGGTGTTTTTTGATTCCAAGTTCTTTTGGCTAGATACATTGATAGTCTTAGTCGCTTATTTGTATCATTGATCCTGGCAACTCTTCAGACAATACAGTTCCAAAAAAATTTCCTTGACCTTCTTTTTCCTAACGATAATAAGGACCTAAAAGAAAGAGGTGATCTGTCAAACTTAATCCCTATCTATCTAACTGACTGCGTCTCTAAATTTTTTATGTCTCTTATACACCCATCTCTCGATTTACACGGTACCTGTTTTATACGGTTTTGAATTTAGTTGAACCTATCCTCCATTTTTATATGATATGCTGTCTCGTTTTGCAGAGTTTTGAATTACACGTTTTCACCTGCAACATATCTACCGTTTAAATCGAAAGATGGGTGTTTTTCCTAATTTATATAAATACATTTCTTTAAATTCTACTTTAATTGGTGTGACTTACGACCCAGCCTCTTGATAAAATAGTCCAAAAAAATTATAAATGAAAAAGAAAACGATTTTATTTTATCGATTTCATCTGTCTTAAGGTTCACAGTATGTCTATTATATAATAAAATAGCATTTTGACTAAGAATTTTTAAGTTTAAAAGAAAATGTATGAAAAGATTCAATTTCTTCCCTCCAGAAGCGAATCAACTAGAAATAGCAAAAAGTTTTATTTTTTTCTCAATAGATATTTATTCAAATCTATTGAAATTTCATTTCTGTGTGTTTTTGTCATTTCTCTTTTATATCAAAAAATATTATTAGGAAATATTCCAGCGCCTCCCAATCGATCGCAGACCCCAAAGATCGAAAATAATTTTCTCTTCACCCGGGGCGCGACCACAACGAGGCCGTGTAAAGACAATTAATAACAAATTTAAATTTAGGGAACGAAGAAAAGTTTTATTTTTATTACAGACAAAAGGATCAGCCGGGGCTCGAACCCGGGATCTTTGCATGTGTACTGCAATGCTTTGTCATAAGAGTTTTAACTCCTATATCCACTAAGCTACTGATCCCTGAACCCAAACTAATACCTTTTGTCTATATGAATTATGGAATTTCTTTTTAATCCTCTCCTCGTTCATTTTTCGCAGCCTAAGCCTTGATTCATTAATTAAACAATTAAATATTCCAGCGCCTCCCAATCGATCGCAGACCCCAAAGATCGAAAATAATTTTCTCTTCACCCGGGGCGCGACCACAACGAGGCCGTGTAAAGACAATTAATAACAAATTTAAATTTAGGGAACGAAGAAAAGTTTTATTTTTATTACAGACAAAAGGATCAGCCGGGGCTCGAACCCGGGATCTTTGCATGTGTACTGCAATGCTTTGTCATAAGAGTTTTTAACTCCTATATCCACTAAGCTACTGATCCCTGAACCCAATTAATGAATCAAGGCTTAGGCTGCGAAAAATGAACGAGGAGAGGATTAAAAAGAAATTCCATAATTCATATAGACAAAAGGTATTAGTTTGGGTTCAGGGATCAGTAGCTTAGTGGATATAGGAGTTAAAACTCTTATGACAAAGCATTGCAGTACACATGCAAAGATCCGGGTTCGAGCCCCGGCTGATCCTTTTGTCTGTAATAAAAATAAAACTTTTCTTCGTTCCCTAAATTTAAATTTGTTATTAATTGTCTTTACACGGCCTCGTTGTGGTCGCGCCCCGGGTGAAGAGAAAATTATTTTCGATCTTTGGGGTCTGCGATCGATTGGGAGGCGCTGGAATATTTAATTGTTTAATTAATGAATCAAGGCTTAGGCTGCGAAAAATGAACGAGGAGAGGATTAAAAAGAAATTCCATAATTCATATAGACAAAAGGTATTAGTTTGGGTTCAGGGATCAGTAGCTTAGTGGATATAGGAGTTAAAACTCTTATGACAAAGCATTGCAGTACACATGCAAAGATCCCGGGTTCGAGCCCCGGCTGATCCTTTTGTCTGTAATAAAAATAAAACTTTTCTTCGTTCCCTAAAATTATTAGGAAATTTTGTTTTTGAAGGGTAGTTTATTTGAAGCCCAATTAAAAAAAACGACAATAACTCAGTTAAAATTTTTTTAAAAAATATGAAATTAATAGATATTATAAAACAATTAATTATTAATAATTTAATTTAATTTTAAACGAAATCAATTCAGTACTTTTTGAGAAAATGGTCAAAAACCATCTGAAACGCCGAAAAAAGTATGTTTTTTGAAAGCACGAGATGCCTTTGAAATAAGTCCAAAAAGTCATATGAAACAAAACATTGACTTGTGACATGGAGGTGAATTTTAAAATGTTTCTAAAACGGCCTGTTTCATAGATTGTTTTTGGGGCTTTTGATGATTTTTTCAAAAAGTACTGAATCGATTTCTTTCAAAATTGAATTAAATGATTAATAATTAATTGTTTTATAATATCTAATTGATTTCATATTTTTAAAAATTCTTTCAACCGAGTTATTAGTGTTTTTTCAAATTAGACTTCAAATAAACTACCCTTCAAAATGCAAATTCTCTAATAATAATTATTTGATATAAAAGATAAATGACAATAACACACAGATATGCAATTTCAATAGATTTGAATAAATATCTAATGAGAAAAAAATAAAACTTTTTGCCATTTCTAGTTTATTCGCTCCTGGAGGGAAGAAATTGAATCTTTTCATACAATTTCTTTTTAACTACAAAATTTCTTAATCAAAATGTTTTCTTAGATAATAGACATACTGTGAAACTTCAAATAGATTAAATCAATAAAATAAGACCGTTTTCTTTATTATTTTTATTTCTTTTTGTTTGTTTTATCGAGACGTTGGTTGGGACGTCTCTTGACATTAGATAGGGATACATTCTTTGGTATGGATTCATGAAGTCCATTCACTTTACATTATTGAAATATCTTCTAACATATTAAAATTCAATACATTTCAATAATAAATAAATAAATAAAATAATTTAAATATACGATTATACCATCAAAAGCCTGGGGCATCCAGGAGAAGCGTCAGAGATCAGTGCAAAGCAGATAAATAATTATTATTATTATTTTTTTTTTTAATTTTATTAAACCAATTATTTTACATTAATTAATGTATACATTGTATTTTTGCTTCGATTCCGGAGATTACTTCCCCACCATCGAGTGTCCTTATTCATCTTTAGTCCTTGTTTTTAATAAGAGGAAAAATCTAATTAGATAAAAAAAACCTCTTTTCCGATAATTTTTTCAATTCCATTATTCCCCAATCAAGTCGATTGGTTCCTTCAACTTCAATCGTCCCTCCACCTCCAATTATTTTATTAAATAATTAAAAGTGTTAAGACAAGTTTATTTAAAATAGATTTAAAAACTTTAATTTATATGATACATGTAACGATTTTGATTGTTTTATTTGAATATATTCGAGGGAAAATTTTCCAGGGTCCAGGCGCCGAAACATCGACAACTTACTTATTAATATATTTTTTTAATAATAAATTACAGATTTTTATGTTGTCCCACTAAATATTTGAAAACTAACCCCTTCTTCATTTGCTAAAAAATTCCATCGAACCAGGAGAATTAATTAACGAGAGACTCTCACAGAAATGTATTTACCATTTTAAAACTGTTCAGTGTTCACATACACTGCGAAACTTATTTTGCTATCATGTGTGAATAAAATGTTATATACAATATTTTTTTATTAAAAGATAAACATATTTTTATTTAGTGATAGGTAATAGTCTATTTTTTTTCTCCAATGGGTCTCGCAGGTAACCAATAGTTTACTATATTTAACAACCCTCCCCCTATTTTAATTTTACTTTTTCTCTTTGAATTATTGTATCAATAATGGCGTGACTCTGTGGGCATTAGGGTGAAACTTTTTTCAGTATCTTCGAATTTTTATGCTGGCTGCTTTTATATACATAGTTTGAAATGAATAAAAAAATCTCCCAAATTTCATGTCTATTTCTCAATTCTAACATTTGCCGAACAGCAATGCAAGTTTCCAATCTAAATAACAGGGGGTTTTTGGCATTGAACGATCAATTTTTTTATTCCGGCCAAAGTAATGTTTAAAAAAATTTGAAACTTTCTAGACTTTGTGGTAATAATATAATAGTAGCTATTCTGCGGAATTTTTACAAATTTTTTCTATTAGAATTTTGAAGTTTATAACTTATTACCAAGTCTCTCCGTGAAATTACCCATGTGCCTTAAATTATTATCATTATATGATTATAACGGAATAAATAAACGAATATACATATATAGAAATGTGTATATATAAATAAAAGAAAACACAAATATTTATTTGTAATTCGTGATGCAGGTGAAAAATCATATAAACTTTCTTATATATAAAGTAAAGAAAATTTTCTTTACTTTATTTAAAATGTTTCACCAAGAACCCACATCATTCTCCCGTAACAAAATTTCTTATATATATGTGTGTTATTTTCTATCTACCATATATATATAAAATTCTTTGCCCGATACACTCACTCACTCACTCATCATCAAAACAGCCAGAATTACTGGACATAGAAACATGAAATTTGGAGAGGATATTACATCTATGACATAGGGGTTGACTAAGAAAGGATTTTTCGAAATTTGACCTCTAAGAGGGTCAAAGGGGGCAAAGTGTGTTTTCACTGAGTATGCGATATCTCTTAAGGACGATAAAATATCTACTTGCTTTTTACTTATAAAAATACGAAATTAAAATATCTAAAAACTCATTTCAGGATTGTTTGAAATTCGACCCTTAAAGGGGTCAAAAGAGGCAAAATATCTTTACAATGTGTTTACACTAATTATGCATTTTCAATTAAGAACGATAAGATATCTACTTGATTTTTACTTAATAAAATTCTAAATATAAATATCTAAAAAGTAATTTCAGGATTTTTTGAAATTCGACTCCCAACTATCCAAAATGTGAGTGGGGGCAAAAATTAAAACTCTCTCCTATCTTGAACTTAAGAAACTATTCCTGTAAAAATCAACTATCAAAATTGACTGTATGGGGGCGAAGGGGTGGGGGGCAAATTATAGAAATTTTTAGCTTTTTAGTACATTTACTAAGAGTACTTTAGAAAACTGTGTATTATTTATTTGCAAATATCTAAAAAATAATTTCAAGATTTTTTGTAATCCGACCCCCCCCCCCCACCTCAACTATCCAAAATGTGAGTGGGGGCAAAAATTAAAACTCTCTCCGATCTTGAACAAATTTTGTAGAGTTATTCTTTATTACTTTAAGAAACTATTCTTGTAAAAATCAACTATCAAAATTGACTGTAGGGGGCGAAAGGGGTGGCAAAATATAGACATTTTTAGCTTTTTTGTACATTTATTCTTTAGAAAACTGAGAGTTATTTATTTGCAAATATCTAAAAAATATTTTCAACCTCCCAAAATGTAAGTGGGAGCAAAAAACTAATTCTCTCTCCGATATAGATCAAATTTTGTAATGTTAGTTTTTAAGACTATATAAAATGTATGCTGTAAAAATCAATAGCCAAAATGAGTGCGTGGGGGCGAAAGAGGGAGCAAAATATTACAAATATATATTACAGACCTAATAATCACATGCTGAGACGTTGCCCGCCAGGGCCACCTGCCCGGAGAGCCTAGCTCTAGAGGGCGTCTGGAGCAGCTCGTATTTATATATATACATATTTTGGGGTAACCAGAAACTTTTCATGAAGGGGGGGGGGGGGTTAATCGACAAAGCAAAATATTTAGTGAGATTTTTTTTATTAAAACAAATAGATACTTCAAGAAAAAAAACATAATTCTTGATTAAAAATATTTAAAAAGCAGTCATTTTTAATAAGAAACGGTATGTCGTTGCCGTCACTCATCCCATGAGCCCTGGCCTCCTGGTTCGATGGAATTTTTTAGCAAATGAAGAAGGTTTTTTTCATATATTTAGTGGCACAACATATTTTCAATATTTCATCGAATTCGTTCTATGTAATTTATTATTAAAAAAATTATTAAAATTAAGTCACTCGGATTTGTCAATCTGAAGCTAATTTTCGAAGGTTTAGTTGTCTTAAAGTTGAAAAGTTTCAAAGTGAAACTCTAGATTAGATATTTTTGATGAAATATTCTCTTCAGGATAAACAATACATTTCGAATCTTAAATCATGAGTTGTTCTCAAGTGATATTAATAAAAAAAAAGCATTCTCTTGTCACCGGGAATGGATTTCACGAGAGATGCCATTTTGAAATATTGAAAACCCCTTCAGGATTAAATATTACAAATCAAACAACCCATTGGCCAACTCGTTTATACGGAGTCATAAGACTTCTAGAGACTCGAACTGGTTCTTTCAACCTTTTTTACGACTTTATTCAAAAGTTTACACACTTTTTCCATATTAAATGGTTTATTTTTGGTATATATTCTTTTGAGATTAGGATCTTCCTAAGAAAAGATGACGATAAATCATGGGCTTATTGCGAAAAGTCATTAAGTAACATTTTCTTACATTAGCAATTTAATTGTTTAGCTTTTGTTTTTTGTAATTATAAATATGTTTTAAAGGAAACAATAAAAGAGTGTGTCTTCTGCTGGAATTATAAATTTTATTTATTTATAACGAGACTATAGTTTCGAGGGCTTTGCCCTCTTCATCAATCTATTACAATGGATTCACAGGAATTAATTCATAAATTCGTAAATTAATTCCTGTGAATCCATTGTAATAGACTGATGAAGAGGGCAAAGCCCTCAAAACTATAGTCTCGTTATAAATAAATAAAATTTATAATTCCAGCAGAAGACACTCTTTTATTGTCTCCTTCAATATATAAAAATTCTGCTACTCTCGGCAAAAAACTTCCAATTTAATAAATGTTTCATATCTCACACAATTGAGTAAAATACTTTAGATTTATATATTTTTTTTTCACTCACTTCAAAATCAGAACATTGTGCAATTAGTGAAATTCCCTAGTAGCACAATGTTTCAAACTATATAGTTACTATATATTTTGAAACATTGTGCTACTAGAGTGTTTTTTACGTTTAATAGAGTTTGTGCTATTTTGATTCCCTTAAAGTATTTTTATATCAATAAATATGATCGAAAAACACAACTACGTACTATTAGATGAAAATCAACCAAAAGTGTACTTAGGGCCTGTTGTATGTCGGTTGGTAAACTCTTTTTAAACGTGCCTGTCATCTGATTGGCCATCCCAGCCATTTAACCTTTGCCAACGGTTAAAAAGAGTTTACCAACCGACATACAACCGGCCCTTAGTGATTTTTCGCAAGAAGGCCACGAAATTTAAATTTGAATTCAGGTAAATCTAATACTACCTCTGTTCAGGGCCGCATTAAGCCATGTAGAGGCCCCTAGGCAATTCAAGTCTCTGAGCCCCTCTACCCTTATGTAGGCAGGTCTCTATGTAGGTAACTAGCATTTAAACCATATAACAACTTTTTTGTCATGATCCATTGTTTGAATGCCTTTGTCTCATTATTTAAGCCGCCGAAGAAGTCATAAATAAAGTGACCAAACGTCCGGCATATTGAAATATAAAACTGTTTATAATTTAAATTTCTTTGTCCAACTTTCTACGAGTCATCTCAATATTATAAAAAGTAATGTTTAGATAAATTACTTTACCCATATTTATTGGTGAAATTTACTAACCACCAAGGCTACCAAAGGGGTCAGATGATATGAATAGTCAAAATTCAATTTCGTGGTTTTCATTTTATCATGATTCTTCTTTTTTTTAATTTTAATTTAATATTTTCTAACTAGATAGATTGTTAATAAAATTAAACTTGGAATTATCAAATCCACTTGGATTTGTTGTTTTGTAATCTTAAAAGAAAACTTAAATCAAGCTTTTTTCTTTTGAAAAAACAAAAAGCAATCAAAAGGATTTTTAATGAAAGTTTGATAATATTAAAAAAGTTTTTATAGCTTAATAAATACTGTTTGCTTCATTTGTTATAATTTCTCAAAGCAGTCTTTTAATAACAATAAAAAATTATATATACATAATATTTTTCAAGTTTTATTTAATTTGAATTTTTCCTTTTGAATGAAGAGTAAATTAAATCATTTGTTGAACGAACAACTCAAGAGCAATCTTATATAAACAAGTTATTTTTGCATTTTATTATTAATAATTTATTTCTCTTGTTAAATAAAAGTGAATCTTATGAAAAATAGAAAATAAGGGGAACTTTTTAATGGTGTGGTGATTTTCTAATTTTTATTAACAAAAAGTTATTGTTCTAAAATAGTGGAACTTAGCAAAAGGATGAATCTTATTAATAGAAACTTTTCTGATTAGCTAAAACCATTTAATAACTTATCATATATAGATTACACAGGCCGACAATTTTTTTTCCTTGTCCTAAGATTTATTTCATGATTTTTCTATTCAATGTGCATCAAAATAAAGGAAAATATCTATATTCCACATAAAGTTTGCTTTTGTAGTTGTTATAATAATAATAAACGACGAAAAAGGCCATTTTGACCTATTTTCGAGTCCTATTAGATATTATACAACAATATTTGAAATAAAAAAATTTGTTTATGTAATACAATACAGATTCCTCTTTGATTCTCAAATTTCCATATGTTTTTAGCTCAATTAGAACTCGAGTTATAACTAAAACTACGTGATTAAAAGGATAATAAACAGATAAAAACATAATGTCTTAGTTTTTTAGTTATAATTCGAGTTCTAATTGAGCTAAAAACAAGTGGTAATTTGAAAATCAAAGAGAAGGAAGATGTTTTCTATTACGTTGATGAAATATTTTGATTTCAAATATTGCTGTTTAATATCTAATGGGACTCAAAAATAGGTCAAAATGGCCTTTTTCGTCGTTGTATTATTATAACCACACAAAAGCAAACTTTTTAAAAAAATTAATTTTTCCTTTCATTTTTTACGTAAAAGGGACACAAATTTGAAATTTAAAACTTTAGGACAAAAATTGTGTTGACCGGTGTTATATTTCGTCTGAGTGTTTTTCATTTTTTTTTTTATTGGGAATTTCTCAAGTTAGAAAGCCCAAAATATAACTTTATTGTTTTGGAAATAGAACTATTTTGGTACCAGAATGAACTCTCTACAACTTTTTGTTCTTTTTTTTGAAATAAACCACGTTATATTATGCACAGTTTAGCATTTTATTAAGACTATTAACACTACGCTAACTGAAATTAATTCATAACATTTCGATTACTTTATCTCCAATCTTTATCAAGATGAGTTAAAAAAAGGAGGGCCAACAGGCAAAAATCCATTAACGGTCAAATTCCTTGACATCTGCCTGTAGACGGCCTCCGTAGTATTTAAAATGCTCAGAGAAGAAGTTATCGAAATGTCATGTATATTTGTTAGTGTTTTTGATAAATAATTTAAATAGTGTATTATATGGCATATTCCAAAATGTTCTAATGAATTATTCAACCGCAAAAACTTTAATCATCTTGTAAAACATTAATTCTTGAGTTATAGCGAGGAACAAAAGACACGAACACACAACAGGTAAAAATCTTGGAAATGATTTTATTTCCACTTTTCAAAATTTTTAAACACGAACGAATAAAATAAAAAAAATATATATTTTAAAACTAAATTTATGTAAAAACCTTAATTAAATATGTAATCATTTAGTGAATTACAGCTTCATAAGTTAGATCTTATGTGTATATTGCATTTCATATTATAAATTATTGGAAAAAAAATATTTCGATATCAAAATTAAAAATAAGCTATTTAAAATGAATAATAATAATTCTAATATATCTATTTATATTACTTTAAACATTCTAAAACAAATTATTATTTATTTGTTGATTAACATTTGCCACTCATTAGAGAGAAACTTTGAATTCTCGATCTCTTTGGTCGCTATTTGCCAAGACTACCCTCTCGTATATCCGGTTCTGTTTCAAATACATTAAAGGGATGATTGTCGAAGAAGAAAGACCCAATCATAGCAAAAACTTAGGTGTACAAATAGGGACGCCTGGAATTTATGCAACCAATTGGCAGGCCATCCGTTTGTATGACTAAAGAAAAGGAGATTATCTTGATAGTATTTCACTTTATCATAATATTTGGTGGGGGTTTAATTAACATAGGGGTTGGAATATATCTGTCTATCATTTTTTGCTTTGAAAAGTATATTAGTTCTTGAAATGAAATAAAATTGTCACATAGTTTCAAGAGGCAATTATAATGAATGATTTTTCTGAAAAGGGCGCGGATAGAGGGTTTGAAGTTCCTACCTGGTATATCTTCCAGTTCAAGCATGTCAAAGACAAGCCCAGACGAGTTTTAGTCGAATAAAAATTGTTTTCGTTGAGGAACTATTAAAATAGAAATAATATAAAAAAGAAATAAATAAAAATGATTCGAGAATCCTTAGACTAATCCATTTCTAAGAACGCTCAATATATAAGATCGGAAATAACTAAGAATGCTATAGGCAAGTCATACCTTTAGCCTGCTATAGCAAAACTAGAAGAAATTTAAGATTTTCTCGATTTCCATCTCAGGGACTGTAGAGCTTAAATCACAAGATTTAATTTCTGACTCCTACCCCCACTCACATAAAACAGTATCCGTTTGGATCGAAGGTCATAAAATATATTTTTAAAATATCTAATTTTAAATTTGAAAAATAACCAAAATGATGCTGCATTAGATGAAATTTGAGAAAAATCCAAGTTTAAAATAAAATTTCAAAAAATGAAGGGTACTTTTTTGAAAAAGTCACCAACCGCCACTGGTATATATATATATATTTTTTAGAAAAACCCTTTAAAAATAATTTTTTATGTATTAATGAAGTAATATTAATAAACTTGGAATTTTTCGAATGTTATTGAAAAGAAAAGGTATGACCGGGCCTGCCAGGCACGGGTTATGCGCTCTAGGAATTTCAGCCCAAGGTTAGGGCCAAGTCATTAGAAATTTAGTCCTAAAAAAAAGGGAAGTCTTCTGAAACGTCTTTTTTAAGAAGTTTAAAAACGACAATCCAATTAAATTGTTGATTTGTGAATTGTTTCTTTTCATTTTCCCAAGCAGTCCATCGAATTCCCGTTTTAAATTAGTTTTTGTCATGGTGTAAGTTTTTATTTTCTTAAAACAATTAAAATATAAGCCCTCAATAGACTTTAAGAATGGATAGTGCTGACTTTCATAGTTACGGCATGCTTTGACGACTGTTTATACATAAAATGGACAATCTTCCACCTGTGCATAATTTGATCTTTCTTTTTGTAAGCTCTTTATAATCTTTATAATAATTTTTAGAAAATTTAATTAAAAATTTTCCCCTGCCAATTTATTTCTATATACTCAATATAGGCACATATATAGGATGTGATCAAGTTTGAGTAAAATGAGAGAGGTTTATTTATAAAATCCCTTTTTGCCTTTTAGTTAATTAAATCTTTATAAAACAGACAGCTTGTTAAAAATATTCAACAGCTCAATATAACGATATATATTTATTTATATTTATAACTTTACTAATCTAAATTCTTTGTTATCCTGATTTACTTTAATCTGCTACTCTGACCTTAAAATGTGGAAAAGCAAAAATCGCATTTTTGGAGATACGTTCCTCTCTGATTATGAGCCATCGAAATATCTTATATTATTAAATGAGCAATTCTTATATATATATATATATATAGAATTGGGTTCTCGAAAACGGCTCTAACGATTTGGATGAAATTGAAAACCTAGAAAATGAAGCTCTGATTAATTTTTGGTACACATCGGTACACAAACATTAGAACTTTATTACTGTACTTTTTTAGTTTTTTCTAAATATTTTATATCTTATATTATTAAATGACCAATTCTTATATAAATATAGAATCGGGTTCTCGAAAATGGCTCTAACGATTTGGATGAAATTGAAAACCTATCACTATTTTAAAAAAATGAAGCTCTGATTAATTTTTGGTACATATCGGTACACAAACATTAGAACTTTATTACTGTACTTTTTTAGTTTTTTATAAATATCTTGAAAATAGCCTAACGAATTTTGAAGGAGACAATAAAAGAGTGTGTCTTCTGCTGGAATTATAAATTTTATTTATTTATAACGAGACTATAGTTTCGAGGGCTTTGCCCTCCTCATCAGTCTATTACATTTGATTCACAGGAATTAATTGTAATCGACTGATGAAGAAGGCAAAGCCCTCGAAACTATAGTCTCGATATAAATAAATAAAATTTATAATTCCAGCAGAAGACACACTCTTTTATTGTCTCCTTCAATATATAAAAATTCTGCTACTCTCGGCACAAAAACTTTCAATATAACGAATTTTGATAAAATTTAATATTCTATTTAAGTACTTTGAGGTCCACAAAAGCTTATATAAAGTTTTTAGTAAAATTACACTTTAAAGTACTTTGCTCTACAGTAAGCAAAATTACTTTTTCTTAAAATTCTTTAAAATTTATTTATTTGGTCTGTTTAACATAAATATCTTATCTTATTAATTTAAACGCAATTCTTGTTTATATGGGTACGTATATAAAAACGGCTCTAACGATTTGGATGAAATTCACGGGTTATGGGGTTTTTGGGTTGACAATTCGACAAATAATATTAATATATAGCTTTTAGCAAAAAGTTACCTAGAATCGCTCTGAGCTCCAGGGAATAATTTCTAAAAAAGTAATTTTTACAAAATCTATAAATCTGTTGTAAAATCAATGAATAAAATTAAGATTCAAAATGAGATTATTCAACATTGAATTAATTCTAGAATGTTTGTGGATTCTCTTAAGAAGTATCTTATCTTCTTTTAACAGGTCTCATGAGAGAGTTTTATCATTTCCTTATTTGTTTAATACATTAGTCACCCTTCAATGGATACAGCGCATCACTTTATATTTAATCTAGATAATTAAATAATCCACTGAAGAAAAAGCTCTCTATTTATAAAATACTCATGAATAACGTCAAACAGATAATTAAATTAACTATAAATAGACGATTAAATTAAATTAATTAGTAGTTATTTAATCAATGGTAGTGTATGTGGTGCTATTTTTAACTATAAACGAAATGTATATAATTGAATTAAATCCTAAACAGTTTATTTTAATTTACAAAATCATTTATAATTTAATTTAATTACTAGAGGAAATTTTATTTTAATAACGATATTAAAAAAATATTGTCTGGCTTTACATGTGCACACCACATGACTTCCAACAGCCCTATATAATTAATACCAAACCAACATTTAAGGTAGTTGTTTCAGCTTATGGGTTTTCTGAGGATTTTTTTGAAATTTAGACAGATTATTATTTAAATACTTCTGCATTGATTGGTGGCAAAACGAAATTTATGGACAATATAGGAGATAGTTTTTCAGACTCTTATACATTGCACTATACGGGATATCGGAAAGTTTACATACATATTTAATTATAATTAAGAAACTCTTCTTACTTACCATTGTTATAAAAAACTAAACCAACATTAAACAATAACTAATACATTTTTTAAGAAAATTTTACTTCATAGTTACAACACAATTTCTGAGATAATAATGAATAAATAATGAAAAATGTATAATGAAAAATTTACACTAAAAACAAGCTGGCAACAACGAATATATTTAACCTAAAAAGTTAACTTTAGTACTTTCTTTGACGTTTTTTTGCTTCAGCCATTATCGCAAAAGCTTTCAATCGCTTATTGAGAACTTTTGGTTTTATAAATCTTCCTTTATCTGACATTTCTATGATAAAATATATACAAGCTCGGACAGTGTTGCCAGATTTGTCAAACGAGCACGGGATTGGCTGGTAGTGGTACATAAACAGCAAAAAGTTTTGGCCTTATGAATTATGAATCCTTATTGTCTGTTTTTATACTTTAGCATTAACTTTTTGCTAGTATTGTCTCGAAAAAACTACCTTAAATAATTAAAAATTTTATAATTTAAAGTAATGGAAGGCAGCCCAGGGGTAGTGAGGACAGAAAAAATCAACAAATATCCAAATAAAGTGTAATTTATTGGAATCCCTACTCCCCTCCCTTCAAACCGACGTTTCGGAGGATTCTTCCCTCCCTCTTCAAGGGGTCAATGAAGGAAACAAATAAAATGCTTCCTTCCTCTCTCCACAGAGTGTTTAAACTTTTTCTACTTTTAAACACTGCTGTGGAGATATGAGAAGCATTTTTATTGTTTCCTCCATTGACCCATTGAAACCGGGAGAAGGAGAGAAGAATCTTCCGAAACGATCGGTTTGAAGGGAAAGAGGAGAAAGTCAATAAATTACACTTTATTTAGTATGTGTAATTTTCTTTCACACTACCCCCTGGGCTACCTTCCATTACTTTCAATTAAATATTTTAACCAGTCCGTCTCTTTCCAAAGAAAATTTCGTACAAATAATATTATAAGTTTAAAATTATAATACTATATAATATACATATTCATTTTTCTTTTGAATAGACTAATTTTCAAGTAACAAATTTGTTTGATTGAAAACATTAAAAATAATCGTAATTAACAAATTTAGCGCCATTTATTCAAAACTTTTAACTTTTTAAATTTTTTCAAACATATTTTTTCCAATTTTCTTTCAGACATAGACGATTTATTTAAAATTTTTGGCATGACTGTGTGTATGTGAGTTAACCATTTTCCGTAACATCGTTGAACCAATAGTATGAAAGATGAAGAGGCTGATTTTTATTTTATTTTATTTTTTAAATATTCATTCAGGTACCTACTTTTTAATAATAATATTATTATTATTTTTTTTTTTACTTTTTTAATTATGTAAAGCTATTTCTATGCGATAAATCTTCCAAAATATATTCTCTAATACAAATTCTTCTTTTTCTAAGTGATCACCTTTTTTAACCGACTTCAAAAAAGGAGGAGGTTCTCTATTCAATTGAATTTTTTTTTTTTTTTTTTTGTGCCTATGTTACCTCATATCTCCGCCAATTGTCAACCGATTTTGAAAATTTTTTTTGCATTGGGTCCAGTCTAGCTTCCGATTGGTCCCATTTTTTTTCGATTTTTTCATAGGTATTAGACTTTTTTATTAGGTTTGTTTAGGTTTGTTTAGACCTAACCTCTTTGTTTGCCGACCGATTTCGATGGTTCTTTTTTTATCCGAAAAGGGGGTGTCTTAGGGATGGTGTCATATTAATTTGGTCAAGTTCTGATGATATAATCACTATTAATAACATCACCTAAAGAAAAATAAAAAATTTTAAGAAAAAAATAAAAACCGACTTCAAAAAAATTAAGTGCAACAAAATATAAAAATACACTAAAAGGTATAAAATAATTATTATCTTATTTAGTTACAACTAAACGACGAAATATTAACACGAAATTACTTTTTGAAGTTGGTGCCAAACATATACCTTTTATGAATCGCACTCGACGGATCTTACTTAGTACGTTTGGCGAATTTTCGTATAGGTATAGTTTGTTTGGCACCGACTTTAAAAAGTAATTTCGTGTTAATATTTCGTCGTTTAGTTTAGCCAACTAAATAAGATAATAATTATTTTATACCTTTTAGTGTATTTTTATATTTGTTGCCAATTTTTTGAAGTCGGTTTTTATTTTTTTCTTAAAAATTTTTATATTTATTTACTAAATGTTGTTATAGAAATATTACTTTAAAGCAGAGAAAATTACTCTTTAAAGAATATGTTAAGATAAATTAGAAAATATATAATATTTAGGGATAGCTGTGTTGGTTTACTTAGCGAGGGGTGAACCGCGATTGGAATTATTTGGAATTACTATGGAATTAATTAGATAATCTATTGTCATCTACTTGGAAATGAAAGTGGAAGCGGAAGTAGGTGTACACTATTTTAGGTCTCGGTTCACCCCTCTGCTTATAGGGAAACATATTAAACACAGGAGTTTAAAAAAAAGGATATAGTGCCGTTTCACAAGTAAAAATAAAAATTTTAAAAAATCATTTTTTTAATTATATTTTTGGAGTTTTATTTTAAATACTTTATACATATTTCGGATTTTTAGCCCATCATGAGGAGTTTGAGTTTAGAAAAGACTGACTTTTGAAAACTCAAACTCTGATAATAATTTCAAAAACCACAATATATAAAGTATTTAAAAATAAAACACCAAAAATATAATCTTAAAAAAATTTTAATTTTTTTTTAATTTTATTTTTACTTGTCAAACACCAACCACTATATCCTTTTTTTAAAAAACTCCTGTTTAGAAAAATATATATATACCTGAATAGTTTAATTGTTGTGCGAAGAATAAAAATCAATAAAATTAATTTAAATAAAAAATCATAATCTTGTAATAATTGTGATTAAAGAGTAAAACAAAAAACAAAAAACTCCTGATTTTTACCATACATTATTATAATTAGGTATATTAAAATAACACTAGTGAATTCAGTAAATTTATTATTATTATTATTAATAATATATTAATAATAATAATATCACTTTTTTAAATTCTAGAAAATTAACATAATTCATACATAATATTTTACGCTCTTGATGTGAGTTTTCTAAAGAAAGATTTTAATCATTGTTGTACTTACCTCATCGTCGAAATTGTTATCCTGGTCAGACATGATTTCTGTATTAACTTAGTACTTGTATTTTTTTTTTATTCTTAATTCTTATTATTTAATTCATTCTCGTTCGTGACTGCACACCCCCGTGTGTTTGATATTTAGGATCGATAAAGAAATCGATCTCTAAATTAAAATCGGACCGAGTGACGTTGACACATCGCGGAATGAGGCATTGTTTCAGTGACGGTTTCGTCTAAGCGGTTGCATGCTCGTGTTTCGGGGACCCGAGTCAACGTCCCCTTGCTGCAGAGGGGTTGTCGTAGAATTGCCGTGCAGCTAACTATGGTCTGTGGCCGGGACGAGCTCCAAGCCGGGACTGACGCGGACGCTGCTCCACGGTTCAGCTAGGCACTATAGGGGTGCAAGGGGTGCGAATTCACAGGGTGCAGCTCACGGCGATTGTCCTGCACCCTCACGGTGTCGTCACAGGCTCGATAAGCCAACCCTTTTAGTGGAACTTTGAAACGAAAACATTGTCCATAGGTACTTAAAAAAAATTAAAGATTAAAGAAAATATTGTATTAGATACAAATCAGACGGGAATAGAACCCGGGGTAAGTGATTAATTGCGGGGTTTTGATATCTACTCTTATTAAACGAGCAAAAATTGTATATTTATTTATTTGTTTATATATATATTTATTTGTTTGTATATATATTTGTATCTTGGTTCTATTTTGAAAACGACTCTACGATTTTGATGAAATTCACGAGTTAGGGGTTTTGGGGTGACAATTCGATCTGTCACGGTCTCATCTTCGAGAAAATTGTTTTTGATAGGTTTTTTCATAATCAAATTAATTATTCTCAGGTAGACAAATCCCATTCTTAGGGATTAAAAAAAGGTTTCTCTTTTCCTTTTGTGCTCAGGCAGACAATGGTTCGGGTAAATCGTTTATTCTCAAAGGCCTTGAAAGTATTGTGATTGTGGTTTAAAACATATTTTGTTCAACCTAAACGTTAGAAATATTAATAAACGTTTTATAATTGTTTTTATAAAGAATTTTATTTATTTAATAGAATAAAAATAATCAAGAATTTATTTAAAAATATATTTCGCATAAGCAGGTCTCAATTTTCTGAAAAACAACACATTTTGATAGGTTTTATTTATTAACAATTGGATGAATAAAAATGAATCATATGGTTGAATCAAAACAGGTGCAGGAGTTGGGGTGCAGTGGTGGGGGATCCGGGGGTAGGGCGAGGTTTCGGGGGTGGGGTCAAGCGGGGTGGGGGTGGGGTACAGTATACTATATATATTTGTATTTTTTTAATTTGAAAACGGCTCTCAAATAAAAATTGACCTTTTTATCAGAATTTTAAATTAAAAATAATATTAAAATAAAGGTTTAAACTGAAGGAAGAAGTTACCGAGCATCGCTCGGTGCCTCCAGGTACTAGATTAATAATAAAGAGAAATCAATGAAGTTGTCCTCTGCTTGATGCAATTAAATATAAATACATAACTTTTAAGGAGTTAGGTGTTGGTTCTAGGTGAAACATTTTAATACAATAATAAAATTTGAGCAAGATGCGAGGTAGGTATTCACAAAAAAGAAATAAAACAAAATTGAGTTTTGAATTCGATATATTTCGGGGGTGAATAAACGTTTTCTTTGACACCTGATGATCGGCTCACCCCCGAAATATATCGAATTCAAAATTCAATTTTGTTTTATTTCTTTTTTGTGAAACCTATCTCTGCATCTTGCTCAAGTTTTATATTATAAAAAATATAAATTCCATATACAATATATAAATATGTATATGTTGCAGTAAAAGTACGTTTTTTAGTAAGAACGGGTTCTTACTAATCATGAGTTTCTTACATTTGATTCACTCGCAAATCGAATGCAGGTAATTTTTGTCAGATATTAAGTAATAATAATATCTCAATTTAAATATTTCTGTGTAAGAAATAATGAATTTTTAAAATATTTTTCTAATTAATATATTAAGTGGATATATATCAAAGAGCTATTTTTGACCGCGAAATTTTTAAACAAGATATATTAGGTTCTTACTAGTTGAAACTCGTTTCACTGAATAGCTTTGTGGTAACTAGATTTTACTGATGTTGGTGGAGTTTTGTCCAAAGATCTAGAATCTTCATTTTCGACCTTCCGCCTCATTTTGGGTGTTTATTTTCAAAATTTTTTAAACGAAAATGTCAAAAATTACATCCTCTACAACTTTTCTTCTAATGAAGATTTAATTTTTGACATTTTCTTTTAAAACAATTTTGAAAACGTCAAAAATGAAAATTCTAGACATTTCGACAAACTCAACCATTCATCAGTAAAATCTAGTTTTTAACTTGTAAACTCCTGATGATGGACTAATAATTCGAAATATATTGAGTTTGCATAAACCTCCTTGAGTTTTATTTCATTCACTGTGAAACTACACACACTTTACTTTATTAATTAGTAAAATCTAGTTGCCACAAACGCTTTTCAACTAGTAATAACCGGTTCTTACTAAAAAAGAGGTTTTTACTGCAACATATATATACAATTTATTTGAATGAGAGTATAGTTTCGAGAAATTGACCTTCATCATCAGTCTCTTAATTAGAAATATTTTATCTATTATTGATAATGGGTTCAATTGGATATAGAAAAATTCGTTTGTTATAGAAAGAATAGCATATAACAAAGGAATATATATTCGTGACTAGCTTGCTATAACAAAAAAACGAATTTTGCTATATCCAATCTATCGATTTTTTAAGATAAAATATTTCTAATTATAAGAAGGTCAAACCTTCGAAACTATAGTCTCAAACAAATACATGGTAAGGTCAGGTGGGGTAACTGGGGCCGGAGGCAACTGGGCCAGGGGTCCTGTAACCCCAGAGCTTTTTAATTTTACCGCATTTTTTTAGCGCAATTCACTTTTTCATATTGGTGGGAAATTTTCAGTGTTCCTGAATTAGAGAAATTTCTTTAAGTTTATTTTATACTTAAGTACTTTGTTAAGTTAATTACTTATTTACTTATTTACCTAGTTATGTGCTTACTTCTTACCTAGTTGCCTTACCCAGTTCCTTGAAAATATTGAGACTTGAGTAAGTACTTAATTAAGGCTTTCTTAAGCATAAGGAACTTATTTAACTTTATTTCAATGGGTAAAATGAAATTATTTTGTTTAGTTGTTTGATGTATGATACTTTTTGATTTTCTGTAATAAAAATCGATTTTAAAAATTATACTTGGCGTTTAAACTTATCTACCTTAAAAAATTCAATAGAATAAAAAAAAATAGAGGTCTTGGTGCAACTGGGCCAGCCTAGTCAGGGCCCAATTACCCCGAATCGCTTACATCTTTGATTATTTTTAATCCATATACAAATGAGACTAATTCTACCTACGGCCAGGGCCTTGAGGGATAGGGGAACATGTCCAACTGCTCAAAAGATGTTAAAAATTAAAAAAACAGCAAATAGGCTGGGCTGGTCCAATTACCCCACAACGCGTTTAACTGGGCCAACCGCAAAACTTTACATTCAACTTAAGATAATTCCAAAATTTTGAATAATCAAAAGTTGAAAGTATCATGATTATTTGAAGAAAATTTCATCTTTCAATTAATATAGTCACGAGATCTATAAATTGTGAGGAAGCTTAGTTATAGCCAAAAATATGGAGGAAAACAAAAGAAGCTGGCCCAGTTACCCCACCTGACCTTATATATGGTATACATATTTATATTTGTGATATATATATGTTTGTGGTATGTATATGTTTATTTGAATCAAGCAGAGGACAACCTCATTCATTTCTCTTTATTTTTCAACAACTCTCTCGGCAAAACAAAATCTTTGCAATTAGATTAATAATAGTCAGGCTACTAAAGAGCCGCGTAAATGAATAAATAACAGGAGTAATGATTACATAAGTTAAATTATAACGTCAAATAGACATTAGGTATTAGTTTGTGCTCGGGGATCAGTGACTAAAAAATAAGAGGCTCAATCTAGAAAAAAAGAAAGAAAAATCCCGGGATATTCAAGCTCCGGAAATATACTATGTGTTACAATGCCTGAATGTACCATATGTATAAAACATAATTTGGTGTTGTTATCGTTCATGTTGAAATTTTTTTTATGTGGTTGGTTATTGTGTACTTGGCCTTGAAATAAATTAAAAGTTAAATTTTCAAAATGTTGCTATGTTTCGCAGTATATTTTTCAGTTCCTCGGGCAATCTACAAAACAATAACAACAATTGAAATCATTAATTATGTTTTGTTTAATGATTTCATATGATTACAATTATTATTATTGTTTTGTAGATTGCCCGAGGAAACAGAAAAATATACTGCGAAATGTAGAACCATTTTGGAAATTTAACTTTTAATTTATTTCAAGTCCAAGTACCCAATAACCAGCCACATGATAAAACATAATAAATTCTAGAAATTATATATCAATAAAACATTAATTATTTATAAAAATAATTTATATATTAGGTTTGGGGGAGCGGGAATATTGTAAATTTGGCCCTTCTTTTGGGGAAGAAAATAAAATAAATTTAATTGAACAAAAATGGCATAGTATTTCTTTAGGGATGAAATTAACTTCAGGTAAAAAAATTAAAGGAATTTAAAAATTAATGGCATAAACCCAGTGGGTATTCAAAAATTATTTTGTCTATAATCAAATCTTTTCTTTGCACTATAATTTTTTTACATTTATTATTTATCTTTGGACTAGGCTTTTTTGTAATTGCCCTCAAAGACGAACTTTGGGTGAGGTGATTAATAGGTATTTAAAAATAATTGTTTTACAATTAGAAAATTAATTATACCGTTTAAGTTTTATGAACGAGTCGGCATATAACCCTTCTCTTTTAAAACAAATCTTTATTAAAATTTAATTATTGTATTTGCCGATGGTCCCAGTTTTCAAATAATAAGTACTAACCAATGATTTATGTTCATTCAGTTAAAAATTCTTAAATTAGCTTTAAAATAATAATACTTCTTCTAATGTCTTTATTTATTATGCACGAAACCCGAACAATGCTAATCTAATAAATAAATAAATAAATAAATAAATCTTTATTCCTCGACCTGCTTAGAGGCACAAGTCCTCGGTGGCTAGGTCCTCCAAACATCAATACAATCTAGCTACAATACATCAAAATACAAATTAACTATAACAATTTAACAAATAATAAAAAAGTACAAAAAAGAAAGAAAAAAATAGAAATGTATGCTCATTAACAAATAATATGATCATAGATTTCCATCAAAAGACAAAAAGTAATTTACAAATTCCACGCAAAAACCCGATACCAGGAGCAAGCGACGCATTAGCCATCCCGGCATTTGCCATAAGTTGTTAAGGAAACCTGGTCAAAACCTTAACAAGGATGGTATGACCTCTCTCTACCTCAGCTAATCTCTGCTTGTGAGAACTAAATAAAATTTTGTACAACTCTAGGACTTTAGGACTTGACAAACTTCATAATTGATTTAATCATACTATAATTCCAAGTAGTAATAAATAGACTGCTCCATAAATCAATGCCAGATCCTACAAATGAATGCAAACCTACATATTAATATCTGAATTAACTAACTTGTAGGAACCAGACCAATTTAAATTAATACCATTCTTCCCTAAATCCTTATAATCTAAATAACCATCTGAATCATCCTCATAACAAAACCACCACTGGTTTTAACACCTATATACTTCTAGTCCCAACCCTGGATTGACTACCCCTTTCAACCATATCTATTATCTAAAAAAAAATTATTTTAAAAATAAACAAAATATTTACCTTAGCAACGCAGAGATTTCCTTATTCCAGCCTAATTTCAAAACCAACCCTTTCCTTTCCTATCTCTAAATGGTAAGAAGACTTAACAAACCCCACTCCCCAAAAGAGACGAAAAAAGAACTAATAAAAACCTACCAAAAAGCTTCAAATTTCTAAGACAGCTTTTTGTTTACCCACCAGACTTCAAAGAGACTTCCAAAAAAATAAAATTGGTTAAATAAAAAAAAATCTCAAAATCAATTGGTCGCTTTTTTAAATTTACTTTAGCTTGAGACACTTTCCTGGTCTAATTGAGGCAATTTTCAAAATTCGAAAAACTCCACTGTTTCTAATTTAACTTAAACTCGGAATAAAAACATAAGTATATATATATCGTGTAATAAATAATGCTTTTAATTATTTGTATATATTTAATGGGTTCGAGCGTGTTGTTTTGGGGTCCCATTTTTTTTCTAATCAACCACACATTAAATAAATTGACACGTTCTGATATGGCCATCCACTTGACTTTACCATACACTTCTGGTTGAATTTGATACATGGGCCTAGATTTTTATTTTTGCCCCCCCCTCCTCTCCTAATTTTGGCGTCAGAATTTTTTCTTCCTTATTATAGGTTCATTTTATAAAATTTTCATTTTTCTTGTTTTTTTAGATTGAAAATATTATAATTTCCCCCCCCTTAATTTTGGGTCGATATGCCTCAAAAATCTAATCAGTTCTTAATCTCAATGCTTCAAAAACTACGTGTGAAATTTGGTTTTTAGATTCACACTTTTTTTAGCTAGCTCGTCCACAAAAAATTTGGTAACACACAGACATTTTGACAAAACAATTATTATCTTGAAAAATATAGTTTTTTCGATGTTCACCTATTGGGTTTTTTTGTAGAACGAAATGCCATGGTTTTGCCCAATTTTTTTAATCAAAATACTCTTAGCCATTTTTTAGATATTTTGAAAAAAAGAAGCAAAAAATCCACTTTTTTCATACACGATTACAATAATTGACCATATCCTCTATGGTAAAGTAAAAACCAAAAAACCTCGTATGGCACTAATAGTGCTAAAAAAGCACTTGGGATTCAGACAGCTATCAGTTTTTGCAAAAAAATAAAAAAATAATTACTATGCATTAATTTTGTAAAGTTAAATATGTAGTAAAAAGATTGATAAAATTTATTTTATTTATTTATTATTTTGATATTTCAATTCAATTTCAATTGAAAATATATATAGATACTATATATATTTTTGTAAATATTAAAATAACGTCTGAATTTTAACATGTCAGGATTTCGACTTGGCTTGTCAAGATTTTGGGTGCCACCCAAATTTAATACAGCTCTTTAATGGTAAACCCCATAATAATTTACACGCCAAATCGGACGGTATGAAAAATTTTAATTTTTGATTATCTTCATTTTTTGACATTTTTTAGTACCCATCAAAAAACTCTTCCTGACAAATTTTCAAATTATTTGATAACCGGTTTAAAAAATGACGAATTTCGGTTTTTTCCTCATAACTTCTTCAAAAATGGTCCAAATTCGAATTTTTTTTTTGAAATTTCTATTTTTTATATTTAGAAAAAAATACAAAAACAAAATATTTAATGTTTTTTTATATTCGATTTTTGAGTTTGAAAATTTTAATTTTGTTTTTGAAACTGTATGTATGTACTCTTCGATTTTTTTGATGTTTTTTTATTTTAATTTTCTATTCGTTCTACAAATTTTAAAAATCGGGTGATAATGGTCCTATGATAATTACTATTTTTTCGATTTTTGATTTTGATTTTCTTTCAACAAACTAAAATACTAATTATTTATTTTAAACACATGTTAACGATAAAAATAAATTCAAAATATCTAATAAAAGAGAACTCAATATCAAAAAGAGGTTTTAATAGAATAAAAATCTTTCGAAATTTTCAAAAATTTGTAGAATGAATAGAAGATTAAAATAAAAAATTATCAAAAAAATCAAAGACTACATACAGTTTCAAAATCAAGATTAAAATTTCCAACTCAAAAATCGGCATATAAAAACAATTTAAATAATTTTTTTGTATTTTTTTTAAGTATGTAAAAAGCGAAAATGTAATGAGCGAAAATCTGAAATTCGAAATCTTTTAAACGAGTGATCAAAAAATTTCAAAATTTACCAGGAAGAGTTTTTTGATGGGTACTAAAAATGTCAAAAAATGAAGGAAATCATAAATTAAAATATTTAAAAACGTCCGATTTGGCGTGGATTAGTCAAAATAGATCATTTTCACTGAAGGTATTTTATTCTAATTGAGCTTTAAGGCTAGATCGTCTTGAGGCCAATTTCAATCCAGTGCTTTCATCTAACTTGATGAATTAAAATTTCGAGGAGTTGAAGAAGATTTTCATTAAATGCGCTTTGAGATCTTGTTTGAAGTTCTTCATTGACAAATGGAATGCGGGGGGAGGGCTGGTTTAATCTGGTCTTTTACATCAAAATATTTGCAAAGGCGAAGCCCTAAGGGTAAATGTCTTTGCCGACTTAAACAGAATCGGCTTCATATATTAAACATGATGTGTGCTCTAAATTTTCATATAATACTGCTAAGCGCAATATTGATCCAAGAGTTCGCTTAGTAAAGGACGACGATAAAAGATGGTGGTAAACTCGAGGCGGGTTTTTCCGTGTTCATTCAGTTTAATAACTTTATATTATACGTACAGTTATTTTACTAGTTTAATTAAAAATATGACTGCTTTTATTCACAGAAATGTATTAGGTAAATTTATGCTAATGTTTTTTGAAAATTTGACTCTTTTCAAGATCTCTTGTTCTTGGTTATAAACTAAATACATCTATATAGCTGATTGTACCTTTGCACATTAGTTCATGCCTTTAGTAAAATTCTTTCTTCCTACTTAATTCAAGGAGTGAAAATCTGGCCTCATTAGTCTGTAAGAAAATTCTTCTACTGATTATCTTATTATTAAGCAAATTTAATTAATTTTAACGGTAAATTATCTCTTATATTCAGTGACGTACCTAGAACTTTTGCCGCTCGGGGCGGTCTCCAATTTTCCGCCCTTTCTAAGTCAATCAAATGGTGGCATTAATAAATTAATAAACATAAATAAATAATTGTAATTGAGGCAAACTATAGGTGGGAAACTTTTATACGAGTGGATATTTAAATTAAGCAGTAATAAAGGAGGCCGCGAAAGTTGATATACCTATAAATGCAATTTTTATAAAAATACAAGATATTTTTTTAAAGGCCACAGAGATAAAACATATACCTAATTTATAAAAAAAAAAAAAATACCATTAAAATAAGTAGGAAATAGAATGAGGCAGTGCAAGTTCATTTAAATTTTTTTAGTTCAAATACAGATCGTTCTGGAGCCCTTCAGGGTAAATGAATAGCTAGTAGTCACCCATCAATAAGTATTCATTACCCTGAAGAAGGAGAGAAAAGGTCTCTGAAACGTCTGTAGATCTCTTATTGATGGGGTGAGTATAACTATTCATTAGCCTGAAGAAGGAGAGAAAAGGACTCCGAAACGTCTGTATTTGAGTAAAAAATGTAAATAATTTGGACTGCCTTTCATTATAACCTACTTATTTTGCTTACCAGTCCGTCTTTTTAAGAAAATAAATAAAATTAATTACCATTAAATATTTTTTTATTTTAAATTTATAAATAAATAATTTCATTTCTTTTGGATAAACAAACAAATTGTATTTTACTTAGGGAAAGTGGTGTAGGTTTTAGGTGAAATATGATATTAATTAATAAAGTAAAAGGAGTGTAGTTTCACAATGAATCAAATAAAACTCAAAGAGGTTTATACAAACACAATATATTTCGGATTATTAGTGCAATCATCAGGAGTTTGCAGACTATAAACCTCTTTGAGTTTTATTTCATTCATTGTGAAACTACACTCTCTTTACTTTATTAATTAAACAAATTGTACACATATGTGTATGTAAACATATTTATATATGTATTTACTCTTCTAGCTTTCATAGTAGAAAAATCGAGTTTAATGCTCTCCAAATTTATATTATTTGTAATTTCTTATTCTATGGACAATATTGCAAGATTTTGTAGACTTAAATCACTCATTGTGGAACGAAGATAATTTTTTATCAACTTCAATTTGGAGTAGCTCCTTTCGCAACTATCGACACCGATATCAATTGTTAAAAAAATGCTTAGCAAAATTACAATATTGAGTATATAATTTTCCAATATATACTATTGAATAAATTTTAGTAGAGCCGCTTCAAAAATAAATGATCGATTTTTCATTAAATTCATTTTTTAACTTTTACCATACGGTATGGTCAAGAATTGTAATCGTGCATGAAAAAAAGTGTTTTTTTTTTCCTCTTCTTTTTTTCGAAATATGTCAAAAAACAGCTCAAAACTATTTTGATTAAAAAAATTGAGCAAAACCATGGAATTATGCTCTTCATAAAAGCTCTAATAAGCAAAGATCGAAAAAAATTATATATTTCGAGATAATAATTGTTTTGTCAAAATGTCTCTTTAGTTAGTCTGGCTATCTGGTTGGAGCAAACTGTTAGCAAATTTTTGTGGACGAACTAGCTCAAAACCTATTGTGAGATATCAAAACCAAATTTCACACGTAGTTTTGGTCCAATGAATTAAGAGCTGATTAGATTTTGGTGCATATCGACTCAAAATGGAGGGGGGATGTAAAAAATTAAAAATCTAGGCAATTTGAGCAAACTCAACCAAATTTTGTATACATAATCCAGTGGGACCCCAGAAGTCTAAAAAATGCAAAAACTAACCCCCTCCCCTACATGATTATAAATAATTTTATTAAATATTAAATATAAGTGAGGGACCAGGTTGTATAGTTAAGTCAAGTGAATGGCCACATCAGAACACGTAAGCTTATTTTATTTTCGATATAATATTAAGTTACCATGAATTAATCGAAATTGTTAACATTTTGAATTATCGTCTAATTGGTGATAATTATTATTCTAATAGAATTTCGGTTCGGTTATTTTATGAGAAAATTTTATTTTTAGTTCTATCAAAAGAGAAAAATATCAAGTGTCCGGTTTTTTTTTGCTGTTGAGTGTATATTAAAATTACGAAATTTCTTTTATTTTGCATAGTTTAATAACGAAAACGTTCGCAGTCTTGGAAAAAGTTTTCCCTTTTGTCTCTATTTAATTATACTTTAAATTATATTAATTAATTTTTAATTCACATAAAATCTTAAATACAAATTATTTTTACTTAGTATTTTCCATATTTAAATTCAAATAAATTTATATTTTTTTTTAAAAAATCAAGACGGTGTGGATTTTGATAAATATGTATTTTTTTTTTTATTAAAGGTATGGTCTCTCCTAGTACAATTGACATCTGTGCCCGAGCGAGGCCTCGTCCGCCAAATTCGAAGTGACACATACAAGCCATCAAGAGGCTCTTCGACGTACATCATAGATCTCTCAGCTATAAAAGTAAGATTCGGAATATTTTTATTTTAATCTATCCATTTTCACTTCTTTTTATCAGTAAAATAAGAATTTAGTTTTTAAAGATGAAAAAATTTGGCATCTCTAACAGCTACGTTGTACGGCTAACCGGTTGTGAACTGGGAGAATGATGTAGGCCCTTGGTGAAACATTTTGAATAAAGCAATGAAAAATTTTTGAATTTTTTATGAAAACTTATTAAAATTTAAAATATAAAATACTAGGCAGGTTTATTTTTATGATTAAGCGAGCTACTCTTACGACTCAATAGAGGAATATTATCTTGTGTTAGAATCATTTTAATCGCTTTTAAATAGTCAAGTATTTTGATTTTGCTAGATTAATTTTTTTTCTACTTTTTAGTTATTGAAATGATCTCATGAAAAAATCAATCCTCATAATAGTTTGCATCAAAACTTTTAAAAGCGACTACACTTTCCTATTTATCAACTAGATTCAAATGGAATTTATTCAATCTGCAACTTTTTATGTCTTGACTTTTTTCTCATAAATTTATTTTGTTTGGATCACAAAAAAAATAAATTAAACACTTTACACATAAATTCACAGATTGGTTATTATTTGTTAAAAAAAATCAAGTAGGCTAGTGTTAAATGAAGTCATAATAACAAATAATTTTATTGTTATAGGGGCTGATTTTTCATCCCCTTGTGACAACATTTGAGGGTCAAAAAGTGTCATTTTATTAGCATCAGTTATCTGCCAAATTTCATTCTTCTAAATTCTTCCATTTTGTATATATTAAATAAAAACTATTTCCCCCCTAACTTTAGAGGGCTCTAACTTGGAGTGTAAGTGGAAGTTTAGAATAAACAATTATTTGAAATACCCCCCTTAATTTTTCTGAAAAATCATCGGTTAAAATATTTCATTCATTGTCGAGGCCCATCACAATAGTAAATACCGAGGGGTGAACCGTGATTGGAATCAAGTGTGCGCCGTCTTTGGAGTTATTTGGAATTACTTTGGAATTCATTAGATAATCTATTGTCTTCTACTTGGGAATGAAATTGGAAGTGGAAGTAGGTGTACACGATTTTAGGTCGCTGTTCACCCCTCGGAAAATACCTACATTCTTACCTAATATAAAAAAATTTTATATTGAAGGAGACAATAAAAGAGTGTGTCTTCTGCTGGAATTGCAAATTTTCATTTATTTTTATAACGAGACTATATTTTCGAGGGCTTTTGAAGCCCTCCTTCATCAATCAATTGTAATAGACTGACGAAGTTAGGGCAAAGCCACTCGAAAATACTAGTCTCGTTATAGGTAAATAAAATTATAATTCCAGCAGAAGCATACATGCTTTACTGCTCTCTAATATATAAAAAATTCTGCTATCTCTCGGGCAAAAACTTTCAATTTAAAAAAATTTTAGGCTATAATCAAGGTATATCAATGCAATTATTCCCATATATTTAATAATGGCATGTTAGAAGGGCGCGAGCTGAGCCTCAAGTGCATAAATGTCGAAAAGATTTCATCCTGATGTAAAAGATAACTAACTGCCCGGATAGCAAGTTTGGTCCTTGGATTCAACATCCTAGGTGACGAGCCATTGTGACATGAAATTAAACATATCAAATAAATGATTTCGTATAGCCTCCAAAAGTTTAGGTTGCAGAAAGAGTAATCTTTTAATTTGCAACATTGAACCCAAGTGCATAGATGTTATTCTTATATAAAGGTTATATGCATATTTATTGTATAAAAAAACTCTCCGCTGTCGATTCACCCGTTGGATCACATTTAAATAACAACAGTAAAAAACAAAATACAGCAATATTTATTAGAGATCGATAAAAAATAAATATTAATCTGCAACATGTTAGCATATCACCCTCTTCCCTTTGCATCCCTATTTTAACGCCTTTTCACCATTCCCTCCTATAATATCCGTAGAACATGACTCAATTCCAACTCACGTATTAGGTGATGAGAAACAAGTACCAAAATGGCCCATACTAATCAAATAAACAAACAAACAAGATACATAGGTAAAATAAAAATAAATAAAATGAAATAAATTATAGGACAAAATGATAACTCGTTTAAGACTTATTAAGCTTTAGCTGAATTTTAGTGAATTGACGTTTTTATCAAAGAACGGTTTTATCTAGTAATTTAGAATCGGGCATGGTGTTGAAACTAAACAAACTTATCTTGAAAAATTTGAGAATATTAGCTAGAGCAGTTGGTTTAGCTAGCTACCCTTTAAAAATTGAATTTTTTTCTTATTTTTTTTGCATTTTTGAATCCAAGGTTCTGAAGTTATAAACTCCAATCTATCAGTTCAACGTTTTGGAAATGATTAATTGATAAAGCAACAACTTACACAGGTGTTAACAGACTGAGCGCGCTGGACTGGGGATTGAATATATAACATCTCAGATTACAAATTCACTATGTGATCCATCCGAATGTCTAGCGGGCTTTTATACGCGAAATGACGTTGGATTGTAGCCAAGTGGATCACATTTTTTTTCTCTCTTGGTCCAGACTTAAGAGACTCCACGCTAGACTTCAATAGCATAATCTGCAGTGGTCTCGTGATAAAAAATATCTTTTTCAAGATAAGTGCGGTCGAAACAATATCGGCAGTGTTTGGTAAAATGCGTCATGCGGGCTAATTGCGAAATGATGCTGGATCATATCTTTTTCATTTCTTTTGGTCCAGACTTAAGATTTAGCTGACTCCAATAGCCTCAACCAGCAGTAGTCTAGCGATATATATATACTTGTTTAAAAACGCGGTCAAAAAACAACTCTCTTTGATATAGGTATTAATTATTATTTAATATACCAATTAAAAAACTATTTATAAATTCATTATTTCCTTCACAGAAATATATAAATTCAGATATTATTATTACTTAATATCTGACAAAATCACCTGCATTCGATTCGCGAATGAATCAAATATAGAAAACTCATGATTGAATAAATTTGTGTTTATCGAAAAATTTATTTTATCAGTCAATCATTTTATAATCATATCTTTTTTTACTGTTCAATCAAATATAAAAAATATTAAAAATAACCAAGAAAAAAATTACAGTCATGCAAAAAATGTTAATATTTTCGGCAAATGTAAAACTAAAATTTAGTACAGTGTAATCTGAAAATACATAGATTCGAATCGAGTTGCATTAGATAAAATTATTCAAGATTGGCAATTTATACTGGACAGGAAACGTTTTGCAGAGATAAAGCTAAAATTTGGGGCATTAAAATCAAAAAATACATAGTTGCGTACCAAGTTTCAGCTTATTAAATACAACCATTTTATATTGACAATTCATATTCTCGGGAAAGGTTTTCAGATATATAGCTAAAATTTGGTGCATTGTAACATAGTTGCGTACCAATTTTCAGCTCATTAAGTAAATTTGAAGCTAATCCTGGAAAAAGAATCCAACGAAATCTGGAATCCCATGTGGCTTTAATCGATCTTGAAAAAAGCCTACGATAGTGTGTCCATATGTGTCATCTTTGGGGAAAAATGGAAGAACTAGGAAAAAGCCCAGCCCTTATAAATGCGACTCAAAATCTATATAAAGAAAATACTCTCAAGAATAAAAATTGGTAGCAACTTATCGGATGAGTTTAAGGAGACTAAAGGGCTCAAACAAGGCTGCCGTTTATCGCCTACAATATTTAAAATATTCTTGGATAGAGTGCTAGTGGGGTGGACTAGAAACTGCAGAAACATGGGTATTAGAGTGGGAAACAGTTTGATTCACACTTTGTTCTTAGCAGACGACCAGATACTCTCTTACCCGAGGATAGAGACGACCTTTAGATATATGGCTAGGATCTAGAGGAGATATTTGAGAAATCCGCCCTCAAAATAAACACGAAGAAATCCGAATATCTGGCCGTCGGAGTCAAGGAGGTTTCTGACCTGCCCTTATTTTACAAACTAGGCCATATTCCTAGTCCAAATTTAAAATTAGGACAGTAAAAGTAAACTTCTGACACTTTTTGAAAATTCAAGTGAAAGATCAAAATTAGGCCCCTCCTTAAAATAAAGGGATGCTTAAACATAATTTTATTGGGATTTTAAGGCGAGTCATAATATACAAGCAAAAGTAAGCGTTTTTTTTTCAATTAAATTGGATATACATTTTATTTTCTATTTTCAAACTAATCACAGTGTTTTAATCTAGATAAACAAATACACATCACAAAACTTTAAGAATAACGTTTTTTTTTCTAATGTAGCAAGCGCTTTTTGAAAAAAAACAAAACACGTAAAAATAAACTTTAGATTTCAAAAAAAATTAAATTCGACAAAGAAGTCAAAATTCAAATAAAATCCACTAAAAGGTATAAAATAATTATCTAATTTAGTTACAGCTAAACGACGAAATTTTTACATGAAATCACTTTTAAAGTCGGTACATTTTATGAATCTCACTCGAAGGATCTTACTTAGTCCGTTTGGCGTGTAATGAAGACAACATCGCGTAAGCTCGCTTATGAAGGTTGTTTGGCACCGACTTCAAAAAGTGATTTCATGTAAAAATTCCGTCGTTTAGTTGTAACCGAGGGTGATCCGCGATTGGAAGTAGGTGTACACCTCTTTGAAGTATTTTGAAGTACTTGGAAATATTTGGGATTACTTGGAAATATTTAAAAGCACTTGGAAATATTGGAAGTACAAGTGGAAGTAGGTGTACATCATATTAGATCGCGTTCACTCCTCCGTTGCAACTAAATTAGATAATTATTTTATAGCTTTTAGTGGATTTTATTTTATTTTGAGTTTTATTATTTTATTTGTTGAATTTAATTTTTTTGAAGTTGGATTTTTTTCTAAAATTATTATTATTTTTTCTTTTTAGTGATGTTAATAATAGAGTCTTAAGATAATATTTTGCATGCATCTCGTAAGAGAAAGTGTTGTGACGAATGAATCAGAAAATGATAATAAAATTTAATTCATAAATGAGAAATTCTCTGAAACGTAGCGAGATTTAAATGAATGTTTTAAGATTGTTTATTTTTTTTATATTCATTAAAATTTTGATTATTTGTTCATAAGAATTGTAGATTTCCGTTATTTTGTCATTGATACTATCATCAGAACTTGTCCAAATTAATATGGACCACCTCTAAGGTACCCCTTCCAATACAAAAAAGAATAAATTGAAATCGGTCCACGTGGCAAAATGTTCTCGCTAAACATACATAAAATAAATAGTTAGATATCTTGACTACTTTGGAGCTATACTGATTCAAAAGCAGAAAGAATCATTAAAATCGGTTCATAAACAAAGAAGTTATGCGTGAACATACATAACAAAAAATGTCCAATACCAATGAAATGTATATGGTACCAATTGGAAACTATACTGAACCCAATGCAAAAAAAAATCATCAAAATCCGTTCACAATTGACGAAGAAATCAGGTAACATAAACACAAAGAAATTCAGTCGAATTGAGAATCTCCTCCTTTTTGAAGTCGGTTAAAAAGCCACGCTAACCTTCAAGTAAAGGGGTGCAAAGGAATATGTTGATTTGGCCCATTAGCTTTCGAAATACCGTCGTTGGCTGATTTTTCAAATTTCATTGCTTCGGACTTAATGATACTGAGATATAAAACTTGCACACAAACACCGACCATCCTACCTTTTTCCACTTTTAATTTATAAAATAAAATAAAATAAAATATAGAATATGGTGAGAGTGATATGAATAATTTATTTCTTTTCCGTCATATCAAATATCAACAACGACAAATTGCAAGGAGTTATATTAGAGAATTCATTTTAATGAGTTGGGCCCTTTGTTAAGGTCATGAAAGAGTGTTAGGGTGAATATTCTCATGATATCATACAAAAAAGAAAGGGAAAGCTTTGCTTTGTGTATTTTTTTAGCTTCCATTCTCATTGGTAAGTTCATTTATATTCAGACGGCTATTAAAAAGTATAGAGAAAGGCTATGAAAATCAAATGGATTTTTTTTCAAATGGAAAAACTATGAATTTTAATTCAATTGAATTCGAAGATATTTTTGTTTTTAATTTGGAAAGAATTAAACGTTAAAGGATTCAGTAAAATAAATGGGGGCGTTTACTACAATCTTTAGAAGTAATAGAGATAAATAAATTAAATAAAAATATAATCAGTTTTTTGTTTTGTAGATCAAACCATTTGACACCGATCTAACTTTATTAAAATCCAGACAGACAGAAATACTTATGATTTATATTTGATTTTCAAAAATTCTGATTTTGTCAAATTCAGAGGCGGACTATCAGACTTACATATAGGCGATCCCCCATTAACTGACACTCTCGACCCCCTAGCCCATCATAGATCTGTCTCCGCCCTTTCCCTTTTTTATAGATATTACCATGACTTTTGTTCTGACGAAATAAAATCGATAATCCCACCAACATTTGCGCGAAATACACCATTTTCTAAAATTCAACACCCCTACGCGATTAAACTGGATACTAATCGAACAAACGCATTCGCCAATTCATTTATCCCTATGACATCTAGAGACTGGAACTCTCTTCCCCGACCGTCTTTCCAGTAAATTATAACCTTCAATCTTTCAGCATCCACAGATACCTTGGACTCCTATCCAATCTCTAAATCTCTTCTTATCTTCACGATACAAGGGTCCACCGCGGACTACAGAGGTTGTACTCCTCGATGGATGATCCGCGATTGGAAGTAGGTGTACAAAGTATTTTGGAAGTACTTGAAAATATTTGGAAGTACTAATGAAAGTAGGTGTACAGCATATTAGGTCGCGGTTTACCCCTCGTTGTACCTTCTGGTGCAACTTCTTCTTTGTATCAATATCATTATAAAAAAAAAATACACAAATTACTCGAATCGACTTTGGCAGGGGCACTGCCTTGCCCCTAACAATTAAAAATACAAAAAGAATAAATATTCACATCTACAACCCAAATGGTATCATTAACAACGAGGTGATTTGTAACAGAGATAACAACATTTAAACTAATATACGCGGAGGCCATTTTGATGTCGTCATCAAAAGATATCCAAAGGTCAGATCAAATGTCTCTCGGTGGTTTATTGTTCTTTGATATGTGTATAAGTACTGTACAAAATTTCATATTGAAGTGAAATATTTTGCTGTTTTTTTCGCTAATATCACGGGCTACTGTGAACTTATGAACTGAAAAAATCCCTTAGTCTTAACAAACTTCTCCCATACTATTTGAATACAACTTTAGAAATAGATTTAGAAACGTCGTCCATTTTGATGAGATTTTTAACCGACTTCAAAAAAGTAGGAGGTTATCAATTCGACTGAATTTTTTTGAATCTGTTTCCTGATTTCTTCGCCAATTATGAACCGATTTTGATGATTTTTTTGCATTGAGTTCAGTATAGTTTCTGATTGGTTCCATATAAATTTCATTGGTATTGGACCTTTTTTGTTGTGTATGTTCGCGCATAACTTCTTATTTGTTTATGAACGGATTTTAATTATTATTTCTGCGTTTGGATCAGTACAGCTCCAAGGTAGTCAGGATACCTAACTATTTATTTTCTGTATGTTCAGCGATAACTTTTTGCCACGTGGACCGATTTCGATGATTCTTTTTTTATTGGAAAAGGGGTAGCTTTTAGGTGGTCCCAAATTAATTTGGTCAAGTTCTGATGATATATGATCAATGACGAAATAACGTAAATCTCCAATTCTTATGAGCAAATAATCGAAATTTTAATAAAAAAATGTTTTGTAAAAAAACAATCTTAAAACGTTCATTTAAAACCTGCAAACGTTTCGAGAGAATTTCTATATTTATGAATTGAATTGGACACTTTCTCTTACGATACATACAAATTATTATCTTAAGTCACTATTAATAAGATCACTAAAAAGAGAAAAATAAAAATGGTTTGAGATTGACTCCTCTTTCTTATAAACAACACAACTACTAAAGTACCAAATGTATACTAATTTATTTCATTTCTTTTGGCTTAGCGTGGTTCTCATTCCTCCCTCTAGGGCGCGCACACTCCCCTAGTTTGCTGCTGGCTGCCTACCCTACAGGCTTGTCCATAAACTCGTTTAATGGAAGCTGAAAATTTTAAAATGTATATCACTTTAAAAATAAAAAATAAAAATGTTTTTCTTCCACCACCTTGTATGTTAAAGTCAAAAAAAGAAACAAAACATTTAGATGTGTCTATCCCAGGACTTTATAATACACCCCTTCTAACTGTTCAAAATTTGGTTCATATCGGACTATGAGCTAAAATTTTTAAAAATTTTAACTACATCATAAAGTTTTTTAATCAAATATTATGTTTTTTCAATCAAAATGTATCAGTATGGCAGTGTAGAAATCGTACGGAAATATATATGTATGAAGTAAATATACTACTAATTTTACTTAGAGAAAGTGGTGTAGGTTTTAGGTGAAACATGATATGATTAATAAAGTAAAGGGTGTGTGTTTGACAGTAAATGAAAATAAACTTCAAAGAGGTTTATACAAACTCAATATGAGCTCTGATTATATTCATCATCAGGAGCTTAAAGGTTAAAACTGACTTTTAAACTGTAAACTCCTGATGATGGACTAATAATCCGAAATATATTGAGTTTGTATAAACCTCTTTGAGTTTTATTTCATTCACTGTCAAACTACACACCCTTTACTTTATTAATTACTACTAATTTGTTAGCAAGGCAGTAGCCAGTTAAGTTCAATTCTCTCGGACTAACCTTTTCTGGACTCAACTCTCACCATTTTGACTTCTCTTCAACTTAGCACTAGACAAGTTCATATGATCGAAAATTATTTTCCCAATAAGTGCGAAGAAGAAATTTGAATATCCCTATGAGAAAAAATAAATTTTATTTTCTTACTTCAACTTTTCATTTATTCTCTGATATTAATGATTTAGAAAACAAAAATTGTAATATGATATTATTTACTAGTTGCAAGGTCCGCCTTCGGCGGCCCTTTGCTGGCCAGGGGCACGCCCCCTGGACCTCAAGTCCACGAACCCCACACCCACCCCCCCGAAACCCACCCAGCACCCCTACCCCCCGCACCACGCACCCGTGGTTGAGTTTGGTCCAAGAGCAAGAATTTTCATTTTTTGACCCCCCCCATTTTGTGTGGTTAGTTTTTGTATTTCTAGCTACTATACACTTCTGGTTGAGATTTTAATTTTTTGACCCTACAACCCCCAGCACCCCATTTTGGGAAGTAAGATTTTGCATTTTTAGTGTGTTCTGGGGCCCACTGATTATGTATACAAAATTTGGTTGAGTTTGCTCAAATAGCCTAGATTTTTATTTTTTGACCCCCCCCCCCCTTAATTTTGAAGAAAAAATAGTTTCTTCATTATCATATTTCATTTTTCTTGTTTTTTTTTTTTACTATAGTTTGAAAATATTATAATTTTAACCCCCCTCCCCCTCTTAACTTTGGGTCGAAATGCACCAAAACTACGTGTGAAATTTGGATTTGATATTCACACTAGTTTTTGAGTTAGGTAACCGCGGAAACCACTGAAACATACATACAGACAGACATACAGACAGGCAGCAATTTTGTTGAGGATGTTTTCGTTCATAACTTTGCTTGAAACATGTGCAACCAAAATTTGGCGTGATTTGGAGCAATGTACAGACAAAACCTTAATTTTATATATATAGATATGGTTTAGTAATTAAAAAAAACATAATTTTATTATTATTTCATTTTAAATACTAATTCGTATTCGTGAATTGCTCGAAATTATCTTTATCAAATTTCTTGGGAATTTCGCCTGGCTCGAGCTTATCAGTAACCGCTCATTCTTTCTTTATTTTAGTTGGCGTCCAGAGACACTCCAGGGAATATCTACGCCTGATCAAAGGTAAAGAAATGTTTATTGCTATTAGGTATAATTAATATTCATCTATCTCATTAGACTAGACGATCAATTAAACAATTTAACTTGTGTCTTAATTAGTTTAATTCTTAAAACAATAAAATAAAGATAAAATACTCATTTTTTACATTTTTCATTCATTTAAATTAACTATACATGTTTAAATCATTTGTATCTACATCTTCAGTACTTAGTATAAATAAAATATTTTGCTCTCTTTTAAGATTTTCAATAAATTATATTCATTATTATTGAATATCTATTTCATCTTCAAAAACAATATATAATCAAAATGAAACAAGATTTTTTTCATATTCAAACATTTTTTTAACCGACTTCAAAAAAGGAGGAGGTTCTCGACTGATTTTTTTTTTGTGTCTATGTTACCTCATATCTCCGTCAATTGTGAACCGATTTTGATGATTTTTTTGCATTGGGTTCAGTCTAGCTTCAGATTGGTCCCAGATTTTTCATTGGTATTGGACCTTTTTTGATATGTTTGTTCAGGCATAACTTCTTTGTTTATGAACCGATTTTAATTATTCTTTTTTTATTCGAAAGAAGGTACCTTAAGGGTGGGACTATATTAATTTGGTAAAATTCTGAAGATATGATCAATGACGAAATAACGTAAATCTCCAATTCTTATGACCAAATAATCGAAATTATAATAAATATAATCTTTTATAAAAAAAATCTTAAAACATTCATTTAAAACCCGCAAACGTTTCGAGAGAATTTCTATATTTATGAATTGAATTTTATTATCATTTTCTGATTCATTCGCCCGCTTTCTCTTACGAGATGCATGCAAGGTATAATATTAAGTCACTATTAATAACATCACTAAAAAGAGAAAAATAAAAATAATTTTTATAAAAAAAAAAAAAACCGACTTCAAAAAAATTAAATGCAACAAATAAAATAATAATAGCTTAAAAATAAAATAAAATGCACTAAAAGGTATAAAATGATTATTATCTTATTTAGTTACAACTAAACGACGAAATATTAACATGAAATTACTTTTATAAGTCGGTGCCAAACATACACATTTTATGAATCGCACTCGACGGATCTTGATTAACCATTTCAATAATAAAATAAATTACTGGAAAGAAGCAATTCAATTTATTTATCCTTAACAATTAGTGCATTTTAATTTAAAAAAAAAAGTAACTATACCTACTTTAAATAGAAAAAACCTCGAAAAGAAAAATGACATTTGATCTAAAGAGCTTTCCTGGCAGGATCATCCGTGGCCTAATTGGTAAGGCGGCCTTCGGCTAAAGGAAAGAGACACGGCTTCGAATCCTGTCTGGTGCTCAATTCATTTTTCCTTTTCAAAAAATAACTAAAATTAATAAAATAATTTTCTAAATGTAGAATTAACATAATAAATTATTGAATAGATTATTTAACTTTCGCGGTTTAAATTGCTTTAAAAATAAATTCTAAGTTATATGAATCTGCCACTTATTTCATTAAAACTATTTAAAATTTGGTGAAAATCATCAGCCGCTTGGGCGCTCGCCATCGGTGAATAACTACCATATTGTTATGGGGGGTGTTGTTGGCTTCAAGCGGTTTTTAATAGATATCAGAGGGTGAATTCGCATTAAATCTCCGCTACCTTATTAAGGAGATTCTTTCGCGACAATCCACACAAAAAGTTTCAGCCTCGTAACCACTCTATAATTATGAACGGTGTTAAAATTTTTGGTTATATTTTTTAACGTGACTGTACTTTTTACGCTACTATATTTTATTTATGAATGAATTATTTCCAAGTTATTGATATTTTGTCCCCTCCACTAAAAATAATCGCCCAATTTTTTTTTTTTTTTTTTTTTTTTTTATCAAAACTACGTTGTAAATAATTTCATTTATTTTTTAAGTTACTACTTAAGTTCTAACAAATATTAGTTTTTTATCAAGATGGTGAAAGTCCTTCAATGAAAAAAAATAAAATAATTATCATTTTCCCACCCTTTCCCAATCTACTATATATAAAAATTTTTATTTTTAATTGCAATTATTTCATGTTGGGCGTGGTAAATCGTCTTCATATTCTTATAACAGTGTGTTTATTATCCTTTTAATGACTTATATTTCAAGTTTCGAAGACTTCTTGAATTTTTGCATTTGTGAAAGAACTACCTTAATTCTATATATTTTGAATAGATGTCACCAATTTCATCGTTTTTGACAAATCAAAATCTCTAATAAAAAAAAAAAGTTTATAAATAATATTCTAGAACATTAAATAGAATCTTAATGAATTTTGAAAAATAATTTGTCTAATTTTTTTTTTTTTTTTTTGAAAGATCTCTCTGCAACCTTTGTGTGATTAAGTATACTGCCTTAGAAATGTATTAGAGCTTCCATAAGCTAAATTAATGAAGGCTTTGTTTGCTCATGATATTAAAGATTAATAATTTTATTTCTTTTCTAAAAGCATAATTATCTTGTTGAGTCGTGAGATTAATATTAATGATCTACGAATAAGATATTTATCTTCTATCGTCCTCTTTCACTCTGGGCAACTTAATAAGATGATGTCCATTTGGAAGCGAGTAGAAATCTGAAAGGAAAGTTAGGTCGAAAATAGAACAAAAAAATGACCTTTTAATGATGACAAAAAATGATTTATTATATTTTTATTGTGAAAAACATTAAGAGGAAGACAAACTGGAATATATTTTGCCGAGGGTGGAAATAAATTAAAGAACCTGTCTAAATTTCAATAAGTATATTCATGAAACTGCATGCAAGTTTTCACTCAGGTCTATTTGCACTCTTATAAGCAAACTAGATTTTCTAAAGTTTTCATGCAAATTCATGGTTTCTAAGGGCCAGTTGTATGTCGGTTTGTAAAGTCTTTGTTAAGCTAATAGACGGTCAAACCTTAGTATTCAGCAAGTGCCGGGCCGGGTGACCTATCAGATGGCACGCACTTTCATCTGATTGGCCATCCGGAAACATGGTGGATACTACGGTTTGACCTTCTGTTATCTTAACAAAGACTTTATAAACCGACATACAACTGGCCCTATGGAAGGTAATATGCAATCGTATGCTATTTCCGTAGTAAGTTAAATTTTGGGTTGAGATATGTAACGAAAACATTTAGTTTTTCTATACTATATTGCCAGAAAATGAAGCTGTCATCTAGTTCTTCTTAATCAGATTTTGGGTTTTACTTGAATGAGGTCGTTGCTGTTTCTTCGACTATTACTTAATGAAGATAACAACACAACAAATCAACCAATTAAGCACAAAATATGCAATATTTCATGTAAGTCTTGAAACTCTATTTGTGCACTTGCATTAAACACTGTACCTAATTTCCAATTGAAAATATATAAATTTTCACCTTTTGGTCTAAAAACTTCTTAATTTTCTTAAATACAGAACATCTGCACCATATTTACTCCGTTTTGATATATAATACGGGTTCCATGGGGGGGGAGGGATGACGCTCGAAGATGATAGATCGGAAGAGCGTCATATGT